>PVLA01000689.1:0-480320 GCA_004027455.1 Hydrochoerus hydrochaeris
CCTCCCTCCCTCCCCCTCCCTTCCTTCCTACCTTCCTTCCTTTCTTCCTCTCTTTTTTCCCTTCTCTTTTCTTTTCTTTTCCTTTTCTTTTCTTTTCTTTCTGTGTAGTTCTGAATGTTGAAACCAAAGATCTTGGCCATAACCTAGATCTCAGACCACTTTTTAAAAACTATTTATTTATTTATTTTTGATACTAGGGATCAAACTCAGCACCTCATGATTGCCAGGCAGGTACTTATACTGCTGAGCTAAATCCCTGACCCTAAAATCTTTTTAATATTGAGATAGAATCTTAAACTTGTGATCCTACTGTCTCAGCCTCCTAGAACAGTGGAGTAATGGGAACATTTTTATAAGCTATTTTTATTAGGAAGCCTAAAAATTCAAATGTAAAATTCCAATTTCACAGTATTTAATTCTCATTTTATCTGAATTTCATTTTAAGAATATGTAGTATAATATTCAAAATACTTTTTAGGATATTACTGTCATTTTTTTCAACAGATTAATGAGCCCTCAAATGAAAACTTTGTAAACAATTACACATTTACATTTTATGCATACTATAAAATAGCATTTTGAAAAAGTCAGTATTAAATTTTCTTTCTCATAAATTTTCTTGTATTTAATCTTCTGAAAATCTTTTTCTTGCCTTCCTTTTTTTTGTTTTGTAAGTTTCTTTTTCTTTCTTTACAGCCACTGAATCATCTATTCAGGAAAAAGATTTTAGAGATGGCTAAATTGAATTTTTTTTATTTCCTTGTTTTGTTTTATCCCAATTCTCTGGATAGCATGTAGCTAATGAGACAATTATTATGTCAGCCTGGAAACTCACTTTGCACTTTAAAACTTGGATTAGCATGAATTTCACATAAGTTTCAATGTAAATGAATTGTTAAATTGGTATGGCTTATATAATGTATGGCAAATGTTTCTAAACTTTCACTTAACTTATTGCAAAATGCAGACATTTCTAAGAGAAACAGAGTATACTAAATATACTAAACCTTCAAAAATTAAGCATATGATTGTGAATATTTTTAAAAAGCAAAGTTATACTTTGCAAAACATAAGCATGAATTTACCCAAAAATGGGAAACTGAGTCATTTTAGAAGATTACAAAAATCTAAATAGTTCACTATTTTCAGAAAAGTTTTTTGAAGATCAGAATTTAAATGTACATATTTTATTTATTTTCTTCAAGATAAAATATGTCTAGGTCAGATAACTGAAAAGAAGATCTCTGCATTCTGCAGAATCATGTTTTCATGGCACACTGTGTGCACAATGGTTACCAAATATTGTGTGAATAAATGTTCTTTATTTATCAAGAAACATGATAGCTTTATAAGGAATATGTAGCTCTACATCAGATGATAAAAGCTTGTGTTAATATAGGTTTTTCCTACCCAAGAAAAAGGGAAAACTTTCCATTTTCTGATATTCTCTTCAATTTCCTTTTTCAGAGTACTGTTATCACTGCTAGATTGATTCCTAAATATTTCATTTTTCCTTTTAATGCTAAAGTGAAACATGTGGTTTCCCTAATTTCTATCTCAGTGAGTTTGTTTTTTTGTGTACAGGAATGCTATTCATTTCTGAGTATTGATTTTGTATCTTGCTATGTGACTTAATTTGCTTATTAAATGTAGACGTCTTAAGTAGAGATTTTGGAGTCCTCATTTAGAGTACCCTGTCATATACAAATGATGATCACTTAGCTTCTTCCTTTCTTATCTTAATCCCCTTTTTTCTGTTGTCTAATTACTCTGGCTGTTTCCAAAACTATAATGAAGAAGAATCATGATAGTGGACACAATTGTCTTGTTCCTGATTTTAGAGTAAAGGCATTGTTTTTGAATAATGTGATTTTGGCAGATGGTTTGTCATAGATGGCTTTTATCAGGTTAAGATAAAGACTATCTATTTTAAATTTCTGTAGGGTTTTTGTCATGAATGTTTGTTAGATTTGTGAAATGATTTTTCTGCATCTATTGAGATAATCCTGTGATTTTTGTTCTTAGCTCCATTGATATGATATTACATTTATTGATTTGTGTATGCTGAATCTCCCTGCATTCCTGAGATGAATCCCACTTGGTAATGGTGTGTAAACTTCTAGATGAATTTCTGCATTCTGTTTGACAGTATCATATTAAGGATTTTTGTGTCTATGTTTATTACAGTGGTTGGCCTATAATTCCCTTTTCTTATTGGAATCCTTCATTTGTTTGCCGAATGTTATGGTTTGTGTCTAGCTGGCCCCCAAGTCTCATGCAGTCATGGAAGCAGATAAGTCTAGCATTTGTGATTGGTTCATTGTCTAGCACTGGGATTGGCAGTGTAAGTACTGTACTCATCCAGGGGTGGACCTGGCATACAATATAAGGGAGGGAAGAAGGTGTGTTTTCCTCTTTTTCTGCCTTTTTGTTCTTGCTGTTTGTGGCTGCCATGAACTATTGCCCCTGTGCCATGCCATCCTGCCTAGAGCCAGCTAAGTATGGACTGAAACCTCCAAAACTGTAAGATAACTAAACCTTTCCTTGCTTCACTTTGGGTGCTGGGTATTCTGTCTCAGCAACAAGAGAAAAGTAACCAAGACACAGGAGTAAATTTGGCAGTACTTATTACCATTCAATTTCATTAAAAACTTGAAGAATAGCATCATTAGATGCTCTCTAAATTTCTGTAGACTTTAGCAATGCATTCATCCAGACCAGGGCTTCTCTTTGTTGGTTGGCTTTTAATTATATCTTCAATTTTATTGACTAATACTGTATCATTTAGAATTTTGTATCTTCTTAATTTAGCTTTCATAATTCATGTGTTTCTAGGAATCTGCCCATTTCTTCTGTCTTTCCATCATATTCTAGTATGGGTTGTCAAAGTAGGAATTAGTGATCTTCTGAGTTTCTCTAGGGTATGTTGTGATTTCATCCTTTTTATTCTGAATTGCATGTTTTGAAGCTTTTGTTTCCTTGCTTTGATAATGTTCGCTGGCTATCACTTTGCCAATTTTATTTATTCTTTCAAATAACCAAGTCTTTGATTTATTGATTCTGTGTATTGCTTTCTTAGTCTCCATTGCATTAGTTATCATTTTCTCCCTAATATGAGTTTTGGTATTGACTTCTTCTTTTTCTAGAAGCTTTTTTTTAATTTTGAAAAGAATAAATCCAAATGAGAAAGAAAACAAAATGGGGTCATTCAAAACAAAAGGTTGGACATAGTACATGATTTAAAACCACAATAAAATGGTTACTATGATGTCTTTTGTTATCTTCAATAGAATTGCCCTATCATCAGGAACAGGAAAATTGAACATAGTGGTACAGAACAAAATCAGTAAAATTAGGCTGGGGATTTAGCTCAGTGGCTTAAGTGCCTGCCTGGCAAGCATAAGGTTGTGAATTCCATCCCTGGTACAAAAAAAAAATCAGTAAAATCAAAGCATTTGAGACATTATAGGACTTCAAAAGCAGGTAATAGTCAAACCAGAATGGGTATCATAGTGAATCTTATCATCTTCATAGTAGTTGCCTATACTCTCAGACTTGATCCTGTCAAACATAACAGGTTCAAATAAAATCAGTAACACAAGACAGTGATCTAACAAACCAGATTCAAATAAATTCAGTCATAATGAGACAGTGTAAGTAATACAGGGCTTCAGATTAAGTTAATAGGAAATTAAAGATGGTTACTATTGTATTTTCTGCTATTTTTGAAATAACTCTCTGTGTCCTTAAATCTAGTACAAGTAGACAAACTGGAACAGAATATAATCAAACTAAACAGCAATGAGGACAATGTGGGTTTCAAATCATGATACAAGCTTAACAATGTCCTCTGCCTTCCCTTCTTAGACAATTCCTACTTTCCCAGGGTGCGTTGTACATTTTGTATCCCCCAAAATCCTTTAGTTTTAGATTAGGGAGGCAGCCTGCTATTTACTTCAGTGGTCCTGAGACTTTTTACCCCTGCGCTTGATCTGAAGTTGTATTCCTTTACTTGCAAGAGCCTCAAGATTTTCCTTCCTTATAGCTGAGTAGTTCTCCATTGTGTAAAAGTATTATGTCTTTCCAACCTATATGCAGCTGCTGGGTGAGCTATCACCATTTTTTTTCTGGTTCCCTGTCACATAGAGCATTATTTTCTCATCTTTGATTTTCAGTCCATAAAACCTCTTTCAGGTTAATTATATTTCTTACATAGAGCATCTCGATGGACCCTATCTCCTGATCCACTCTGCCTGTGTTTCTTTTTATTAATGTATCAAAGCCATCCATGTTGGCAAGTTTGGCCCACCTTCTGTGCCTCATCTCTGCCATGCTGTTTTTCTGTAGTTGTCTACTTTTCCCCTTCATTCCAATGTCTGCCCTGTTCAGTGAGCCCCCTCTGCCACTGTTCCTGAAGCCCTGGTCATTTTTCTCTCTCCCTAGAATGTCCTTCAGTATTTTTGTAGGGTTCAATTGTTGGTCACGAACTCCCCCAGTTCCTTTTTGTCATGGAAGCATCTTGTTTCTCCATTAATTTTGAGAGATAGCTTTGCAGGGTACATCAATCTAGATTGAAGGTTATTTTTTTTTTCAGGGCTTGGAATACTTTGCTCCAAGTTCTTCTTGATTTGATAGTTTGTGTAGAGAAGTCTGTCATAATTCTGATGGGTTTTCCTTTATAGGTGATCTGTTTCTTTTTTCTGACAGCTTTTAATATTCTGTTCTTGTGTTCAATTTCTGGGATCTTGATTATTATATGTCTGGGTGTAGATCTATTGTGGTTGTAGCTGGCTGGATTTCTGTATGCCTCATGTATCTGAATATCATTTCCTTTTCCTATGCTTTGGAAGTTTTCTTTAATTATTTCTGTAATTAGCCTTTGTATTTCATTTTTGTTTACCCCTACTTCTTCACTCACATTTTTTATTCTTAAGTTATAGATCCTCTTGTCATCTTCCAGCCTTTGTATTGTTACTTCCTGGTTCCTCATTATTTTTAAGAGATCTTTCCTTTTGCAATCACACATTGCAAACCTGTCTTCAAGTTTTGATAGTCTATCTTTAGTTTCTTTCAAGCAGTTTTGCAAGTTTTCAATGGAGTTTTTAATTTCCTGGTAGTCTCTTTGAATCTGATTCATGTATTCTAGATTTTTAAAATATTCTTCATCAAAGGTTTCCCTCTTTTTTCTTCACTCCTCCATTTTTCCATCTTGCCTTCTTGAGAGGTGATTAGCATTTCTTTTATTAATCCTATGGATTTTATTAATCTTATAGATTCACTTGCATTAGTATTTCTGTTTTGAGTTCTTCTATAATGACACAAAGATATTTCTTGATGTCAGGTGATGTTGCTTCCAGTACTGCAGGTGTGCTGCCCCTGATCTCTTCTGTGTTCACCTCTCCTGGGCCAGTTTGGTTGGAGGCTGGAGACTTCCTTTTGTTTCTTTCTCTTGTCATGTTTCTGGTTTCTTCCAGACAAATGTATAGTAGAGGTCCCAGACCCTTTCTGTATTGGTTATGATTACCCTGGAGCATGCTGGCTGGGGATTGCTGCCCTCCCCAGTCTGCTGTTTACCACTGAGGTACAAGCAGGGGTGGTGCAGGCTGGCCCCTCCCTTCTGAGCTGGTCAGCTACTGTGGGTCTTCACAAGGTGAGTGTGTGCCATGTGGACAGAACCGGTTTGGTATAGCTTCAGGGGAAACTTTATCCTTGGCTATTGGATCTTGCATAGGGGCGGGACTCAGTCCCAGCAATTTTCACCAATCTGCCCTATGCTACGAGTGGCTGACTGAAGCTGCTGCAACTTTGGATCTGGGGTTGCCTGCCTGACTCCAAAATGTCAACCAGCCATTCACCCACTCCCACAGGAGGATTAAGTTCCATGCACTCACCATGGGCTGGTGCAGATTTCCATGCTGACTCCATTCTCTGCTCCTCTGCTTCCCTCTGTGACCATGTCCCCCTGAAGAGGCCTGTGGGCTCTCCAACACCCAAGCTCACCATGACCATGCATCCTTAAGCTTCCAGCAGTGCCCCACATGCAGTGGGATCAATTCTGGTGAGAGCGCATCTGGCTACAGCCTTCTGTCCATGCCTCTCTTTTTTTTTTTTTTTTTTTTTTATCTTTCTCTTTCCTTTTTTTTACCCACTTTAGTTTCTCCCTGGGCCATGAGGATCTATCTCTTTTGATCTAGTCTTCTCCATGATGTCCAACTCCAGCATCTGAGCTGTTTCTCCCAGAGAGGCTCTTTACCTTGCTACTTACTGATCCACCATCTTCCCAACTTCTCCTTCTTCTAGAATTTTGAGGTTCAACATTAGGTTGATTATTTGAAGTTACTCTGTTTTCCTGATATAGTAACTCATCAGTATACATTTGCCTCACAGCATTTCTTTCACTGCATCCCATAAATTCTGTTGTGTTATATTGGAATTACCATTTAATTGTTGAAATTGTCTAATTTCCTAATTTCATCTGTGACCCTTTGGTTGTTCAGGAGGATATTATTTGATTTCCATGTACTTATGCAGTTTTTGTGGTTTCCTTTTCCATTGATTTACAGTGTCATTGCAATATTGCCTGATATTATGCATGGGATAATTAGATTCCTCTGCATTTACTTAAGCAGTTTTATGAGCTAGTATGTGGTCTATTTTGGAGAATACTCCATGCACACCTGAGAAAAATGTATATGCTGATGCTATGGTTATGTTATGTCTATAGAACATTCTATAGACAAAATGTATATGTTATGTTATGTCTATAGAACGTTCTATAGACATCTACCAAGTTTCTCTGTTGACAGCTTTGGCTGAGTTCTGATATATTATTTTTGTCCAGTTGATCTATTTATTTGTTACAGTGGGGTATTGAGTTCCCCTATTATAATTGTGCTAATCCTCATTTGATTTTTCATGTCTGTTAATTTTTTTTTGTTTGGTTGAGCATGCTGTGGTTTGGTGCATATGCATTTATAATTGTTATTTCTTCCTCTTTCAGTTTCCATTGACAGGTATGTAGTGACCTTATTTGTCTCTCTTACTTAGTCTAAGAATGAAGTTTACCTTGTCTGTAACTAGAATAACTATCAGCTTTTTCCAGTTTCTTGTTGCATGAAGCATTGTTTTCCTTCCTTTTTCTCTCAGTCTATGGATTTCCTTTTGAATTAATTGAGTTTCTTGTATGCACCATATTGTCAGATCTTGTTTCTTGCACCATTCTCCCAAACTCTTACTTTTGATTGGTGAATTGAGAACATTTCCACTGATATTTATAACTGATCTGTATCAATTTATCCTTGTCACACTCTTTTCCAGTGATGGGTCTTTATATTTCCTCTGTGTTTAATTGCTTAACTAGCCTGTTGGATTCCATTAGTATTCTTGGAATACCTATCAGTTTCTAGAATATCCTGTAGAACATTTTGAAGTGCGATGTTGGTGTTCATGAGTTCCTTCTGTTATTCTTTGTCATGGACATATCTTATTTCTCCACTGATTTTGAAAAATCACTTTGCAGGGTATGTCAGTCTAGGAACATTGTTTTCCTTTTTAGGGCTTGAAACACTTCACTCCAAGCTTTACTTGACTTTAGTGTTTGTTTTGAGAAGTCTTCTGTGATTTTGTTGAACTTTCCTCTGTTGGGGATTTGTTTCTTTTCTGTAGCAGGTTTTAACATTCAGTTCTTAGGCAGAATTTCTGGACTCTTGACTATTTTATGCCTCAGGGTAGATTTATTTTGGTCAAGACTAATATGGTTCACTTAACTGTATGTTAAATTCTTTTACTATGCTTTTTCTTTCCATGGGATTTTTCAACCATACCTTTTGCAAAAACAATTTTTATGTCATTTGAGCCATCTCCTGCTTTTTCCTGGACCCTTTTCAATCTTATTTTTTCTTCTTGTCATCATCTTGCAGCAGTGAAGTTGATTTTTTTATGGTCCCTTGCTATTTTTAAGAAATCTCTTTTTTATGGTCTTCCAAATCTTGTTTTCTAGATTTCTGTCTTCACAATGGTTCACTCAGTGTTGCATATTTTCTCTAAAATTTTTATTCTCTGGATGTTTTCATGAATCCATTTTGTGGATTCCATTTCTTCCTTATGTTGGGTTTCCATTATTTTCTTAAGACTTTCTACTTTTTAAAAATTTGTGTCTACTATAGATTCACTGAGCAAGTCCTTTATTTTTTTTTTGAAGGAAGGAAAGGTTTATTTCTTTTTTATTTAAAGAGAAACAAAAGCATGTAAAAGGTAGGGATAATACAGAGTTTCAAAAAAAAGATAATAAGAAATCACTAGTAGATTAATTACATATTGTCCTCTGAGAAATAGTTGTTCAAGTTACAAAATTAAAGCATAAAAAGTAGATATTCAAACAGTGAGAGTGTAAACAGCTATGCATGTGTGACTCTCTACATGTATTTCTGTCCTTTCTGTATTAGAGGGAAAAACAAAACATAGCAAGAAAAAACAAAATAAATTCCTATAAAAACATGAAACCAAAAAATCATATAAAACCACAGTACAAGGTGATCTACAATGATTCCTATATTGTTTCTTATTATCTTCAATAGAATTGTCTATATCATCAAGCATAATTGAATATAGCAGTATAATTGAACATAGCCATACATAATAATATTAGCAAAAATAAAACATTGTAGACAGTATAAAGCTTCAAAGCCAGGTAATAATCATACCAGAGTGGATATTCTAGTGAATCTTGTCATCTTAAGTGTGGTTGCCTATACTCTCAGACTTGATACTATCAAGCAAAACAGCTTTGAATAAAGTCAATCAATATAAAACAGCAGTCTAGAAAGGAGAGAAACATTTGATAAAGAATATAAAGAAAATATAGAATACATGAAGCAGATTCAAAGAGACTACCAGGAAATTAAAAACTCCATTGAAAGCTGGAAAAACTCCTTAAAAGAAACTAAGGATAGACTATCAAAACTTGAAGAAAAGTTGGCAGTGTGTGATGATGAAAGGAAAGATCTCTTAAAAATAACAAGGAAACAGGCAATAACAATACGAAGGCTAGAAGATGGCAAGAGAATCTACAATTTAAGGATAAGAAACATGAATGAAGAAGAAGGAATACATACAGGTGAATTACAAAGGCTATTCATGGAAATAATTAAGGAAAACTTCCCAAGCATGGGAAAATAAAATGACATTTGGTTGTGTGCAGCATGCAGAACTCCAGCCACCTACAACCAAAACAGATCTACACCCACACATGTAATAATCAAGATGCCAGAAATTCAGTATAAAAACAGAATATTAAAAGCCATCAAAGAAAAGAAACAGATTACCTATAAAGGTAAGCCCATCAGGATTATGGCTGACTTCTCGACACAGACCATCAGATCAAGAGGAGCTTGGAGTGAAGTATTCAAAGCCCTGAAAGAGAATAACCTCCAGCCCAGACTGATGTATCCTGCAAAACTGTCACTAGAAGTTGATGGAGAAACAAGATGCTTCCATGACAAAGAGGAACTGGACAAGTTTGTGACCACCAATCCAACCCTACAGAGAACACTGAAGGACATTCTAGAGAGAGAGAAAATACCAGGATTTTAAACTGTGGCAGAAAGGCCTCAATGAGTGGGGCAGGTAGTAGAATGAAGGAGAAAAGTAGACAAAGGCAGGAAAACAGCATGGCAGAAATGAGGCAAAGAAGGATAACTAGAAACTCTAATTACAAATTTAAAGCATTCATGGCATTCATGGTGGCCACAAACAGCAAAAGCAAAAGTGAAAGCAAAAGCAAAAGAGAAAGACCCAAGTCCTTTATTTTGATTTTATGATCACTATCTCTCCTTTTCATCTGACAGATTATTTCCAACCTGATTTTCTGTATAAGGTTATCTTTTTTAAAATTATGCTGCTTCTATCTCAGAAAATTCAGGTGAGTGGCCTGTATGGACTAGAGGTCTGGAATTATATTTTGCTTCTGCATTGTGACCTTCTGCATTTTTTTCATTTTAATTTGTTTTCTGTGTTTGTAAATTTCTAATGTCAGGTAGCTTTATCACTAGTATTGAGGCTTTTATAGGAAATATCTATTCCTCAGTGATGTCTTCTAAGTGCAGCTGGTTCTCAGTCTCTGTCCCAAGAGCCTACCTTTCCAATTTATTAGGGATGAGAATTTTCTATTTGCCTCAACACCCAGTCTTTTGGTACTCAAATATGGTAATGATTATGACTTCAGATAATCAAAGTGTTGTCATACAAGGTAGAACACTGATTATAGTAGATATAATTCCACAGCTAAAGCAGTGCAATTAGCAATAACAATAGTATTAAGCAAGCCTAGAAACTGAAAAACTCTGATACTATTAATTTTGTAGCTTTAACCATAGAAGCAAAATTTACAGTTAATAAGAAAATTCAGCATAAACCAAGAAGTAGTGTGCAGTAAGTTTCCCCTTACTAGAGTGATTTTAGCCTTAGTAGAGTGGAAGTGTAAGAGTGAAAAAGGAAAAAATAGTAAACTAAATGAAGATAAGTGTAGTAGAAGTAGGATTGAAGGACAAAGGCAGATTACCCAAGCTTTGGGGAACCAGAGAGGAAAACAGGAGAAGGAGAAAGAAAGAAAATACTGACGCAAATGAGAAAGAGTAAAGACGACGTTCACACACACGAAAAGTCAAAAAATCAAAAAAGAAAAATTATGAATGAAAAAACCAGACAAACAAAACAAAACAATAAAAGTAAAAGCCTAAGCAACTAAAGGGAAAAAAAAGGAAAACAAAACAAACAAAGAAAAATGATGAAATTCCTTTGGTATCCATGGTTCTATGGCAGTGTTTAGGTCAGTGTCCAAATATGTATTGGGGACCCTCACCACGTTTTCAGCAGGATTGGTGCTGAGTGTAGGGGCTGGGGCAAGTGTCTTCAGTCAGCAATTTCTTGCATGTCCCATGGCAACTTACCCACATCTCCTGACCCTGTGTATCTCCAACTCACTCAGTGATGACAGAGACAGCCCAGTGCTGCTACCAGTCCCATGCTCGGTTTCCCCTTTCTGAGCTTTGCATAACTTCTATTTTACTTTGCTGGAGTGTCTCTCTCCTCTCTCAGGTCACTCGGTGCAAGACACGGGGAATGAGGGAATGAGGCTGTCTGACTCACTACATTTGCCGACACTGCTGCGGCTTCTCACCTCGTTGTTCCTGGACATTTGAGATAACCGCTACAGCACACAGCAACAACACAACAGCACAACATCACACTGCTGTCTTATGGACAGAGAGCAGCTTTCTGGTCACCTGCCCCTGTGGACGTGTGCTGGCAAAAGTTGCTACTGGGCTGCACACCACCCTGTTTGGAGAAGGGCAAATGGGGTGAGGGACCGTGCACCCCAGGTCTGCCCCGTGTGCATTGGTTTACCAATGTGCTATTGCCGTGCACCGGCTTTTGCAACCATCCCAGAAGTTTGCTGCATGAAATGGAGCTCCGGGGGGCAACCCTGTGGGTAGCTTTGCCATTTTATAAAGAGTTCAGCCTGTGCTTTGCTCGATGTACAGGCCTCTTACTTCAGATTGATTTCAGCATCAGGAGCTATGTCCCCTGCTTCTTCCAGTTACATGAGGTTTCAGCTGACTTCCTGAGGGACTCCCCTTCTATTCAGCCACATTGACTCTCCACATAGATCGCACTTAGCCGCAATTTATTTCAGTAATATTGACTGCTAAGCAATCTGTCTCTCAGCTATTTCTATCTTGTTGACTGTTTACTATCACATTTATCTACTGATGAACACATAGAATGTTTTCAGAATTACAGCATTAGCTAAATGAGTGTATTTGCGTATCCCTATGCATATTTGAGAGCTTTTCTCTGAGCAAATATCAGAACATGATATTTTACTGACTTTTTTCTCTTCTTCTTCTTCTTCTTCTTCTTTTGTTTTTGTCTTTTGAGACAGGGTTTCACCTTGCAGTTCAGGCTGGCCTTGAACTTACTCTGCACCTAGATGGGCCTCAAACTCAGTGATTTTCTTGCCTCAGCCTCTTGAGTGTTGGGATTATAGCCATGTGTCACCATGCCTGGTAGAATGGCAGTATCATCTTTTATCTTCTTTTTTGGTGCTGGGGCTCAAACTCATGATCTCAAGCATGCTAGGCAAGCACTTACCACTGCAATAGAGTGGCACTGCTTTTACTGACACTTAAAAATAATAAAAGGTATTACATTTATTTTAAAGACTTAGGGCAAAAGACTTGCAAAGTTGTTTTCTTCTTATTGCTTAAAAATAGTACTAGATATGAGGCAATGTTTAAAATATCAGCTTGGCTTGAACCATGGCTGGCTGATAGAGTCTGAAGAATTCATTCCCTTATAAACTTTCCATCCTTTTATAAAGTATTTTATCATAAATAGAACAGATTTTTAAAGATTGCCCAGAACAGTGTAGAATTTTTTTTTTCTTTGTATTTTAGAAACAGGGTCTCCCTACCGTGTCCAAGCTGACGTTGATCTCACTATGTAGCTCAGCCTGGCCTCAAACGTGAGACAATCCTCCTGCCTCAGCCTGCCGAGTGCTTTTATCACAGGTGTGTGCCACCAAACCTGGAAACAAGGTAGAATTTAAAGAGAACATTTTGTAACAATTAACAAGGTAAAGAGAAAAAGTTCCTCCATGTGACACATCCCAAACTCAATTTCCTGCTGTCTGAAAAGTAGTCATTCTTCCAACTTTTCTATAGCTAGCTTTAATTATACTGTAATTTCAATGTCACCAGATTTTACAGTCAAGGCATGTCCTTCAGTATTGTGGATGGTTATCTAATAAGTCAATCCTAAAACCTTTAAAGCCCCTAATGATCTAATTTCTCCTACAGTTTAAGCCGTGAAAATCACAGGCTACTTGAGAAGTAGGTTTCTAAAACAAAATCCAACCTATATGAGATTGAAATACAATGCAGACTAAACTGCATTTTTTGCAAAATATTCCACAATTAGGTTAGAGCACTGATGGGGAAGGGGGTGTCACTAACATGTAGAATAGAAAAGTAGAGCAGAAACCATTGCAGGTTTAATCTTGATCTTTGAAATTCTAAATTCTGTTAAGATTCCTTTTCCCACAGGGTAGCACTTTCTTCTTAGAAAGAAAGAAATTCTAATGGCTTGTACTGATGTAGCTTTTTTGTGGATCACACTAGTTTCCTCCAGCACCCTTCGGCATATAGATCTGTGACCAGACAAAAGTTCAATCAGCATTTAGAGTTCTGACGCAGAGTGAAAAGTCAGAAGGTATCATATACTTAAGAAGAATCAAAAGACTTTGCTAACTTACACTCAAAGAAATACAGATTATTCTAAGATACAATACTTGCTGCACAGGACAGGAAGGGTCAAACCTTAACTCCATCCCTGGGTTCTAGGATGACAGACTGACCGCATCTTTTACGGGGACACTTCTCTGATTATGATGAGGCAGAATGTATTTTATGATACTCATTTTTTATTTCACTTGTTTCATTTTTTCTATATTTAAACATTTCATCTGTTCTTCCCTTGTTTTTACTTTGAAGGAGCTGGTTTTCTCCTCTATTCTCTGCCTGTTGCCTGGTACACACACACGCACAGACACAAAACACAGACACACACATAAACACACTTCTATACACATGCATGTTTCTTTTCTTTTAATGTCTATTATTTGCACATAAGCTTACTGCTTCAAATTCATTTTTTGTCTCCTAATTCTCAACTGCATTCTCAGGTATGAATCTATGGGTAACTATTTACTGTTAATCTAATTTTTCTCCATGTAGCAATCTATTTAGACAATATCATTTATGTTTCCCTCTGTTACTGATTTTTTTTTAACTCTTTATGGAGCTGAGGGTCCACCTCAGGCCATTACTCATGCTAACCAGGCACACTACCACTGATTACATTCCCATCTCAATAATGGTTGAGTTTTAAGCAACATCTAACAGTTTTTTGAGGTTTTTTTAAACTATCTGAATCTATTTTGTCTTTTGTGTTTTACTTTCCTTTTCTAGTATATTTTAAAATTATGACTTTTTACAATGCACCATGAATTAAGTATATTGAATGCCACTTCTTTTCCTGCTTAAAAAATTGTAGGCATTAATTATACATTTTAATAAATGTTAATTCCTGCAGATGTTTTAAATGTCAAGGAAACAAATATTGAATAATTGGGTGAAATGATTTAGATAAGGAAAGTAGAACCACCGAGAGAGAAGTGGAATTAGAGATACATGGAGTCAATTTTTTTTTCTTTTTTGGTCTAGGAAGACTGGAATTAGCAGCATCCTGCAAATAGACACTTAATGGATATGGAGAGAGATGTTAATCAAGAACTACAAAGAACACCTGATCAAGAAACCTACAGAAGGCTGCTGCCCCTTTTTCTGGTGATTCACCGCCAAATGTCATAGTTCATCAGAACAGATAGACAAGAATAAAGTTATATGACACCCGAGGTAAAGTTGGGATAGACTAAAACCCATATTAACCACATGAAATCTGCAGGTGCAAACTGAATGCTCAGGATGGCCTGCACCTCTACTTATATTAACCTGCAAAAATTGGTAATACCCCTTTTCACAGACATGTCTATAAGTAGGCCCAAGATTGAAATAAAGGAAGGTATCTAGTGGTGTAGAAGATTGTAATGTAAACAGCTGGTCCATAAGCCAGGAGTTCTGCAACATGTACATTCTGTAGAAATACGGGCTCTGCTTAACTGTCTGGGAAACTCTTAATCTTCACTTCCACCTTCCAAATCTAGCACAAACGTCTTTTTCTCGTGCCTGCCCCAGAAATATGTGAGGAACAGGAAATCTAGCAACACAGTTCCAATTTAGTTCAAACTTATTACAAAACAGTCAAAAGACTTTTGAAACTTCCATTATACTTTTCTGCCTTGGCATTTACAGAAAAGCTTTGACGAAAAACATAATAAAAGTTCCCTGACGATCTTCACGTTAGTGCAGATACACTACGGTTCAGGTCAAGTGGAAGACAATTACATGTTAAATCCATTTAAAAATGTTATGAGAAGAAAAGAAACGTATTTCTCTCATGAGTAAGGTGAGAGAAGAGAAATATTTTTAATTGAATTTTTAATTACATATTTTTAATTAAAAGTCTCAGTTATTTTCTTTAATGATTTAAAATAAGGTTGTGAGCTGTTTAAGCTGCAATGTTCTTCAGTTTAGAAAAATTCTGATAAGAAAGTTTGCTTGTTAAGCAAGTTTTCAACACTTTTCAAAGTAATCAAAACATAGTTCCCTTTGCAGTGTCTGACCTAAATGTATTTTCTTTAAATTGAAAGAACCTAAAGAACAAGGCCTCAGGGATATGGTACTACCTGAGCTATTCACCCTGAGCCAAAGAAAACATAAATACAGTCTTTCTAGGGTATTGAGATTTTGTAAGGCACTGTAAATTGTTTTGTGATAGATGAAACCTAGTAAAACACAGTGACTGTGTTAGAACAATAAAGGAAACAATATTCATGTAAAAAGTACCCCAGGGCATACAGAGACATTATGCTATAAAGCTCGTTGGTGGTGACCCTTATATCAATGGCAAAACTAAGGACATAGTTAAAATACTGCACATAGAGAGTCATAGTACTTAAAATGCCAAAGCCTTACAACCAGGAAAATGTCAATAGAGTACAGACAATAATATAATTAAAAGTCTGTAGTAAGGCAAACTGACAAGAGATTGATTTAAAATAAATGTGGGTATATTAACCTTTGGCAATTCTGAGAAAAACATATGCTTTAAGGTAGCACTTCAAAATGACTCATTTTGTCACATACTTGTTTTTGTAGGGGAAAGAAAATATTTGTCATTATTCAATCATTCTCAGTTTGAAGGTTATAACATTCATCTTGCCTGATGGAAATACAAAAAACAAAAATTTCACTCTACAGTTCTCCTGTGTTTTCTCTTTAGGTAAGCACTTCCATTGTGTAATTTGATTTGTTTGCTACATTAATTTAGCAACTAAGAGAAGTTATATAACATAGTAATTTATTTAATTGGCTACAAACATTAAAAAGCAAAAATTGTGTGGCAGAATATTTATGTTTAATATTGGATTAATATAAAAGTACAGTAAAAATTGTATAGATATATATTGATTTTTCTAATTATATATACCATATAAATGTCAACATATCAACAAATGAATGTACACATTTCTAAATATGTGAATTAAAATTTTATATTACATCTGTGTATTTGTACCAACTTGTGAGTAACAGGAAGAGAAATAATATAAATGTTGTTATTGCACAAAAATATGGAGGCCAGTTTAATCTAATTTCTCAGAAATAAATATTAACTACTGTAAACGTTGCATATCAAGAAGAAAACTATTATTGGTTATGGGTGAATTATTTGAGAAGAAAACAGATGTATGGGTCATCGGCATAAAATATATACATATATGCAAGCAAATAGAAAATACCCAGTAGGAACTAGTGAATATATATATGACATAATTCATGATATATTAATATCTTTGTTGAAAATTGTGTTCAGATTCAAAGTAAGACATTTACAAACAACTGTAAAGAAATAATTCTGCCCAACCAGAACTACAACAAGGATATAATTAAAATTAAAACACTAATACTAATTAAAGGGAAAATATTTGTGGTAAGTATAAAAATAAATCAATATTCTTAAATAAATTTAAAATATGAATCAATAAAAGCAGCAATGTATATGCAACTAAATAAAAAATGAACAGAAAGATAACATTTACATAAAAACCATAAAGTACTCCCAGATATTTTCTAAAATTTAGTAAAAAGTTAAATTGTTATTTTACTTGATAACAAAATTTGAAAACTTTGTAATACTGTCATCAGTGACTCTAGTTATCATTGGTCAATAACAGTTTTCAACAATTCTAGTAGAATTTATATGAGTATACTCCCCCTGAAACATCTTTCTTTAATTTTGTTTCTATTAGTACATGTTTTGTAGCACATAATGATTACATTTATTGTAGGGAACTGATACAGGTACATAACACATTTAAATTCTTTTTATTTCTCTTCTCTCCAACCCTTTCTATTGTTACAGCATCAAATTCATTTATTTACCTTATAAGACCTTATAAATTTAATTATCACACATAGAGATTAAACTCATACTAATAGACCAAAAATATATAAAACATCTAAGACAATTGTACTAAGTTAAGGAACACTTTTAGACACATTGTCCATGCTAGTTTGCAATATTTTTTCTCTCTCTTTCTTATTACTATGGTTTTTTATTACATATCTATGATTTATTATATAGAGTTTTTTATTTAAAGATAAAAAACAGAAGAAGTGTAGAAATATTACAGAATTTCAAAAAAAGATAAACTGAGAAATCACTAGTTGATAAATTACATATTGTCTTTTTAGAAATAGTTGTTCAAGTTACAAAATTAGAGCACACAAAGTGGACACACAAGCAGTGAGACTGCAAATAGGTCTGATCAACGATCCAACAAGAACTTAGAAATATGGTTATCAATCTTACACACATAAATATTCATGCAGTTATATCTTTTATAGCACTTCCTATTTCCTCTCTTTTTTACAATAGCAATTACACATTTTAAAAATTTTATTTAAAGAGAAAAAAAAGCAAAACAGAAAAAAGGGTAGCAATGATACAGAATTCTAAAAGAGAAAAAAACCCACTAAGAAATCACTAGCTGATAAATTACATATTGACATCTTGGATGTAGTTGTTCAAGTTACAAAATTAATGGATGCATAGTAGACATTCAGACAGGGAGACTGCAAACAGTTCTGCTCAAAGATCCAACAAAGATTCAGCAATATGCTCATCTACTTTACACACTCAAACATACATGCAGTTATATCCCTTAGAGCACTTTCTTTCCCTCTCTTTTTTACAATAGCAATTACACATTTTAGGTTTTATTACTTATAGTTCTTATTAGTTTTTACACTAGAGACACAATGTGATATTTATAAATATGGTTCTTATTTATTTCACTAATAAGAATAGTCTCAAGTTGTCTCCATTTGCCTATGAAGATCTCAAGATCATTCTTTTTTATAGCCGAATAATATTCCATTGTATAAAAATACCACATCTTTTTCATTCACTCTGCAGTAGATGGGCATCTTGGTTGTTTCCAACATTTAGCTATCACAAATTATGCTGCTATGAGCATGGGTGCACATATATCGCTGTGATATGAACTTTTCAGTTCTTTTGGGAAAATACCCAGGAGGGGGATAGCTGGACTGAATGGAACTTCCAATCCTAGTCTTCTGAGAATTCTCCATATGGATTTCCATAATGGTTGCACCAGTCTACATTCCCACCAACGGTGGAGCAGTGTTCTTTTTTCCCCGCAACCTCACCAACATTTGTTATCAGTTGATATCTTGATGGCAGCTATTGTTTCCAGAGTGAGGTGGAATCTCAACGTTGTTTTAATTTGCATTTCTCGAATGACCAGTGATGGTGAACATTTCTTCATGTATTTATTTGCCATTTATATATCTTTCTCTGAGAACTGCGTGTTCACCTCAGATGCCCATTTTTGGAGAGGGTCTTTAAATTTGGGGGGCTTGATGTTTTTCAATTCTTTATATATTCTGGACACAAGTCCTTTTCTGAGGGGTTGCTGGCTAAAATTCTTTCCCACTCTGTGGGTTTTCTTTTCATTCTGTTGGTGATTTCCTTTGAAGTGCAGAAACTTTTCAATAATATGAGATCCCAGTTTTGATTCTTTGAAGTGTTTCCTGTGCCATTTAGGTTTTGTTCATGAATTCTCTGCCTACCCCTATGTCTCCAAGATTTCTACCTACCTTGTCTTCCAGTAGATTCAGTGTTCCTATTTTAATATTTAGGTCTTTGATCCTTTAGACTTTAGTTTTGTGCATGGTGATAGGCTTGGATCTAATTTCAGTCTTCAGCATGTGGAGAGCCAATTTTTCCAACACCATTTATTAAAGAGACTATCCTTCCAGTGGACATATTTAGCCCCTTTGTCAAATATCAGGTGACTGAGCATCTTTGTAGTTGTGCTTGCATCATCTAATCTGTTCCATTGATACTCAGGTCTATTTCTTTGCCAATATCATGCTGATTTTATCACTGTGGCTTTAGGGTACTGTTTCAAGTCAGGAATTGAGATGCCTCCTGCCTTGCCTTTGTTGCCCAGAGTTGCCTTTGCTATTCTAGGTTTCTTCTGTTTCCAAATGAATTCTAGAAATGTTTTCTCTAGATCTGTGAGGTATGTCAATGGCATTTTGATTGGGATTCATTAAATCTGTATAGCAGTTTAGGGAGTATGGCCATTTTCACAATGTTGGTACTTCCTACCCAAAAGCAAGGAATGTCCTTCCATTTTCTAATATCCTCTTCAATCTCCTTTTTCAGCATAGTGTAATTTTCAGCATATAGGTCTTTTACATTTTTAGTTAGGTTGATTCCTAAGTGTTCCATTTTTAGATGTTATTGTAAAGGGCGATATTTCCATAATTTCTCTCTCAGTAAGTTCTTTGTTTGTGTACAGGATTGCTGTTGATTTTCCAGCACTGACTTAGTATCCAGCTACACTGCTGAACTTTTTTATTACCTCGAGCAGTCTTCTAATGGAGTTTTTTGGGTCTTCTACACAGAGCATCATGTCATCTGCAAATAGTGATAACTTCTTCCTTTCCTATCTTTATTCCTTTTATTTCTCTCTCTTGTCTGATTGCCCTGGCTAGTGTTTCCAGAACTATATTGAAAAGGAGTGGTGATAGTGGACATCCTTGTCTTGTTCCTGATTTTAAAGTGAAAGCTTTCAGTTTTTGTCCATTTAGTATAATGTTGGCTGTTTGTTTGTCATAGATGGCTTTTATAAGGTTGAGGTAGACACTGTACATTCTGAGTATCTGAAGGGTTTTTATCATGAACGTGTATTGGACTTTGTCAAAAGCCTTTTCTGCATCTATTGAGAAGATCATGTGATTTTTGTTTTTGTCTCTGTTGATGTGGTGTATTACATTTATTGATTTGCGTATGCTAAAGCATCCCTGCATTCCTGGAATGAACCCCACTTGGCCATGATGTATAATCTTCTTGATGATTTGCTGCATTCTATTTGCCAGTATTTTATTGAGAATCTTTGCATCAATGTTCATTAGTGAGACTGGCCTATAGTTCTCCTTTTTGGTTGGATTTTTCTCTGGTTTTGGTATCAGAGTAATAGTTGCCTCCAGGAATGATTTAGGGAGGATTGCTTTTTTCTCAATTTCATTGAAGAGTTTAAGGAATATTGGCATCAAATCTCTAAATTTCTTGTAGAATTCAGCTGTGAATCCATCAGGATCTGGGCTTTTCTTTGTTGGTAAGTTTTTGATTATGTTTTCAATTTCAGTAGCTGATATTGGGTTGTTCAAAATTGCTGTATCTTTTTGGTTGTGATTTGGTAGTTCATATGTTTCTAGAAATCTTCCCATTTCCTCTGGATTTTCTGCTTTATGTGAGTAGAGATTTTCAAAGTAGGTGTGCATGATCTTTTGAATTTCCGTGGCATCTGTAGTAATTTCTCCCTTTTCAGTTCTTATTGCGTGAATTTGGGTTTTTTTGTTCTTTTCATTGATAAGGTTAGCTAGGGGTTTATCAATTTTGTTTATTCTCTCAAAAAACAGCTTTTTGATTCATTATTTGTGTTGTTTTTTTAGTTTCAATTGCATTGATTTCTGCTCTAATCTTTACAATTTCCTCTCTTCTATGAATTTTGGGTTTAGCTTGCTCTTCTTTTTCTAGAAGCTTGAGATGGAGCATTAGTTTGTTTATTTGTGCTCATTCTGTTTTCTTGATATGACAATTTACTGCTATATATTTCCTTCTTAAGACTGGTTTCATTGCATCCCACAGATTACAGTATGTTGTTTCTGTATTTTCATTGTATTGTAGGTATTCCTTTATTTCTTCTTTGATTTCATCTGTAGTCCACTGGTTGTTCAAAAGTTTGTTATTTAATTTCCATATATTTATGCAAGTTTTGCAATTTCTTTTGCCATTAATTTCCAATTTCAGTGCACTATGGTCAGATATTATGCATGGGATAATTTTAATACCATTGCATTTACTTAAGAATGTTTTATGGGATAATATAATGTTCTATTTTAGGGAATGTCCCATGCACAGCTGAGAAAAATGTGTATTCTGATGTGGTTGGGTGGAACACTCTGTAAACATCTACTAAGTCCAATTTTTCACAGGTATGATTCAGATCTATTATTTCTTTGCTGACTTTTTATCTAGTTGATCTATCTCTTTGTGACAATGGGCTGATAAGATCCCCTATTATAATTGTGTTCTTGTGTATTTGGTTTTTCATGTCCATTAGTATCTGTCTTATATAGTTGGGTGCTCCTGTATTTGGCGCATATATATTTATAATTGTTAGTTCTTCCTCTTGAATTTTTCCACTAACGAGTATGTAGTGAGCTTCTTTGTCTCTCTTAACCATTTTAGGTTTGAAGTTCATGTTGCCTGCAAATAGAATAGTTACTCCTGCTTTTTCTGGGTTCCTGTTGCATGGAATACTGTTTTCCATCCTTTTACTTTTAATCTATGAGTTTTCTTTTGGGTCAGATGTGTTTCTTGTATACAGAATATTGTGGGGTCATGTTTATTGATCCATTCTGTCAATCTATTTCTTTTTATAGGTGAAATGAGGCCATTTACATTTATGGATATCGCTGATATGTACTGACTCAGCTTTACCATGTTATGTTTCAGTTGTTTCTTTCTGTTTTTCCACTTATTTAATTGCTTGTCCTACCTGGTGGTTTCTTTCTGTTGTTGTTCTGGGGATTGTGGTCATTTTTATCTCTGTCTAGTATGTCTTTCAGTACTGTTTCTAGGGTTGGTTTGGTGGATGTGAATTTCTACAGTTGTTCTTTGTCATGGAAGTATCTTGTCTTTCCATTAAATTTGAATGAAATTTTTTCTGGGTACATCAGTCTGGGTTGAAAGTTGTTTTCTTTCAGGGCTTGAAATACCTCACTCCAAGCTCTTCTTGACTTGAGGGTTTGTGCTGAAAAGTCTGCTGTGATTCTAACAGGATTTCCTTGGTAGGTGAGTTGTATCTTTTTTCTCACATTTTTTAGTATAGTTTTTATGCTGTATGTCTGAGATTTTAATTATTATGTGTCTAAGCATGGATTTATATTGATTGTGACTGTTTGGCCTTCTATATGCCTGACTTATCTGCATATCAGATTCTTTCCCCATGTTTGGGAAATTTTCTTCTATTACTTCTGTGAATATTTTACGTTTGTCATTTGCATTGACTCCTGCCTCTTCACTGATGCCCATTAATTTTATATTGTTGCTCTTGGCATCATCATGAAGTTTCTGGATTGTCATTTCATGCTGCTTTGGTATTTTTAAAAGTTCTATCCTTTCATGATCACTAATTGCGATCCTGTCCCCAAGATCTGAAATCCAACCCTCAGCTTCATTTAGGTGGTTTTGCACACTTTCATTAGAATTTTCTGTTTCTTGGATGTCTCTTTGAGTTTGTTTCATGAATTCTGCTCGTTTTCTATATTATTCATTCAAGGTTACAATCAGTTTCCCATGCTCCTGTACTTTTTCTCTATTTCTTCTTTAGCTGCATTCAACAACTCCTTTACCAAAGTTGTTATTTCTGTCTTTACATGGAGAGTACTTCTAATTTGATTTCCTCTATAGCCTCATGGAGTTGTTTTTTTTTATTTCACTTGCAATCTTTTCAGAGATTCCTGGTGTGTTACTTTTGGGGTCCTCTATTTCAATATCTCCTGTACTTGTTTCTGGTGGACTAGATGTTTGCGACTGCATTTTGCTTTTTTGTTTTGCCATTTTCACTCTGCTTGATGTTTTCTGTGTGTAGGAGGTGGTCAGCCACACTCTTTTTAGACTCACCAAGGGCTGGGGATTTAGCTCAGCAGCATAAGTGCCTGCCTTGCAAGCACATGGTTGTGAGTTCGATCCCCGGTACTGATAAAAAAAAAAAAAAAGATTAGGGATGTAGACTCACCAAGGTCTTACAGTTAGTTGGTGAGGACTTTACTACTGGCCCTATTTACCCACCATACACCTCTATTTTAAAGACATACTCACCACACTGGTACAGTTAATCCACTCTAGTCCAAGGTTCACCACCTGGGAGCGAAGTTCCAAGTTTTTCACACTGACTGAAGCTTGCTGAGGTCTTCTGATGTTCCTGGTGGAAGGGCGGGCCAGCAGAAGCAGTCTGGAGTGGCCTAGGCCTGGGGCATGCTTCCGTGATGTTCCATACTTTTTAGTATAAAGGAAATCATGTGATACTTAACATTGCAGATCTGAGTAGTACAATTCATTATTTCATTTATTTATTGTTTCCAGTTTGATCATTTTATTTTTGGAAATGTTATTCCTTGTAATCCATTGTTGATACCAGCTTAAACTCCCAATAATATGAAAAGAAATATTTTCCAAGGTTTAGAAATAGGCAGCAAGGACTATTGAATTTCATTTATTGGACATTATATAATAAGTTCTTGATACTACCTGATAAAATAAGCATATATTTTGAAATGTGTGTCTTATTATTTATTAGGACATAAGAGTTTTCACATTCTATGAAAACAGAGAAAAAGTAATTGTAAAACATTGAGTTCATATTGGAATATTTGCCCTTCATTCCTCAGTGTGGAGGATAATAATCAGAATAACAAATGTGAGAATGCATTCTTTGACTCATTTCATGGCAAAGGAATGGGTAAGTAGGAGTCACAGATTAGATATGTAATCAAATTAAGATGACTTATAAAAATATGAATTAATCAATTAATCAATAGGAAGGGAGGGTTAGAAGGAGAGTATGCTGAAGAATAAAAGAAATATATTCCAAAGGACTTTCTCTAGCAGTGGGGATTGAGGAATAAAATTAGTAACCATTATTTAAAAATGAAAAATTGTCATCCTTGGGACTTTGCTTATTAACAGAATTTATAATGAACTTTAAAAAATTATTTACATTCTTGTACTATTTTTAGTGTTTAAATTTTGGTTACATAAAACCAGTTAGGGGCCTGTTTAGTGATGACTTCATGGACTCCCTCTTGGAGTGATTCTCTTCACTGGCTGGTGTTTAGATCCTGGCAGCTCAGATTTAGTGGAGTTGCCACAGCATAAATTTATGCACTGCCTTTTTAGGGGAGCCTTTCCTGGCCTCCCAAGCTTTCTTTTGAAATCTGGATGGAAGCCTCCCTGATTCTACAACTGTTGAATTTTGTATTTTCATAACACCAATATCACACAGACAATGCCAAGGTCTGCTGTCAGTCTGACCAGTACCCAGGTCCCCTTGGACTCCGACTACAATGGCCTCGTAGCGCTTGGGTAACGGAACACAATGAAATCGGTTCTTCTTTGTGACCATGTTCCTAGGAAGTGCCTTTTTAGCAAGGCTCATAGGAATTGTCTCATTGTTTAAAATTTAGAACTTTGCACCTTTGAGCCTGAGATCTTGTGGCTCCTCAGAAGAACCTCAAAAATATTGCTTCTTATTCTCTTACAAAATATTTAGTTTCTTTCTAATAGTGCTAATTTCTTCACTTGCTGTAACTCCTGTGGCCTTAATTTCACTCACAGTTCCTTCTGGGCCAACATTTAAGTTTTTGGTTTTTTTCACGTGTTACACTCAAATGACACTACAAAGCTACAGCCCCCATCCCTCAGCATGACCACTGGCTCCCTTTGCATTTCTTTCAGCAGATCCATTATTCCTCTTCTCTTAATATCAGTCTCCCACAAAGTCTCAGGACACAGATAAAATGTAGACACTTTTCTTGCCAGGATATAATACCCACACCCTCAAGTCCAATTTCCAGTAGAGTTCCAATTCTCGCCTCCCCAGGAGACCACCTCCTGAGCCTGGCCTCTACTGTTGGGATTTCTATCAGAATTCAGTTGTTCTGAACTCTAACAGGAATTATTTATCGTGCTCTACTTATATAATTCTAAGGTGCCCGTAGCCTGGATCTCCTAGAGTTTTCAGTCTCCTCTTGTTTACCATGTCCAAAGTCTTCTGAACTACAAGGTCAAGAAAGTCACAGCCATGATCACAACCCTGGTGCCAGCTGTACCTGTTAGCTTTCTTGTCAGTGGGACACAATATTCAACAAGCGCGACTTGAAGGAGGGAATTAATCTGGCTCATAGCTTCAGGGGATTTAGGCCATGGTCTTCGGCTTTAAGGCAGCAATACTGTGATTTAAGTGCATGGCAGAACAAAGTTCACAATATCTGGAAAGCAAAGAAGTGGAACAGTGCTAGAAAGGGAATGGGCCAGTATGTATAGCAGCCAAAGCCATGCTCTGCAGCCCAGCTGGGCTCACCCAAAACTGTGTTTTCCTAATTCAACAGGTGGTTCATAATCCAATAAAGTTGACATTCCATAATTAGTGATCACATTATGTTATTAACTTCTTCATATCAGGTTCAATTTAATCCAGGCTGTTTTTCATCAATATTTATGTGTCTTTAATTATTTTATTACAAAGCAGAAGAGAGAATCCTTGAAATTGAAGTTCTACAGTGTATGACCACCGATATTCTAATATATTTATTTTTACATTTTTCTTTTATTTCATTTGGGTATATTTCTACAGCATTCTTTTTTGTTTGTTTATATTTTAAAAGATACTTTTGTCATGCAACCGCTGTTTTGCATTATGACCTACAAAATCCACTGTTTTATCTTACTCTTATTCTGGAGAATATCCCCAATACTTATATTCTGGACTTAAGATTGTTTTGAACTTTTGCAAGTTTATTAGTTTTAGAAAAATATGTAACTAATTTCAGGTAAATTAACTGGGGGTAAATCTTTATTTCTCAGTCAAATTAGAAGGTAATGATTTACTAAATTGTCTTCAAGAAAGGCCTATTGGGGTTCTAAAAGATTCTAAAGCACAAAATCTGAACAAGATGAATCCAAAGCATACATCAGGGGAGCTCAGAGTAGCCTGAAACATCCTCATGATAGGTAGAAAGAAAAAGAAATTTAATCAAGTTATATCCGCAACAAGTGAGCCATTGTATGAATTTATATGAAGATGGAAGTCTTTTGGATCAGGAATGGACTGAATTTTTCTCAGTATTTTGGAAAACCTAGATACTTTTATAGAATGTTCAACATTCTAGCTTGTTTTCATCTCTCTTTTGTAAAAGTAATAATTTCCTAGGTCATAGAACTGTCAAGGCATTCAGTGAGTTTTGGTCGGGTAGAGCAAAACAAAACAAAACAAAACAAAACAAAACAAAACAAAACAAAGCCTTAGGAGTCCCACAGCTTCCACTTTACAGAGTTCTTTATACAATACGTATTTCTTATATCTATTAACATGAACTATCCTTTAAAATATTGACCAATCCATTATTGTTTTAGAACATGCATTTAAATTCAATTTATGTTTTTGTCTAAGATAAACAATGTAACATTTAAAATCTGTATCCCTAAGCAGTACTACACTGTTTTCCTTGTTGTTGGATTTTTTACTTTGCTTTCTGGAAAAAAGAATTAATTTTTCTCTACTATGCAAATCATGGTTTAAACAAATGATAAAAGCCAATTGATTGACTGTCACAAAGGAGATTTGAAGAGAAATCCATAATTACAAATAATTAACTACCCAGTTAAATGTCACATGATACAATCAGTGGCAATGAGTATTTGTTAATAAGTATCTTGATCAACTCATATATAGCTCTCTATGACAAATGTGAATAATTCATTTATTTTACCATCGTCACAAAATGGAAATATATTTGTTGAAGAAATATCAAGTGATTCGATGACACATTGGAATTGTAAGTATGTTGATTCTAGACAAAGTTCTCCAAATTATAAGTTAAAAGTAACCCCAATAAAGTTATTTTCTACCCTTGGTGTCTAATTTACACATTTTTCCTTCATGGATTCATCATGTTAGTACTCTAACAGTTATAAAAAATATTTAAGATGGCAAGTATAATATGTTGGCGATAAGTCCCTTCTAATATCCATCTAAAACGCTAATTTCTTAATATTTGACTAGCCTCTTGTTGGTTTTATTCACCAATCTGTGACAGGAGTGATTTTTAAAACTTTTTTCTAAACAACTGTTAATTTAAAGATGATACTTAGAAAAATACTAACTAGCTGACCCATGCCTATTCTAGCAGATAACATTATATGCTTTTGCTGAAGAAAATCAGAAATCTCTATGTAGAATTCTCCACTTTTTTATTAGCTATATTAGTCAAAACTCATGTTTAATTTTGATATTAATCTTATACTTTCATACTGCATATTTTATAAATAGCTTCATTTAAATTTTATATTTATATTATCTCTGTACATCTGTATCAGAAAGGTTTACAGTGTAGACTGGTACAAGCACTGTGGAAATCAGTATGCAGATTCCTCAAAAAACTAAGAGTGGAGGTCCCATTTGACCCAGATATTCCTCTTCTGGGTATTTTTCCAGAGGAATTAAAAACATCATACAACAGCAATATGTGTGCTAATGCTTATAGCAGCACAATTCGTAATAGCTGAATCTTGGAAACAACTCAGATGTTCGTCAACCGAGGAATGGATGAAAAAGACGTGGTGTTTCTATACAATGGAGTACTGCTCAGCTAATAAAGAAGGATAAACTGGAAGCTAATACAAGAATGGAAAGGTAGCATAAAATTTTAGTCAACTAAAATAATTCATACTTTAAGAGAGTTTAGTAGAAAAAAAGTCATAAATCCATAAATATGACAAGGACATTTGTCTCTATTCAATAGTTCTTGTATTTAAAAAAGCCTAGCCAGACACTGAAGAATACACAATTCCAGCACCTGGAAGAGTGAGGCAGGACAGTCACTGTGCTTCAAAACCAGCTACCTCGTGAGTTCAAGGCCATCCTAAACTACATGGTAAGCGCCCGTCTCACATAACCAAAAAGAATGATAAAAAATAACCTCAATAAACTTAGAATGTCTGAGTATTGAGAGTGCATGCAAAGGATGCTACAAAGAATGCTTTATATATTTTTAAGGCATTACGTTTGTGTGTGCGTGTGTGTGTGTGGTGTGTGTATTTTGGTGCAAAAGACAGCTTCTCATTTAACTAGGGGAGAATAAAGTAGGAGCAAGACAGGGAAGATGATTGTCTTAGTAACTCCTTAGTGCTGTGTGGTGTTATTTGCCAGCTCCATTGAACACAATGCAAAAATTACGGGGATAGTACTTAGAAATGAAAAAATTAGATGATGTATGGAAAATCCAGATGATAAAAGGAAAAAAAAATGCCACTCAAATTATAAAATTTAGTAATGTGGGAAGTTATATGTGTTTGGGAATGATTACAATTTTTTAGAAAAAAAAGAAAGAGAAAGAGAAAACAAAGTCAAATGAAGTCCTAAATGCAAAGTCAATAACATTGAGAATAAACTGTATTATGCCGGTGATAATGTTAATAACAGAAAAAGACCAGAAGAGATGTAAAGACATTCTAAGTGCCTGGATAGGGAAATTTAATGTTGTAATGATAACATGTTCTAACATATAAATTTAATATCACTCCTGTAACAATATCATAAGAATTTTCTTAAAGTGAGATGAAAAGATTATAATGCTTTTTTTGGGAGATGTTTGCAAGGAAAAATGAGAAAAATAATGAAAAAAAAAGGGTCACTGAAGTCTCTGATTAAAAGTTCATCAATAGTATATAACCAGTATATCAGAGTAAAGAATCCAGAAAGTGACCAACTCCATGTCAACAAACAGTAAATAATGGTAATTACTTTTCAAATAAATTTCAAGTAATGTTAAGACAACAAAAACAGACATCAATGGAAAACACTAAATTCATGTTTAGCAGTTTCTCAAAGTAAATTTTAAATAAGTAATGTATATTTAAATGTGAAAAATAAAGACACAAGATAGAAGTACCTAACTTTGCCTTTTAGACAAAACCACTGCTGCTGTTCAGTTAATTTTGAGTGATCAAAAATTACTGTGTTTCATAAATGAATATGCCAATATTAAAGCAAAATTCCCTCCTCTGCTGAAGAATAATGAACTCTTTTTTCCCCCCAAAACCAATGATATACCAGTGATATAGTAAATAAATGCAAAACTAATAATAAAAATGAGCTACTTCGTGCCTAGATTTAGGAGTATGGTTAAGGTGGTAATCAATGAGTTAACTCAGGATAAATCCAATAGCTGCAGCCACTACCGATAAATGTTTTCAGGCAAATAGGAGACATTTTAAAGATGACAAGCCTGGATACCTCTGCTTGGTTTTCTACCGCACAGTCCAGGCAGCGAACCTGGGAATAAACAGGCTTTAGTGGTTCAGCCTCTGGCTTTCCACATCCAACTCGCAACAGTAAAAGGCTGTCTACGTTCTGCATGTTTCAAATCACTGACCCACAGAATCTGTAAGCATAATAAATGTCTTATTACATTACACTTTAGAGAAATTTGTCACATGGCTGTAAATTTGAAGAATTACTTGGTAGCTGAATGCTTCTTTAAGAAAAATACAAAATATAGGAGAGTAAGTCCAGTACCACAAAGTGGACAAGTGATGGAAAGACCACAGGGACATTGTTAGAAAGAGCAGAAAGGCCCTTGGAGAAGCTTCCAGAAAGTTCTAGAAGGAAAAATACTGGTATTGGGCAATTGGTATTGAAGCCTATTTACAAGGGGTGCAAAAACCAACCAACCTGTCAATTTTCCTTGTTGTAATAGTTAAAACATTGGACAGAAAAAACAAACAAACAAAAATGTTGCTGATCATGCAAACAAGATTAAGAAAACAAACTCAGTAGGACAAATAAATTCAGTAGCATATTGAAAATACTATCAGCGGGAGCAAAGGTTATTTCAGTACTGCAAAAGTGGTTCACTGTCCAAAATTATGAGAAGCTATGCTCCATCTCTTGATCAATTAAGCATAGGCACTTTTTATTCCTACATGAAAAGTTGAGATAAATCAAAGGGAAGGAGAGAAGCTTTGTCTTGACTCATGGCTTCAGGAGTTTCAGTCCTTGGTCAGTGGTGTTGGTGAACCAGAACATCACAGCCATAAAAACGTGTGATGGATGAGACACTCAGTGTATGGAGGTCAGGAAACAGAGATCAAAGAAGAGGTCAGAATGAAATAGAATCACGGTGAGCGTGCCGCCAGTGATCTGCTTCCTCCAAGCAGCCCCATCTCCTGAAGTTCCCACTTCCACCTGGCATCCCGTTAAGCCATGAATCCATCCAAGAATTAATCCATTTATGAGGCCACAGTATCCATAATATGCCCACCTTCCAAAGCCCCCAACTCTGAATACTGCTGTGTGGGGCCAACAGCCCAGGATATGAGCTTTTGGAGAATATTTGAGATCCAAGTCATAAAAAAATGCTCTTTTTTTTCTTCTGCATTTTAGTTAAGATATATCTTAATGACCTACACATATATTTTAAAAGGAGATAGTCAAAGTGGAAATAGTTTTTACACAAATATAAATTTTATTGCCTTTATACCAAAAAAAATTATGTATATGTAAAATAAAATGATAATATAATAATTTGAGAAAACATGTTTAGGACAATAAACAAGAATAAGAGGAGAGAGATCAGGAGATGTTACACCTGCCAGTACACCCACCTTCAGGTTAGGGTTAAGGTCACCCTAACCCTAACCCTAACCCTAACTCCCATTGTGAGAAAATCAGTATCTCCTTTTGAGGCACTCAGTCTGTGTTAACTTGTTACGACAGCCACAGTAAAGTAATGAAACTGGGTTATTTGGAATTTGTATTTTCTTCTGGAGACTTACTTATGTCAGAAATGTATGAAAGAACAAGGGTGATACAGGAAAGCAGAAAAGAAATAAGGAAAAATTACTGTGTACACATATACACACACACATATATATGTATTTATATGTGTGTGTGTATGTACAAGGAAGATAACTACACTACTAATCTGTGTTAATTCACCAAAAAGAATAGTTTATGTATTCACTGTTTGATTGCTTGATCGTTTTTATGCCTAAATCTTGTAATCTGAACAGCTACTTTTAAGATAACAATGCATAATATTGTCATAGTGTTAATAACTATTTTATAAGTATTAAAATAACTAGTGTTAATTTCCTGTTTTTTGGAATTCTGTATAGTTTTATTCTTTTTCTGTTTTTGTTTTTAAAATAAAAATGTATATAGATGAATATTGCATACTTCTTGTTAAATGCAATAAAATATAGAAGTAAAAGTTCATGCATAAAATTAAAAATCATTAGCATTTGAAAAATTAAGTTTTCTAAAAATTTTTGTAAATTTATTTGTGTAATGATGCTTTATACATCCTCAAGTAAACATAAGATTTAAACATTTTCAACTCAATTTCTTCTTTTTTATTTATTTAAAGAAGAAAACGAAGAGGGTAGAAATATTACATAATTTTAGAAAAACAGTAAGAAATCACTAGTTGATAATGACATATTTTCCTTTTAGAAAGAGTTGTTCAAGTTACATAAGTAAAGCCTACAATGTGGACGTTTAAACAGTGAGACTGCAAACAGTTCTGTTCACCTCTCCAACACAAACTTAGTAATATGGTGATCAATCCTACACACTTAAACATACATGCAGTTATATCCATTAACAACTCAATGTCTTTACCTGTGATCTGTGAGGCAGTCAAAATGACGTGATCCTCCACTCTCTCTCTGTCTCTCTGGGATTCCCTAGCTACAAGACCTGTCCCACATCGAGTCACTTTTTTTGGCTTTACAGATAAATTGCACTACCTTTTATTCATTCTTTTGCTAACAACACATCATAATTAGTTTTTGTAGATATGATACAAATTTAAAGAGTGGCAGTTATACCTATTTCAGCCCCTTGCCACATAAAAACTAAGAATGATACTGGGAGAGACAGGACAGACATCAACCAATTTAATTGGCCTGTTTATATTGGTAAACTGGGTGGCAGAGTGAGCAAATCACAGTAAAATTAAATATTAATTGCAATAAAAAATATTACAAATTTCAGCCTATTACAAGAAAAGAACATCACATTAGTGCAAAGATCTTTAGATATTCCCTGAATCATTTGTCTTTTGTCCATAAAGATGCTTATTATCTTGTATGTTTTAGGAATTAATAAATAACATTTTCCTTGCTGTCATGGTACTGTTAAAACTCTCATGAATTTTTCCTATTCAAAGTCTCATTATAATTTATTAGTTCCCAAAAATTATCTTGCTGAATTGTGGATTTTGTAATAATAATTTTACTGCTTTAATATTCATTATCAATTAAAGTTAGAGGATCTACCATCTTTCAGTCCAATTGAGCATGTTGTATTTTTAAGTATTCATCTCTACATATTTATTTTTCAATGATCATTTGTTATGGAAATAAATAAACTTGAGATCATGTAAGCCAGTCTTTGTCACTTGAAACAATGTCATGTAATTGGGAAACACATAGAGCAAACTTAGATGGATATTTTGTATTCAGAAAGTGACACAGCAGCTATATCGAATGAGACCTCATTTATTCTCTTTAATTGCAGTTTAACTGTAACTTTGAAAGTCATTTTAAATGGTTTGATTTATATATTCATATGCTCTTATAATACATTCTAAAAAATTCAAATTCACTTTTGATTGAAGTCACCACACAACGTTTAAATGTTATCTCATGGACACTAATTTTCTCCTTCATAACTATTTGTGTGAGACTACATTTCAATTCTAAAGCCTTCTCCTTTCTGCTGTAATATATCTTGAAAGATTTAAATCACACATTCACAGAATAATTGCCATTTTGAATTGAACTAGGAACAGAACAGACCAGCTACTGCTGTGGCACCAGAGTGAAGCATTTTACTCCTCTACCAGCTGTAGAAGTGTGCGTGGTTCCTTTATCACAAAGGAACCTACTGCATCTGGGTTCACCTCCTGACTTAGCCTCAAAAGTTCCAAGGGGATGAATATCCTTGAGGTTCACATTGGATTTTAATCATCTGGCTCAAAATATTTTAAAATGTTGGAATTATATTAATTTTTATTCCTACTTAGAATCCTTGATGACAGTCCAATGGTTGAAAGACTAAAAATCAAAGCACACACATACACACCCATTTCATGGCACTGTTGAGTCACAGTTTGTTATACTACCTTATAGGATGAAAATACACTGGGGAATTTATGGATAAATGAAACATTATAGTAGATAATATTGTTCTGGCATCTTTAGCTGATTGCAATGTTTTTAACTCATCCATAGTGCTGGATTGACAGTAGGTCCTTATTAATTTTAAGCATATTACTCATATCAGATATTCATTATCTCATTGAACATTTTAAATTCTTTTCACTTTGGGCTATCAAATAATACAAGTGCCTGAAACATACCTTTTATAAGCCTTTTATGGAACTAGTACTTTTATTTCTTTTGAGAAAATTGCTATGAGTGAAATTGCTGACTTTGGATTATTTGTAATGCTTAACATAAGAATCTGTCAAAGTAATTGTACAAAATTATCATCATATCAGTATGGGATGAATTTTATCAATATGTGGAAATGAATGTTTAATAGTATATTTATATTACTATACTATAAAGTACATAATAGTGCATTATGTTTTAACATGGTTTCGCAAATAACTAATGTTTATTATAAATACACATATATTTTTATTGCTCATTTTTGTATTTTTATTAATTAAGTATTCATTTATTATTTATTTTATTATTTATCTTTTATTGGATTGTAAGATTTCTTTAGATGTTAGTGACAAATATCACTTTGTCACCAGTACCTAACAGAAGCTAAAAAAGCAATCACCTAGCATTAAATAATCTTTATAGTGAAAGAAAGACAAAGAACAATGGACTAGTTACAGCAGTGGTGTTAGCCAGGCAGCATTGTTCCTGTGATTAGCAATTGACGCGACAATTACCGCAAGTGAGTTTGGTAACCTGACAAGCACTAATAAGTGTGATTATAATTATCGGTGTGGATACACATATATAATTATTATATGGAGAATTTGGCAATGGATGAACAATTGAAAAGAATAATATGTTGCTAATGTTTGGGAAAAAAAGTAAAAAAGCCAAAGCGAAAATATAATCAGTTTTAGTATTTTACCTATGATCTCTGTGAGTAAAATGTTATTACTATTTACTGTCTATATTATATGCTAAGAATAAGATAAGTCATGCAACGTAAAGTACTGATTTATCATCTTTTGGGAAAAAAGTGGCTTCAAATACTGTGTTGTGTAAAACTGTGGAAAATATTTTTGTAGGCATTCATTACAAGAGAAACCAAATGAAAATTGTATATTCTGATTTGTGTTTTTGACTCTCCATTTTAAAGATTGGGCCCATGTTCATAATGCATTCATCTGAGGGAAATGTGAGAGCAACACAAAGAAGACAAAGCTGAATTTTCCACATAAAATGAATGAAAATGAGGAAAAGCACTGAATGTCAACAAATAAGGATGCACAACTGTAACTTTTCATTATGTCAGTAAAAGTGATTAATATACTTTTCAATGTTTGTTCAGGAGTGTTTGCTTAACTATATGAAAATAAAGGTTTAAGGACAATCAGAAAACACTGGGATTTTGGAACCAAGTAATGTCCCTGCTTTAGTCTGAATTCTGCACAGATACCCAACCAATAATACACTCACTCACTCACTCACTCACTCACTCACTCACTCACTCACTCACTCACTCAGTTATCATGATGAATCGTCTCACCTGATTATAAAGACTGGGATTCCTGGAACCAGCAGTGGGTAAATTAGAGATTCCATGGTGCATTTTCACTATGAAAGCTGGAAGAGCAAGACCAAGGGAGAGCAGATGCTTCAATCTGAGTCTGAAGGCAGAGAATCAAAGATGTCCCAGCTCAAGGGGACCTGACGAAGACGCTCAGTCTTCAGGTGATTGCATAATGATCCCCTCCACATTAGGGAAAGCAGTCTGCTTTACTCGCTCAACTGATTCAAATATTAATTTCTAGCAATGCCTTCACAGGTGCTTACCAAACATTCTAGTATTGTATGGCCCAGTCAACTTGGAACATAAAAATAACCAGCACAGTTCCATTTCTTTCTAAGTAGCTCTTCTCTGTGTCCACGACCACTTATTTCAATTTCAGTGCTACAAAAAGCAATAAATGTAAATGATGTTAAACATTTTCTTCTACGAAAAAACTACTTTTTTTGCTATTCATTTGTTTTTTAAATTTTTCTCCAAGGGTATTGGCTTTCTTGTTTAAAGAAACATAAAATCTTTTTAATTAATCCTCTCATAAAAGTATTTTCATGTACTTTTTCATATTTTTTGTTCGTGTGTGAGTGTGTGTGTGTGTGTGTATATACATCAGAAACCAAATTCAGGACTTCCTGCTTGACAGGCAGGCCTTGTGCTGCTGAACTATATCTCCAGTCCTTGTTACGTGTTTTTAAATTTTCAGTTTATTAAGATTAGAAAACATGTCACAAAATGTGCATGTGGTTTATTAGAAAACGCACTGTCTTCTCTTCCTTTCAGTGGCTTCCAGAAGTGCTTGCTTAGAATGTCCTGTGCTACAATTTTATTGTGAATGTCCTCCAGTGCCCACGTGTTTAATGCTTGGCTCTAGCCTTCAGAAGGGAGTTAACTGGGGTGTGATTGGCAGGGGCTGCGGGGCACACTGACTTCCACCTCTATCTACAGTTAGTCTCCACAGGAAAGGTAAAGAAAGCAACATGACTGGCAATTTTTGGGTGTGTGATCACGTTCTGAGATGTACTAGCATTTTCTCCAAACAAAAATGTTGTGTTCTGTATAGCAATGCTTTACAGACACATGCCAAGAGGCATGCCTTAAACAGTGGTGTTTGCTTTTGCATTTATTTATATCTTATATTCATACTATATCTATCCATTGTGGAGTACTAGGCTATTCTAACTTTTTGTATCTCAATATTGTTGATATCTATTTTTCTCACTGTTTGTTTATGCACTGTTCATTGTCTCCTAATTTTGCATATTTTTAGTTTTTGTTATCTATAATATGATCCATTATATTGTCATGAGATGTTACTCTTTATATCGATATCATTAAAAAAATCACCAAACTTCAGAAAATTGCTATTGCTCAGCACTAGGAAGACAGTGTTACTAAAATGTCTCCCACTTTTCCTGAATCTCTTGTATCTGACCTCTTATAAAATATTGTAATTAGAGTAATTTAAGTATTTGTGACACAATTTCAGTGATAATTTATTACAGTCCTAGATTTCTAGCTCTATAGATAAAACAATAGCAAAATCCATGGCACAGTATTAGTTCTTTTAACTCCTACCTCTTATTAATACTTGTCATGTATGGTTTATTAGCATTTATTTTAATATTAAACAGAAAGGCAATAGTAATTATAAACCTAGACTATAGTGATAAAAAAAAGACTTGCTTGGTTAGAAATATTTAAAGAAACTAGTGGAATTTATGTTGTTACAATTATTTCTATATTTGTACAAATTTGCCAGTCCTATTGTAGGACTGATTTCCAGAAATATTTGTCACTTGCTATACACGATATATCCATTCTATACCCCAAAGATAATAGGATGTGCTATGTGACATGTCCTTGGTGGTTTGACACAAGATATATATTTATAGAGAACAAATAGAATTGAAAAGAGTGAGCCAGAAGTTTACCTGTGGAAAAACCTTTCAATCATCAGATACATCAAACTGTAGATTGGCGAGTTAGATTTTGCCGATGCCTGTTAACCTTTAGATCCATGATGTATCCCAGAATTCTCCTGTGTTTAGAGCTGTAGCTTGTGATCGGGTCTTGTGTATGTTACACTCATCAATGGACTGGTCCGCTGATGTGTTCACAGCTGAGTGTGCTATGTAGTGGGGTCTTGTTGGCAGATAAAGATTACTGGATCACTGTGGGTATGAATTAGGAGGCTGCATCCCTGGTCTTACCTCCTCTCTGTACTTCTTGGCTGCCATGGATTAAGCAACATTCCTGCTGTAGATCTTTCTACCATTTTATATTTGCCTTGGAGTTAGGCAGCTATGAACTGAACCCTCTGAAAATGTAAGCCAAATAATTCTCTGCTTTAAATTGTGGGTATAAGGTATTTTATCCCAGTGGCAGGCAAATGACTAATTCAATGTCTAAGTAAATTTTATTGCTTGTCCTATAAGTTTTATAGTCAATATTGTTGCATAAAATTTAAATACTTGATTTCACTATTTTACCATTCTAAATACAAATTTGGAAGGACTTTCATGTTTATTTTCAAGGCACACAATTACAGTAGTATAATAGAACATTCATATGTTACAATTTATGTGTGAAATTAATTCAATAAAGAATTTCCAGAATATGAAGAAAAATTTAAAAGTTATGCACACCTAAACTGCAATTTTCTACCCCCTAGGAAAGGGACAGAATTATTTCATCAGCAAGTTGTTTCACTGCTTAGGAGCACTTTAAGGGAATTATGTACTCAGCACAAACATGAGAGTAAATTTCCCCCAAAATGGTAGATCTTGGAGAAATTTCTAAGGCCACTATAGTCTTCAATTTGTCTTTCAAAATATTATTTGCCATGTGCTCTTCTGAAGTAGCTCCTCTATTGTTTCTATGGACTTTTCTTCTGACTTGACATTCAGAGAGATTTTAGCATGACAAATACAAATACCAATGTTACACAGTTTTGTAGTGGCTTGGGGTGCAACAGGTCCTCGTCTGTTTTGCTCCTTGACTACACCTCCCAAATTTATCTCGTGTAAATCTATCACCTGGATATGTGATTCACCCTTACTGAGAATTCTGTGACAAAACACACCTTCTTCTGTTTATTTACAGAAAGTGGGGTAACTTGAGAGTTCCAGCAGGCATCTGACTGGATCTCCCCACTCTGTGCATCTTTCTCTGTTATGTATTGTATAAAAGTGAACCTTGGGCACCACAGTGAGAGTTTCATGCATGTAAAAATGAAACTCCAATCTTCAAAGTTCGTTATGGGGGGGGTTAGAATTCACCCACAAATTTCACTGGAGATAACAGTTTAAGAGACCACTCCCACTTTCAGTCATTTAAACCTGCTACACTGTTATTATTTATACTGAGAAACACTATTGATAAAGATCTCTGATTTAATGAAAATGACAGATCTTGAAAGATGAAAGCTTTTGCTTTCAGAGTAATACCTTTGAACTTTCCCTACGCTATGCCTCCAATGTGTCATTCCAGGGTTCCATGTGGGTGGTACATAAGGTCCAGCAAATAGACCCTGTGATCCTGGCCACATTCCCCTCAATGCAAAGTACATGTCTTAGTTAGATGCCTATTCCTGTGGATCAGGCATTCCATATGCTCCTGCTAATGATGCGGGCTGGGGCTCTGATTTCGGGAAGTGCATGTACACTCAGAACAGGTATAAATCTCTTTGAAGAGAAATTTTTTTTGCCTTTTTAGGTTGAAAGGGACTCAATAGAAACAAGTAGCGCTGGATTAGAATTTGTTTTCTTCAAGGAATAGTTTTCAGTGATCAGCATTGACCTGTGTTATGAATAATTTAAATATTCAGAGATCGCAATAAATTATCATTATTAATTTCCATTCAATACGATATATTATTCTTATCTCTGTAATTTTGTCCATTATTTTCTGAGTTTTTTATGGTACCCTGGACTGCAACTTTTTCTTTTGTTAGAGGATGTACCTGGTGTTGATTTGTTTTTCACAATAAAGAAATATGGCTATTTTTCTAAGCACCAAGCCCTAAAACTTCACTGACCTGGTGTGAATCGTAGATTTGTCATTTACCTCCAAAAGATCGTATGTCACTCACAAGTGACAAAACACTGCCTTTTTATGACCTATTAAGCCAGGATAATGCCATCAGTGGAATGATTTATATGATAGTTTGCAAAACAACCAGGTGGGACAGATTTTTTCAAACTATGTCATAATGTAAGATAGTCCTCATGCAAACAATAAATAAATACTGTTTTCTACTTTATGTGAAGGGAAAACGACTCTAATTACCTCTTTAGAATGAAACAGAAAATGTTTCCATCAAACTATTGACTGAAAGCTATGTATATATGCAAACAGTGCGCTTAGTAACCTTCTCTAACAATGATGCTATTATATGCACAGTGGCCACAGTTAAAGCTATTTGATCTCATCTAGCTCACGATGATTGTCCAGGATTCATTTTACTTCTAGAAGATTCAGTAGCAAGATAAGACCGGTGATATGATAGGAACTGTTACTGTTCCACATTTCATCTAAGTATCTACTGGTGGCACTGGTTTCTGACACACATCATCCTTCAATATGATAGATTTTCATTGTCTCAAAGTATTTTGTATTATAACAAGTTACAACTAGACATCAAAGAAATGATGTGATGAAACTTGCCAGTCAGATTATATCAATTCCTGTTTACATGTAAGAAATAGGAAAATGACTGAAACCATGACTGATACCACGAGACAAGTGAATCATTCTCAAGAAGCTGTCTGCTGTGTGGTCTATGTAAATTCTCCCCAGACACGTGGATCAGGGTGGTAGATTGGTTTTTCTGGTATCAGGTGAGGGCCAGGAGTCCTCAGCATCTCTGGATGTTTACTTTTCCTTAGGATATGGATCCTTCCAATAGTCATACATCCCTAGGAGACAGTGACTGAGGAATTCAGTACTTTTATGGAAATTCTCGTGTTATTTTCCTTGGGTGCCTAGTCACTATATTATATAAGTTATAGGTCTAAAAACGCTTCATACTTGGGTGGTGAGGAAGGTCTGTGTGCCACTTGGTGGAGAACACTGCCCTTAGTCCCCTGTTCCCTCATCCTGGCCCTTTGGTTATGTCAGAACCACCCTTCTTCTCTGCCCTTCCGGTTTGTTGTGTGGGTATTTAGCTATGTAAAACATACCTGAAATTTCCACTGCACTCTGCTCTCTTGGTTCCCCTCTTAACTTGGCATGCAATAAGGTAATAGTGGCTTCCTGCTCTCTGGTGATTACGTGCTGCCCTGTGGCCTTTATTTACTTCAGGGCATGGTCTTCTATCAGGATATCATGAGCATGGCTCAAAGATATGTGTATTTGAGTTCTTAGTTTTGATTATACTTTAAAGAACACAGTGTGAAAAGTCTTTGTGGTGACATATCCTCTGGGCTTCCCACAGAATCTCTCAGTGTGATGTTTTACGTCGTGGAGAATTTCTATTAAAGTACCTTGGCTTCCCCCTTCTTCCTCCAGTACCACCTCCAGGACATCAGCATCTCTATTATGCTGTCTCTTAGACATCATTTTCTCTTCTTAGGGTTGAGCTTGCCTCAGCTTTAGGGATTGGTGTCACGGTGATTTATGCCATATCATGAAAAGGTTCGTTCCCCACAAATGAATGTCTTGTGTGTGGACTCTGACTTCTACCCCCTTTCCCTCACTAGGGCACCCACAAACCCAATCCCAACACACTCACGTGACTTCTGTCACTAAGTACAATCAATTCTCATGGCTCTTGTAGTGTGCAAAGTTTTTCTTTCCTTATTAAGACATCTGTGCTTCCTACGACAAATTTCTGAGCAGCACATTCATAGGGTCACGAAAGCAAATTGATGCTTAAATTAAAATTGCATATTATTTATCCTTAACAAATATTCCAGAATCATGTAAACTTTACCCCATAACACCTTTCCTAAGCTCTGGGCAGGGAAATATGTTAGCAATCTCAAATATCCACCTTACTCTCTCAATTATTGGTGTAATAATTATTTTATATTCCTGGTAAATTGACACTTTCATCATTATATAGCAACCTTCATAGTTTCTCTTTTACATAAAATCTATTTTACCTGACATGTCACAGCTATTTCTATTCTTCTCTTGTTACTGTTGGAAGGAACAATTTCTCACATTCTTTCACTTTTGATATTAAATCTAAAGTTCATCTTAGATAGTATATACGTGAACCATGTTTATTCTATTCTTTGAGTTACTCTGAGCCATGTGGTTGTGGAATTTAATACATTTATGTTTAAAGTAGCTATCAATGGTTAATAAGTTACTACTGCTATTTTATTTTTTGTCTTGAAGATCTTTCCTCCTTTTCCTTTCTTTTTTATTTTAAATTATTTTTTTATTTTAGAAAAAACAAAACCAAATGAGAAAAAAACAAAACGGGGTTATTTAAAACAAAAGGATGGACATAAGATATGATTTAAAACCACAATACAGGGTAATCTACAATGGTTACCATGATGTCTCTGTTATCTTCAATAGAATTGTCTGTATCATCAGGCAGAGTAACATTGAACATAGCAGTACAGAACAAAATCAATAAAAACAAAACATTGGAGACATTATAGGACTTCAAAAGCAGGTAATAGTCAAACCAGAAAGGGTATCCTAGTGAATCTTATCATCTTCAGAGTGGTTGTCTATACTCTCAGACTTGATCCTATGAAACATAACAGATTCGAATAAAATCAGTCAAGACAGTGATCTCATAAATCAGATTCAAATAAGATCAGTCATAATAAGATAGTGTAAGTAGTATAGGGTTTCAGATTAAGTTAATAGAAAATTAAGGATGTTTAACATAGTATATCCTGCTATTTTTGGAATAGTTGTCTGTGCCTTCAAATCTAGTACAAGTAGACAGACTGGGACAGAATGTAATCAAACTAAGCAGAGTGATGAGAATAATGTGGATTGTAAATCCTGATACACTATTAACAATGTCCTTTGCTTTCCTTATTTAGACAATTCCTGCCCTTTCACTTTCACAGGGTGCATTGTACATTTTGGATCCCACTAACTCCTTTAGTTTTTAGATTAGGGGGGAAACCCACTATTTACCTAAGTGGTTCTGAACCTTCTCACTCCTGGACTTGATCTCAAGTTGTATTCCTTTACCTAAAAAAGCCTCAAGGTTTTCCTTCCTTATAGCTCAGTAGTTCTTCACTGCATGAAAGTGTCATGTCTTTCCAACCTATCTGCAGCTACTGGATGAGCTGTCCCTATTTCTCTCTGGCTCCCTGTCACATAGAACATTATTTTCTCACCTTTGACTTTCAGTTCATAAACCCTCTTTCAGGTTGATTGTATTTCCTATACAGAGCATCTTAATGCACCCTATCTCCTGATCTACTCTGCCTGTTTCTTTTTGTTAGTGTATCAAGGCCATCTATGTTAGAGATAATAGCCAATCTTCTCTGCCTCATCTCTGCTCTGCTATTTTTCTGCCATTGGTTGTCTACTTTTCTCCTTCATTCCACTGTCTGTCCCATTCATTGAGAACTCTCTGCCACTGTTCCTGAAACCCTGGTGTTTTCTCTCTCTCTCTCTCTCTCTCTCTCTCTCTCTCTCTCTCTCTCTCTCATTTCCTTCAGTATTTTTTGTAGGGTTGAATTGGTGGTCACGAACACCCCCTGTTCCTCTATGTCATGGAAGCATCTTGTTTCTCCATTAATTTTGAGAGATAGTTTTGCAGGGTACATCAATCTAGGTTGGAGGTTATTTTTTTTTTTTCAGGGCTTGGAATATTTTGCTCCAAGCTCTTCTTGATTTGATGGTTTGTGTCAATAAGTCTGTTGTGATTCTGATGGGTTTTCCTTTGTAGGTGATCTGTTTCTTTTCTCTGACAGCTTTAATATTCTGTTCTTGTGTTGAATTTCTGGGATCTTGATTATTACATGTCTGGGTGTAGATCTATTGTGGTTGTAGCTGGCTGGATTTCTGGATGCCTCATATACCTGAATATCATTTCCTTTTCCTATGCTTGGGAAGTTTTCCTTAATTATCTCTGAGAATAGCCTTTGTATTTCATTTTTGTTTACCCCTGCTTCTTCACTCACATTTTTTATTCTTAAGTTATTGATCCTCTTGTCATCTTCTAGCCTTTGTATTGTTACTTCCTGGTTCCTTGTTATTTTTAAGAGACCTTTCCTTTTGTGATCACATATTGCAAACCTGTCTTCAAGGTTTGATAGTCTATCCTTAGTTTCTTTTAAGCAGTTTTACCAGCTTTCAATGGAGTTTTTAATTTCCTGGTAATCTCTTTGAATCTGATTCATATATTGTAGATTTTTTTTTTATATTCTTCATCAAAGGTGTCTCTCTTTTTTTTGGTGTTCCTCCATTCTTCCATCTGTGTCTTCTTGAGAGGTGCTTAGCATTTCTGTTATTAGTCTACTTATATCTTGCTTTACTTGTATTAGTATTTCTGTTTTAAATTCTTCTAGAGTGTCACAAAGATATTTCTTATGTCAGCTGATGCTGCTTCTGATACTGTAGGTGTGCTGCCCTCCATCTCTTCTGTGTTTGCTTCTCCTGGACTCATATTGTTTGGGTTGGTGGCTGGATACTTTTTTTGTTTCTTTCTCTTGTCATGTTTCTGGTTTCTTCCATACAGGTGTATAGTGGAGATCCCAGGCCTTTTCTGTATTGGTTACTCTAAAGTGTGCTGCCTAGGGATTGTTGCTCTCTCCAGTTTGCTGTTGATCACTGAGTTGCAAGCAGGGGCGGTGCAGGCTGGCCTCTCACCTCTGAGCCAGTCAACCACCGGAGGTCTTCATCACATTAGTGTGTGCCATGTGGACAGAACGGGCTTAGGATAGCTTCATGAGCAACTTTATTCCTGGCTATTGGGTCCCACACAGGGGTGGGATCCAGTCCTAGCAGTTCCCACCAATCTGCTCTGTGCCAGTAGCAGCCAACCAAAGCTGCTATGCTTCCAGGTTCAGGCTCCTTCTGACCAGCTCCAAAATGATGCCCAGCCAATCATCCCCTCCCGCAGGAGGACCAAACTCCATCACTCACTGCGGGCCCTTTTCTTCTGCTTCTTTTCTTTATATGTTACACAAGTTCTTTGCAGTGATACAATTTGATTCTTTTTCTTTTGTGTGTGCATCTTTTACAGAATTTTTTGAAGGTTACCATGGGGCCCACATAAAGAAATTATAATATTCTACTTTAAGCTAATAATAACTTCAACCACATACAAAAACTTTACACATCTATTCTCCATCTTCTGTGTCATTAATGTAAAAATATACTTATATTAATAATGTGTACCTATTAAAATTTTTTGTAGTTCATTTTCTTTTTACCTTTTTCATTAAAGTGATTTACTTTTTAGCATTCTCTGACTTATGTTTTTCAGTGAGTTTTATATTTTTTTAATGCTTTTTACTATCAAAGTTGTGAAGTACTTTTCCTATTGTTGAAAGAAATTGTGCCTTATCAAAACTGCCTAGAGAAAAGGCAAGGGTTTCTGCAATCAAAACTATATTCTTCCTCTGGCTATGGAAATGCAAATGAGGCATCTAGTCTCTCAGATTTGCATGTCTTTATCTGTTACAATGACATATTGAATCCTTTTCTGGTATTGCACATTAATGAGATGAAACTCTTTAGAGAAAAAACATAGCACATGCCATTCATTATTTAGAAGATCTGTCTAAAATTAAGTTTAAGTGACTTGTATGCAATTTCTTTTCTGATACTCTGAGACCTAAGCTCATCTGGCTGAAAGAAAACATAATCCATTTTCAATGACTTGTTGTTGACCCTACTAAAAACTGGAAGCGCACACTTGCCTGTCCTGCTGTGATGCTCTATTCCCCCACGGGTGCAGCAGGAGGGCCCTCGTCAGATGCTGAGTAGAGCAGATGCAGAGAGCATGCTCCTGGACCTGCCAGCCTTTAGAGCCACAGCCACACATGTTTATTATATAATTATCATCAGACTCTACTCTTTATACAATAAAAAAACATGTAACTGGAAGTTGTACTAAATATGAGGGTACAATAGCCAGAAACAAACAGGCAGGGACACTCACTGGAGGCTCTAGCTTCCTACTTACATTTCCTATTTTTCAATGAGGATTGTCTTCCCAATTGGAATTTCCAAATGTTAACCATGATGAAGTTTCACATTTACCCACGATGTATTCAAGTGAAAAAATAAAACTTAGATTAACCCCTTCATAATTGATCTGCTCTTTCTCATAATCCACCTCCCCTCATACAATAAGGAAATGTATTAAACACACAATCACATTCCACTGTGGTGTACAGGTGTGCGCACACACACACACACACAATCACATTACAAGTGCAGTATAATCAATTTGATTGACTAAAAATGTCCAATTAGCTTTTACCATTAGCTTCTACAACCTAGTCTTTTTGTGATATTTTAGTATTTCAAATTAACGTGTCACCTGTAGATATGTTGCAGCATCTTCTCTCGCCATAGAAGTCTGCATAATCTTTTTTGGGGTGTGTGTCCTGGCTACTGCTTCCAGAGCAGAAGTTGAGTGGAAATAATTCTTTCCATTCTGCAGAAAACTGAGCAGGTACTTCAGTCTGGAACTTACTTTCTCAGAGGGTTTGCAGCACCCCGCCTCGGGGTGTATTATTAATACAGCAGTGTATTATTCTTCTGATGTGTGACCCAAGTTATCTGCTCTGCAGCATTTAGGTAAAAAATGATTTCTCTTTCATTCCAGTGAGAGCCTAGAGAAGTTTCTCTAAGAGTTGACCTCAGATCTGACACATTCGTGAGCAGAGATATGAGAACTTCTGAATATGACATGGAAATTGGGTCGCTTGGGCTTTCCTTCCTCCTCACCACGTTTCAAAGCTCATTTTACTCTCAGGCCAAGGACCACGTTTGATTCCTTGTGTGTCTCCCCACAGCCTCTCAGCAGAAATGTAGCAACAGCGCCTCTGCCTTCTGCTTTCCCTACCAACAGCTGAGCACAGCTCAGATTCCTGGGATTCTGTCTTAGTGAGTAAAGTGACAGGCCCAGGTTTACCTCCTCTGGCTTCTAGAAAACTCTCACCTTTATTTCAAGAACCTGCTAGCTGTTGGGCATCAGTTTTTCCCTGTAGCCCACAAACACAAATGAAGTAGGTATCTCGTCCTTTTTTGGGGGGTGTGTTTTTCATTTATATTCCACCTGGACTTTCTGTCACTTCCACAGATGCCACAAGAGAACTCAGATTATTAAACAGGGAACACAGACTAGGTAGAATTTAGGAATTTAAAACTGATATATTTTTCATTAGTCTATGGATAAACCTGATCTTTTTGTTTATATTAATACAAATTTAGAAAATGAGGCATTTAAACTGATTATAAAAATAAATTTGGATTCCATTATGTACAATGAAAGAAAATAATTCACCCACATTTATGCAATTAAAATAACATTGTGTAAGTTGCTCTTTGTGTGAAATACGAAAGTGAATATATATATTTTTTTCACACAAAACTTTATATGAATTTTACATTATTATTCACCACTTGGAAATATGCAATATATACATATATTCATATAATCTATGTATATGCATAAATATATCTATATATGTATACTTAATATACTCATATTCATGAGAATGTTTTATATATATATATATATATATATATATATATATATATATATATATTTCTTGTTTTTGATTTTTCCCCTTCAATATTTTATGTTGAAAATACAAGGCTATGCATTTTGAATTGAAAATCTCAAACTGAACAAGATCAGGATAGCTAGAGAGCTCTTCAATTTGTATTTGAATTAACAAGTTATGCTTTTTAGAAAAAAAGTTCTGATTTAGTTTCCCCCAAAGCCCCTAAAACATGGAAGCATTTTAACTGTTTTTGTTGTTTATTCTACATGATTCTTTGATTTTTATTTACTTCCAAAACAGCTGAAATGACACAGTCAAGTTCTTAGAAATGTGCATAAGTATACTGCTGGTGAATTACTGTGCCAGTGGAAGGAAACATGAAACAGGGATCCCCTTAACACCATTTAAAATGTGGGTTTAACAACCACTGAAGATGGTATCTCCTTGTATCTAATAAAGGTATTTGATTAAGCATTCAGCTGTCTGAAAATTGTCACGACAGTCAAAGTTAAATGCATGTGACATACAGTTTACAATTTTAATTTACATTTTTCTCTTGAAATGCTATGTATTCTTTAGCTGCTAAGAGTTCTACCTTTCCCCAAGTTCTTACTATGCTGTCTCAACAATCCTACTGTAATACCTATACTTTAAGGATTGTAAACTGTTCTATCAAAACTTGAAAATAACCATTCCTTGTCTAAATTATTATTGCATCTTTCCAATTGAAGTAGAAAAAATAGAATACCAATTAAAATGATAATTTAGATTTATAAATTAGTTAGGAATAAAAGTATATTTTCATGTTTACCTATAAAATTCTCACTTAGCCAACTTGAGATCATACTCATAAGTGAAATAAATCAGATCTGCAAATACCTTATTTTCTCACTAGTGTGAGAAACTGAGAGAGAAAATAAGATCCAAAATATACAATAGATATGGTGAACTGGGAAGAAACTGTTCAAAGGAAAAGATAAATTGTGATGGGAGAAAGGGAAAATGAAGGAAGGGAAGAGAAAAAAATACATTTACACACAAGATAGTTAAAATAGTTATACGGGGTGCCGGGAAACCAAGCAACCAGCTCACCACCCTGGTAAGTGGCCGTGAGCCTAATAGTGCACGGGCTGAGAATCAAGCATCCTACCCGCCACCCCCCTTAGCAAATGGGAGGCAGAGGCCTGAGCAGCTCTTGGGAAGATGACCACATGCAGTGTAGCAAATAGCGGGATTTCCTGCTACCAACTATTGGAAGCCAAATATTTTTATCATTGTTTGTCTTTGTTCTGATTAATTGTATCGCTATATTCAGTCTTCTGTTTTGAGAAGTTCTATAATGTTCTGTATTTCCTTTGATTTTGCTATAACTGATTGAGAGAACAACTATTGTGAAGATAACGAAATGTACTATGGTACCTACTACTGTTATCCTGGTAACCTGCTGTGGAGTTCTGTACCAGTTTCACTGCACTGTCTCAATTAACTTTGTTCTGTCTTGTTCTGTTGTATTTTACTACCTTCAAAATAATAAAAAAAATTTTTTAAAAAAGAAAAAAAAGACAACAAAGTAACAAAAATACCTCCATAAACTCTCAACTCCACCAAAGCTGATCTAAGGGGCATGGATGAGGAGAAACTCAAAAACAAAGCAACAGAATTACATAAGGTGAATAAAAAGTAAATAACAACAACAAAACAGATCAGTAAGGTACTGAGCAAGATGAAACATGATATGATTAAACAGATAATGGACTAAAAAAGCAAAACGAGGAAAAGAAAGTGCTCTAAAGGATATAACTGCATGTATATTTACGTGTGTAGGATTGATAACCATGTTGTTAAGTTTTTGTTGGATCATTGAACAGAACTGTTTGCAGCCTCACTGTTGGAATGTCCACTTTGTATGCTTTAATTTTGTAACTTGAACAACTATATCTAAGAGGAAAATATGTAGTTATCAACTAGTGATTTCTTTTTTTTTTTGAAATTCTATATTATTTCTACCCTTTTTTCTGTTTTGCTATTTTTTCTCTTTAAATAAAATTTAAAAATAAAATAAAGTAAAATAGTGATACAACTAGTTTCTCTTAGTTTATTGAAAAGAAATGTTTGTGCTAATACTGTCTGCACGAGATTTCAAGATTATATCTTGTACTCTGTGCAAGTACTACGAAGATAACAATATGGAACGTAGTAGTATATTATTTGTTGTTACTCTACTACTAGCCTGTTTTGAAACTATTTTACTACTTTACTATTTACTGCTTTTTTCTCCTTTAAAACAAAACAAATTATTTTCATGTATTCCAAGCTACTATTTAAAGGTTCAATTCATTTTTATATGTGAGAGCACTTTAAGTGGGAGAATATATATATAGCCTATGGAAGGCGAGTCTCTAATGAAAACATATTTATAAATTCACAAATCCACTTTTCACATGGGGAGACTTTATTGATACCCCTTCCCTGCCCTCCTGGCTAGAGTTGTGTTCTTCTCCCGGCTGTAGGTGAATTGTTTCCATGCAGAGACCCTTCATCATCCAAGGCATTCATCTCAGCGTGCCAGAGTCTTCTTGTTTATCTTGCTAGAGAGCTTTACCTCCCAGCCAAATGAGGAAAGAATCTGGCCACTTTTCATGAAATGGGAAAAAACTATTTGTTTTAATTTTTGTTCCAGAACTTGCCCTTGGTATCAGGCTGACACTAAAACTTTGCCAAGAGAGCTCCCTGGTTTACCTTTCTTCCTGCAAGCTTCCCGGCTTCTCGCATGCCTCTGCTGAGTATTCCCTTGGTCCCTTTTGCAAGAGCACTGTTTCCAGTCAACCCGATCCCAGGCTTTAACACAATTCCTTTTTTTCTCCTGTAGGCTCAAAATCATTTTGTTTTCAAATTGAAAATAAGCCCAGAGGAAACACTGCCAAATGGAGGATCGTCTCAGCGTAAGATGTTTGTTATTAAAACGTAAATATTTGTACAGGTACTGTGTTTTTGTTAGTTATCAGAGCGGTTTTTGAAATAAGTAGTTTCATGAAACAAAGCAGGAAAATAAGTTATTCATATGTTTCTTCTGACTGGTTAGCTAAATTCATATGTTACAAAACCATTGACATAGTTGAATCTATTTTGTTCTAGTGTATTCATTTACAATATTAAAACTTCCATCAACATTCTTTTCATAGCATGAGATATACCTTAGTCCAAACAGAGAACTTATGTTTGCATTTATAGATGTGTTGCCTGCCCTACCACTACATACAGCTAAGTTGGATAGAAATTAATAGGCAGAGAGAGATTAGACCTGCGAGGAGGTAGGGTCAAGTGTGAGCAGAAAGAATCTGAAGGCAGCCAGGTCTCAAGATGAAGACGCAGTAGCCAGGCCTGCAGGACTTGCCGGAGATAAACAGCAGCTTGAGACTGTCCTGTGATTGATTAGTGCCACATGCTCCAATGAGCCGAGGTAGGCGTGAGACACATAGGTGCACCCATCTCCTCCCAAACATGATTTTACTCTTTCTACGATTTGAAGTTATAGATAAGCTAAAGTTCATGATGACTTATGCTAGCTATATATTCTGGTCACCTCCCTTAATGTCCTATTGGATCAATATAAGCTACGCTACTATACTTATAACCCTGCAGGCTGATTGTAGTTTGATCCCTGTTGTTTCCATGTTGTGGTTTTGCTGTATAAAATACCAATAACAAAGAACCTCAGAGGCCCTGACTCAAAATCCTCTAGTAGAAACCCAGGAGCTAATCTTAGTTCCCAATCAAGCTCTCTTAAAATCCTCTTTGGTACAGGACTTCATTGCTTGATGGTGTGAGACCTCAGACTGGGCACATCTGACATCCAACAGGTGAGGAGTTATTTTCCCTGTTGCACTAGTTAAGTGCCTTTCCACACACCCAAGTTGTGCAAAGGAAGCCCTGGTGACTTGCAGGCTTCATTCTTCTGCAGGTCAAGCCCCTGATCACTCTGGTAGACCTTATTGCTACACCAGGCAAAAACAGATGCTCGTCTCTCCATCACAAAGAACGCATCCTGGTTACCTGTTCATGTCTGGGTCACCTTGCTTCTTTTGCTTTTTAATCAGCGAATGCCCCATTGTCTGTATTTGAAAGAGGAGGACTTGTTACTGTGCATCAGGAGGAGATAAGGGATATAAAGACTGCTTGCTTATCTTTCAGATTTCATCGCATACCTGTGGGTGGATTTCATGCCAAGATGAGACTTCCGTATTACTAGGAAAACATATATTAATAGAGAAAACCAATACTGAAAGTACAATATATTAAATCTGTCCTGGTTTATTAAATATATCCATTAATAACAATACTTTGGTACCAAAATAACCTAGGCCAATATAAAACTATATGAGACACAATCCTTTAACTGCATCATGTGATAAAGTTCATAAAGCACACCTTGTACTTGTATCTCTGGTGTTCCACTCCTGTGAATTTCCACTCTGCTGTAAAGGGGCATTTATAAAATTCAAACATGAACATATTACTCTCCATGATAAATCCATCCATGGCTGCATAGGTTTTGGAATAAAGAAGAAAGTCCTTCCTTCCATGCTCACCTGTCAGCTCAGCCTGGCCTCTCTACCTCTACTTTGATTTGTATACTTTATTCATCTTTCTCTTCTTTCCCCTTTGACCTTATTTCAGGAGCTGCTTCTTCTAGAAAATTTCGACCTTCTATCCAGACAGAATTGGTGTGTCCTCTTAATGTCTCCTAGACAACCCTGCACAATTCTATCGTGCTGGTTATGGAAAAATGTTAAGCTGATCAGCTTACTTGTTGGTCTCCAAACAACAAAACTGAAAGCACAGATGGGAGGATCTAATTTCCAGCAAGGTGCTTAGAAAACCCACATGCAGTATTCGACCTTCACTATTTAAAAAATAACATCAAATCTGAACTTATAAAAATGTATAGTGTTCCTTGTCTATAAGTAGTATCTATGAAGAAAGATATGTTTAATCTTAGCACTAGTCTATAACAGTAGTGCAATAATTATGAATATATTTTCTCTGCAAAAAAATAAAACCTTAGAAGAATTTAATCCACCACCTAACATAATATTTCTTTTTCATGAGAAAGTCTAAAGAATATGGCAATTTTGTTCTGATGTTTTAAGGGCTTGGGGTTGAATTTCCTACTACATTGTGCCAAATGTGGATCAGGTAACACCCATGTAACCCTGCTTAGACCAACAAAAGCCGTATTGACCATCAGTGTAATTGAAACACTCAAACAGGCATGAAGTCAGATGCCCTTCTTTGGTGAATGGCTTTATTATAAACAAAGAGACTGTAGGGAATAAAAGCAGTCAAATATCAGGGACTGACTGAGGCAAACATGACGAGAGGTGATTACTGTGTCACGCAGGAAGCTGGCCTGGTGTGACGCAGGGACAGGATGAGCAGGGTGGCCAGGGACAAGGGGATGGACCAAGTCCCAACTCTCCATTCTTGAGGACCGAAGTTTCTTCCTTATACTTCTGCCATTATCGAGTAAATCAGAGCCTGAGCCAGAAAGAACTTCATCAAACTTGGAGCGGTGGGGAAGGTGGGCAGTTTTCAAGGATAGTCACTGGACGAGGGGCTGGAAGGTATTTGGGTTTGTTTCCTTACATTCATATCCATCTCCCCCTGTGGCCTCCTTCTTTGTCCCCTTCACGAGCCCACCAGCTTAACAATTAGAAGGGTTAAATTAGGAGTCCATGGAAAGTACAGGACGATGCCACATTTTTCAAGCAATAGTTGTGGAAGAGTTTGGATTCCATTAGTCAATCTGCCCTAAAAAAAGAAAAAAACAACAGTAGTGAAGTAAGGAAAAGCAAGACATTGCTCATGTCATGAAGTGCTCTACATATTTGCCCATCTAAAATTACTGCATCTTACAAGGTTAAACTCTTTTGTTTGTTTATTAGCTTGCTTTTTAGGTTGCCCTCACCCCGGGAGGCTGACTTCATAGGGCTCAAAGCTCCGGAGTGAGCTAACCCTGCACCCTTCCTTCAGTGGCACTAAAATGAGAGGTTATTGAGTGTGAGAGGTTAACAGAAAGACTGAATACATAAGCAAGGACTTTGCTCCGCTGTTCTCTCTTATCTGAACTTCTAACCTTCCACAAAAGGAAAAGGACTAAAAGGCCTTTAAGTAGCTAATATTGGATTTAAAAATAAACTCTTAATGCAGCTCTTAAAAGAAGCAGAAATTGATTGTATGTACGAAGCATCTTATAGATATCCAAATATCTGCCACTGCATTCAGCATTTGGTGAACTCCTAGCATTGCATGCGTGTTGTGTCTTGTATGACAATTATAAGATGTTAATTTACCCAAACTGGTTCAAGGAAGTTGTTTTATCATGTTACCATTCCCATCTGTAAGAAGGGGGTGTATTTGTAAACAAGCTGTGCTGTGGGAATGACCAGCCGGGGTGGTGGTACACACCTGTCATCATGGATCTGGGAGGCTCGGGCAGGAGGACTACTGTTAGAGGCTGTCCTAGACACTCAGTGTGTCCAAGTTCAATGCTGGCTGCCCTACACAGTGAGATCCTGTCTCAACACAATGAAACGAAACCAAACAAAACATAAGAAAGTGACCTGTTTTTAGCATGTGGTAATTCCCATGAAAACAACATTATTATCTACATACAAGAAAACAAGGTAGAAAAGATTTTTTAGGTGCCTGATTTGATTTTGTCAGAGGGATCAGAGCTTCTTCTGCCTTCTCCCTTTAGTTCTGGAAGATAGTTTCTGTTAAATAGTCTAATTTCCTTCAACTAATGGAGGTGAGTAGAATAGGAATATTTAAAATGTGTAGAAGGAACTAAGGGTATCTAACATAATTATCTTAGGCTCATCTTACTTAACTGTACTTTCAATGGTATTAAAATAACACTTTGACATTTAGATACTGTCTCCCAAATTTAACAATTTTTAAACAACAAAGGGAAGATGTTAAAGATTAAAAAAAAAACCCCACAACTCTGATTTGAAACTGAAGATCTATATTATTAATCATGGCTCTCGTTTTCATTTATTTTATTGCTTTTTATATAATTTTATCTTTGTTATTACCTTACAAGCTCAAGGCATTTGCTTTTTTGCTCACTATGTTTGGGTAGTTTTAGTAAGGTAGGGTAAAAAATGAAAGTAGACAAAAACAAGACACGGAGTATTTTAATTTTACAGCAGTTCCAGGACACAGCTTTCTACTTTTTTTTTGTCTTCTCCCAGAATATAATCATTTGCTAACAAATGATTTTGACCATTGCCCTGTGGAGAAAACTGACCTTTGGGGTGATTTCCAAGCAAATCCATTTCCTTAAATCTTGCACATTTGTGAGCGCCAAACATTTTAGCTAAATAGAAATTCTCAAAACTGCTCTTTTGATCTCTCTTTCTCTCTCTCCCTTTCTCTCTCTCTCTCTCTCTCTCTCTCTCTCTCTCTTCACAATCAAAGGGCATAAGGTCTGTCTGCATGGTGGTATGCCTTCTCTTTTAGGGGGCTGGGAACATGTCTTAAACAGCGCAAGTTCAAGTGATCATTCAGGTGACAGCTGGTGTTATTATCTGCAGGGCCTGGTTAAGTCTGTGGACTCGGCCAAAAAGGAGCCCACAGGTTTACTATTTTTTCGCCTTTACTTTTAGAAAACTCATTTTTCTTTTTGTCCCTTCTCTCCCACTCAGACTTTCATCTGAGATAAAACTCCAATCATGTAGCTTTTTCTGACATCAGTTATCAGGGAGTCTCAGATGACGGAAAGGATTAATGGGAACCGAGAAACTCGGGGAGGGTCCTGGGGATAGTTCCCAGTGTGCCCCACCAGACAGAAGGGGAGAGGGAGGTGCTGGGCAGGTCCAGAAGCTCAGGGAAAGGGGGTCACTTCAGCCCTTCTCAGTTGTCTGCCACATTGTTCCCAGGTTCTAGTGTCACCTGTTAGCTCAGCCAATTTTTTTTTTTTTTTTTTTTTGCGTCTCATGGGGTTTGTTTCTATGATGCTAATTCGATTATTCCTCCATGTTCTTTGGTTCTGCCATTCTTACGATAATTTTGATCTCGAGTTATCTCCCTGTGGTCTCCGATTATCTCCCAGTTGTCTCTCTATCTAAAATGGTATGTGATCTGAGGTTGCTAAACATTGTCACCATTGTCACCTCTGTGAGTTTTTCGGGTATGTTACAGGTCTCTACATAGGAAGATCTTTGGAACCAGTGTAGGAGGAAAACCCAGCCTCTGTGCACGGTCCTTGTCCTGCCTTCCTGGCCTGCCAGTGAAGGCTAGAACAGCTGCGTGCCAGGAACAAGAACGCCTGTTCTGTGTGCAAGCAACAGCTTTAGGTAACTGGCAGGGATGTCTGGATTGTCAGTGGCAAAAAACAAACCAGAGTGGCCCCCTGATCAGGGTGGTTTTGATTGCAGGTTACCGAGCACAGCTGCTGTCTGCCCAGAAGTCCAGGCCTGTGAAATTGCACAGGTTCACGCACCCCAGGACCCCAGCGCTGAGCAGGCAGCACATGGCATCACTTCATGTTGGAGGCATTGCACACACAGAGTGACCGTGGCCCTGGACAGGCTGTGCACGGGGCCTGAGCCTAGTGTGGGGACCTCACTGCACACACGACAGGGTCATGGTGTTTGGGGTCTTGCCTCCATACGTGCAGTAGGACACCAGTTTGGGGCACACTGCCGTGCCACAGCCTGACCCTGTTTAGGGAGCACCTGTGATGGGACCCCAGCTGGGAATGGAGTGTGCATGGTGACACGCACAGTCCAGGTAGGTGACTTAGGCAATGTGACCGTGGGGAACTTAATAGGATCCTGTGTTTTGGCCTTTTTCCTTTCCTCTCTCTCTATTTCTTTATCTAAATTACAAGGAGAGAATATAAAGGTATGTCGGACATCTTAAATGGTTATGGTGAACCTGCTGTGTATCTGTAAAACATCACCTGTAGGCTGTATTTAGGAGCTTGAGACCAATTCAAAATGAAAGATTTTAAAATGATGACATTTCTCCAAATATGAGTTAGAATATAAAGGCTTGAAACTTAATTTTAGTAAGTAGGGAAAATAAATAAAGCTTATAACCATGTGGAGCTCTCTTTGCCCTCTGATATTTATTGGTTAAAATCTAAATGTACATAGTTTATGAATGCTATGTTCCCCCTAAAATGAGAAGGAAAATAATCAGCCTTGAAAACTAAAGACCAAACATACCAGCCCCAAACAGCTTAACCTTACCAGGGCTCTGCTTTTGTCCTCCTGAGTCACCAAGTAATTGTTAAATAAATATATATAATATATATTTATATATTATTATTTTGTATTATATATATTCATATTATATATATTTATATACAATATAAATATATACATTCATATATAAATTTATACATATTTATATTATATAAATATATAAAAATAAATATAAATAAGATTAATGCTTATAAAGGTTCATAACAATATCTAAGTCATCAGCTGCTAAATAAAAATTCAAGTATGCTTGGTTTAGGGTTTATAAAAAGACTATATTTTAGTCTAGTACATGTGTCTTTACATGCTATTAACATATAAAGTTTTATGATTGCTTACTTAAATTGACTAGGCATTAAATTTCCAATAAATAAGTATATTAAAGACTATTTTTTAAAAACTCTCCTATAAAAAATAAATAAATAAAAATTTCTTCTATGTGGAGGGCACTGAATATGCAGTGTGATTATGGCACTATTCAGGCCTAAGAAAGTCACTGGACAAAGTTCAACTCTTTGGTCAAAAAAGCAGCTGCACGAATAAATGTATTTTAGTTTTCTCCACTGATTTTCTCCAGATTTCCTGCAGAGTCTTTGTGCCCCACTATGAGAAATCCCATTATGACAAATGTTATTAAGGAAAAATATATTCATATTCTATTCATCCTTTGATTTTAGAGAACACGAGCTCTTACAGGACATACAGTTGGTTGAAAGTTTCTTTTCCCTGTATCATAACTATCGATGAAAGTTAAAGGACATCTTTACAGTGCTTATAAGTTTGGGAAACAGTGTTAAGGGCTACAAAGAGATGTATTAACCAATACATAAGTGTGTCATTTACACAATAACAGAATATTTATTTAATCAAAGCTAATAGATATGAAGATCAACTTTTAAATGGAAGATCCAAATTTAAAGAGATGTCAAAAACCTTTACCATTTTGCATATCTAAGGTCTACCTGTAAAATATTGTATAAAAGCACCTATTTTTACATTGAATGTATTAGAATATACATTAAATTTAATCACACATTTTATATTTAGATGTATACATCTCTAGTTCCATACATAGGGCATGTTATAAAATAAGGTAATGTTTATTTAACCAATCATAAACATTATTGAAAATATTTTGTATGTCAACATTTAAATAATTTTTAACTCTTAAAACTGTTTTGTTTTGTTTGTTTGCTTTGGATACTGGCAATTGAACTCATGACATTACACTTGCCAGGCAGGCACTGTCCTCTGAGCTGTGTCCCAGCTAAAACTCTATTTTTAAGTAATCAAAAGCATAACAGTGGAAGTCATTATAAATCATTTGAGTAAAAAATATTACCTTCATCTTTTAACTCTTATTTTTATAAATTTAGCCAAGATTATTTAATATCTTAAAAAAACCTTATTGTTTTAGACATAGAAAACTTTTAATTATAGTCAATTCTATATATACATAAATAAAATACATAAAATATAAATATGGAACAATGTAAAAGTAAAGAATATAAAATATAAGTACATTCTACTGAAAAAAGCATATTACTCAGCTATAAAAAAGGATGATCTTGAGGCTTTCATAGGTAAATGGAGACAACTTGGGACCATCTTCATAAGTGAAATAAATAAGAATCATATTTATAAATATCACATTGTGTCTGTCATGTAAAAAGTAAAAAGACTGTAGGAGTAATAAACCCAAAATATGTAATTGCTTTTGTAAAAAAGAGAGGAAAAGAAAGTGCTCTAAGGGATATAGCTGCATGTATGTTTGAGTGTGTAAAATAGATGATCATATTGCTGAATCTTTGTTGGATCTTTGAGCAGAACTGTTTGTAGTCTGACTGAATGTCCACTTTGTATGTTTTAATTTTGTAACTTGAACAACTATTTCTAAGATGACAATATGTAATTTATCAACTAGTGATTTCTTAGTATTTATTTTCTTGAAATTCTATACTATTTCTATCCTTTTTTCTGTTTTGCCTTTTTCTCTTTAAATAAAATTTCTAAAAAGCATATTGTAAAAAAAGCATATTAGGTAAAGGCTTATGCCATTTAACAATTTGTGCTTGAATAAAAGTAATCAATTAAAAAGCTATTTATACTAGAAAAAATTTTGAATACATTTCAGAGATTAAAATCAATGGTTTTGATATAATGTCACTATAATTGTTACACTAAATTGCTATGTTTACTCTTGATTTTTTTCTTTATTTCTTTTTTTTTTTGGTACCGGGGATTGAACTCATGACCTTGCACTTGCCAGGCAGGCGCTTGTGCCACTGAGCTAAATCTCCAGCTGTTTTTTTGTCTATTTGTTTACTCTTGACTTTAAATTTTTCCTATAAAACTTTGTAACTTTGATCTATAAACATGTCATAAAAATTTAACTTCTGGGACAACCATGATTGGTTGACAAAACAACAGTTCTTAAAAAAAAGAAAAAAAATAAACCAGACCTCTCGCTGTACTTCATATTTCAAGGTGTCCAATACCAAGATAAGTTAAACCTCCTGCTGCAATTTGAATATTGCTGTAGAGAACTTCATGGGTATTCAAAAACTGATGTTTAGAGTCCAATGCTAAAAAAATGGTAACTGGACTAAGAATATTTTAGTTCTTCCTCTCCAAGGTAATCCAAGACCCAAATTGTGATGAGACCTCCCTCTAAAAGGATTCTACAACTCTAATGATTCACCAACACCCTAAGGCAGGGAGAGTGTTAGAACTTAGGGGGCAAGAGTCAGCCAGCTCACCTGATGGCAAGGTAGGACATTACCAGGGGACAGTTCCCGTGATCCCAGAGAAGCCATCTGGCCAAGCAAAGCCTATGTGTAACCCGTCCTAGTAGGTGATGCAACTGACAGAGCAAAGTAGTTAAAGCAGCCAAGAGACTCTGCTCATAGCTCCAAAAGTAACCTGTGAGGAGCCTAAACTGACTTTAACAAATATATGGAGAATAAACAATTTTTTTTGACTAACACAGGTCACAGTCTGACTTAAACGCCCAGCAGGAGACTATATCCAAAGTTACATGCATAGAGAGAAAACAATAAGAGATAGAAGCTAGTCTAGATAGAAAAAGGGACTCCAAATGTTGCAGTAGCACTGCTAACAGTCTCCAGCTGCACCTAATTCATACCCAGAGAGTGTGATTATCAGTCTCATGAGCTACGCCAAAAATGCGTCCATCAGCTTCTCTACATACATCCCTCTCATGTTATTAGAATACGTTCCAAGTACCTCTTGGATAAAGATTTAGCTTCTTGTTTGTTACAATTAATATAGGAAGATATTGGTTTTCTTATTGGTAAAACCGGAAACCGTCTGTGTGGTCTTGAACTCATCTTGTGTTTGAATAAATGCCTCAGGACAAATGGAGGTTAATATCAAAGCTAAAAGCCTCATGCCAAATGCTAAAGGCTGCCATAAGTTTTTGGAGCCACTCTTCATGGAGAGTCTACTGCTAATTTCTGGCCCTACTCCATTTAACTAGGTTGTAAATGAAGCTTCTCTTGGTTCCATTCTCATTACTGGGACAAAATACCCAACACCTACAAGTAAGAGGAAGAAAAGTTTATTTAGCTCACAGTTTGCGGAGGTTTCAGTCCATAGCCAGCTGGATAAAGGCAGGGGAACAGTCCATGGCACAGATTGTAGGTGAAAAAAAATAAGCTGCCAGGAGCCTCATGTTCACATGCTATTCAGTTCAGGTTACAAATCTAATAGTTTGTGTGACTCACACTCATGTTTGGTCTTATCTCTCTTCAGCAAATCCATCCCATCACACCCAGGATTATACTAATATGATCAGTGGACTAATCCAGTTTATCACATACCCTAAGGTAGTATCACAAACTCTTGGTCTAGTCCCCTGCCAAAAGCCCAACCTGTGAGCAGATAAAGAATACAAAATGTTGGGCCCTCTGCATTCCTTAAAAATTAGGGAAAAATCCTTGGAGTTGTGGGGGAGGATGAAACAGGATAAAAAGAAATAAAAACTAGTCAAAATAAGAGACAAGGGAAATATTAAGAATATACACTGCAGTTTCAGGACATGAGCCCTGTTTGTTTATTTATTTATTTACTCCTTTAAGTTTGCTCTTTTCTCAGAACATAAAAAGCCTGAGAAATTCCCTTTCACCTAAAGTGGCTTTGGTCATTCCCTTTTTCTTCTTGCATATGGTCCCCTTTGACCTATGAATAAACCACCTTTTCATGAATAAATTGTGATGGACAATTATTTAACTCTGGATAGGCCATCTTCTCCCACCCACCACACAGGACTAAAGACGAGGGATCATGAAATTCTACACGTTTCCACCACTAAAACACATAAACATTCCAAATTCCCAAGTAGATGGAGTTTAATTTCTATGAATACCAGCACACTATTTGTGAGTGTACCCTAAAACTCTCCACCTGAAAAACCCCTCCCACACCTCTTACTGATATGTCCTGAAAATTCTTTCTTTCATGATGGAAATCAGTGAACATGCAAACTTATTCTCTAAGAGGATGAGTTTAAGTTCCTTATTTTAGCCATGGAAACTTCTCAACACAGCCTAGTGAGAGTAACAAAGGTATGATTAGAGATAAGTAAGGTAGAAATTAATACACAGTGAGATTGGTATTGGATCCTTCAGGAAGTCAGTGCAAGAATGCGACACATCAAAAGTGTGGCTGGAGGTGCGTCTGAAGAAGTCAGATTTCAACATGGAGATCGAATAGCCCTGACTGCGAGTCTCCTTGGAGATAACTCAAGATTGCAGTGAGATTAATCCCACCCGGCCCAGAGCACAGGAGTCCAATGCACAGGTGACTGACCAGAACGGGTGGACTGGCACTCCCTTCCTTTCCAGAAACATCTTTGTTTTTTCCATGCACCCTTGCTGTGTGACCCGTTTTACTATTCAGTCAATATTAGCTGAGCTACGATACTTGCAGTCCAGTAGGTTTGATTGTAATTTGATCCAAGTGGAATTCACATTGTGAATTTGCTGTGCAAATTAACCCTAATGAAAATCCTCGGCAGTCACCCACTCAGGACCCTTCCTGGAGTTTCAGAAAGTGTTCTCCTTCTTTCCAGCAAACTCTCCTAACTTCTTTCTTTCAGTCACGACTTCATTCCTTCGTGCTGAGACCGTGGAGCTGACACATGGGCTCTTTGACACTTTGGGTTTCAAGTGGGTTGTGGGTTAGGACTCTAAAATATACACCTGAGCTCATTTTGGTTCTAACTCCTGCCTCACCAGGTGGGTAACAACGAAAGTCCTCAACTAACAGACCTCAAAATGTGACCCTGCCCCCTTCCCATCAAGAGGTGGGACTCACGTGCCCTTACCTTGAATCTATGTTCGTGATATACACGTGACTTACACTATGTGACAAAATTTTTGCCGTGTGCTTTCTGAGGGCAGGGAATGAAAAATAATGAAGCTCCTTCCTTTGCCAGCATTTTCTCAACTCTGCCTGGTGACAAAAGTGAAATTCCGGAAGTGCTTCAGAAAGTAGCAAGAATGATGACAGAGATGTATTTGTAGCACAAAGAATAATTTGAGGGAGATTATAGTCATATGTCTTTCAGAGTAATACATTTTTAGAAAATTTAAATATCCACCATATATACTGCAATCACTCCTTGCACTATGTTCACCCAAATTATGTTTGGGTTAATAGAACATCACACTTCAGAAATACAATGTTTTCCTTCTTTTTGTGGAGACTAAATGACCCTTGATACAACATGGGTTGTGCATAGCCCCAGAGAAAATTCAAACTATCTCTGCGTTGAGCTACTTGGGAGCTCTGGTAATTGAAAGCAGTTTGAGTCAGATATTAGCATTAAGGGGATGCTCATCCGAACATTGAGTGACTTCTGGAAGTTATTGGGGGACATTAATTGGATTTGTTCAAAGTTAGGAATACCTGCATATCAGCTAAACTAACTGCAGGAAAGACTGCAAGGAGATTCAGATTTGAATTCTCCTCGTACCTCACACCTGAGGCCTTTGAAGAGCTCCAAATAATAGAAACCGCTTCAGCAAACAGGTGTTTCAAATTACCCTGAGTGTGCATTTTATACTAATCCTACTGCCTACTCGTCAATCACCTACTGGACCTTTTGGGTAAATTTTGAATAATAGGGTTAGGGTTTGAATGCCTCATCTTCCTAACCAGTTTACAAAAAGTCTTCAGACATACGTGGGCCAAATGCTCACGCTAACTCAGCAGGTGAGGATCTCAGCACAGGGCTTTCAGAATTGAATCCAGACTACACTGTGCTTTCTATTCCTCTTGCACCACAGGTGGTGTAAGTGTTGCTGGACACAAAGAATGGGAGGGACAGTTCCTGTTGCCATGGGGCCGGGGGTTCACTTGTGTTGCTGCAGGAAAGAGACAGACACTGTCCTCTAGAAGCGCTGCCCACGGAGAAGGCCTCCTCATGACCATCCATGAAGGACCTGGACTCTGCTCTCTTCACCAGTGAGAACCTGCCCTCGGATGAAAGCTGGGGAAAATTCGTCAGGAAGCAGCAGAAAGACCTGTTCGCTGTTAGTGCCTGGGATGAGAATGCCCGGCATCTACTGGGGGCCCTTTGACAGAGCCCCTGGAGGGTGTCTCTGACTGCTGGTCAGCACTGTGCTCCACTTCAGCTGGGAAAATTCAGTGTGGTCATCACTCATATCTCCTCATGAGACGTAGGGTAACCTCACCAGGGGGCGGGGCAGATAAATTAGTTATAACATAAGCAGTCAGATGGGGCTAAGGTCCTCCAAAAGAGCCAGGACAGATACGTTACAACAGTGGGTGGAGAGATATATAGTTACTAAAGGCCATACCTCAAGGCAAAATAAAGAATAATTATACACACACACACACACACACACCAACAGTTTACTATGTTGAGTCACCCTATTTCTATCATATTGCTGAGCAATTTTCATTTATTTCATTAGTTTTACAAATGTGTATGTGAGAAAAAGAAGGCACAGAAGGTTTTAATAAACTGCAGAAAGGTAAACATCTGTCAACTAGTCTAATTTGTAAAAACACAAACATAAACAGGTAGCCCAATTTCAAAATCCAAATTCAGAAGGGGTAAGATATATATAAAGTGGTAACTGGAATATAAAAGAATTGCCTGTCAATTTATTGTTTTCAGAGTAGGAAATTATTTGATCCTAGAAGACTGTCCCAGTTGAGGCAATTATAAAAGTGTCTAGATGTGTATGTTTCTATTAAAAAAATTAAGTTTATTTTGTAAGATTCTTAGAAGAATCATATAAAAGGTCATGGTTTGACTAAAGAATATTCTCCTGCTCTACCTCAATTGTGAAATAATGTGACTTGACCAGAGAATAAATGCCTGACTACCTTTTCATTTGTTTCAGCCTCAGCTTTTTTAAAAGCAATAATATTTATTTATGTTACAAGTCGTGGAATCCTAACGGAGTGTCAGTCCAAAAGGAAGAGAATACAGCTTGTGTGTATTTGAGGGTACTTTAATAATGTATTTTAATAAAGTGTATTTCTTTTGAGAAAGAGGAAGTTTATCAGGAGAGAAGCCATCTAAATTATTTCTCTGTGGATTCATCATCAAAAGAGATACAGACATATAAGGCCTTTTGTGGTTCTGCTGGACAGAATGCAGTAAGCAAGGCTCTGGGAGTTCAGACACTGCAGAAAGCTGATCTCCTGTGCTCAGAAGCATCACCAAGCAGCCTGTGCCACCTGCCTGGTCCAACACCCGGGGATGTGGCAGCTTTGCACCTGCAGCGTGGCTCTTCCCCTGGGGAAAGTCAGGAAAGGACTTGCTTAACTCTAAGCGAAGGCCAGGAAGATCAGCAAGGTGATTGCCCTTTATTTCATTATAGGGTAGCGCCTGGGGCTGAAAAACAGGCTTCAATCTAAGCATAACAAGAAAAAAGTACTTCTATCCTATGGCACAGTGAAAAGCTAAAAGAAATCAACAGAATAAACCAGGCAGTTTTTTGGTTATTTTTAGTGTACTTTTATAATGTAAAGGAATTGAATTGTGATTGGACCAATAAAATCCATGAGAACTAATTAAACATAAAATCTCTCATTACCTAAATTCTCTCCAAACAAATTATGGCATTAAAATGTCAGTAATCGTAACAGTTTAGGAAGCCAACAGCAACGGAATGAATGACCCACAGGTAGAATCACATTAGAGTAGTTTAGATGGTGTGACTTTTTTTTTTCTGTTCCTGAGGAACTTTACCTCATATTTATAACAGGAAAAGAAATGCCAAAACAGCATTATAGTTTTCACTCTAGCATAAAATTTCTATATATCAAAAACTTTTAAAACCAAAAATCTTAAACTTCTTGGAGTACCAATCTTCATAGCTCTGTTAAAATGCATGTACTGGGCTGTATATCACACTGCTGAATCATAAATTTGATGTATCTTTAATCTTTTAGAGACTTTCATTTTTCATTATGTTATGAAACCAATGTTTGATATTTGATGTGAGTTAATTATGTTGAGTTTTTATTTCATGTTTTTTTGATTTAATTCTTAAATAATACATGTACAAATTATCAATAAAAATCTTTAGGTATACTCAGTACAACATACATGTTACTATTAATATATATTTTGATGTTTACTCCAATTACTATAGTTTGATGTTTACTCAAATTATTAGATATTCATGTTATTAGATAGTCTAGATTTTTTAAAAAGTTAACTTTCTATAATGTGGGATACATAAATCTTAAATATTAAATTTATACAAAAATAAATGTCAGGAGTTTAACTGCATATTAATGGGCATTGAAACTATGAAGAAAGAATTTTAAAAACTGAATAAAAATTGTTTGAAATAGAATATGAGTTGTGTAGTAATTATTATGGTGAAACAATAAAGGTATCATAAGAATACAATCTGTGTACAATCAAAGACTTACAATATGGACTATTCCTGGGTGGTTAAATGAAACTTTTCAAAAAGAGATGATATTGAAATGAAGCCTGTAAGAATAAACTGCTTGATCAAATCTATGCTTTGGCTAGATAATTCTGACAGTTAGCTAATTCTGATAATATGAAGAATATAAGAGCACTGATACAAGTTGGAAGCAACAATATTTCATCTTCAAGATTATGAAATTAAAAAATAAAAAATGCAAACTGAGAGTTTGGTTCAATGAACACCCCCACTGCATATGAGCTATATTCAACATTTTTTACGTTACCAAAATTTGCTACATTTCCATGAAACAGCTCTCCTTGATTCAAGTAAAACTAAGGATTAAAAACACAATTACTGTATAATTTACCTGGATGATTATTTAAAACTCCCTAAAACAGTTCATATCCCACTGTTTTAAATTGTATCATGGTTTAAAATATATTTTGTAGCTTTTTCAGTATCCATGCATTGTACCAGGGACATCTCTGTAGACTCCCTCAGTCTCAAACTGACCTCTCTCCTACATTTTCCTCAAGGTATCTTGCTTTAGAGACAAATGCTACTGTCTTGTAAAATGTCACACAGTTGGATTTGTCTTACTGTCCCTGGGATATGATTAAATGGCTTTCTTCAGTTCTTGTGGTTCCAAGAAAATGGAAGTTTGGTTTAAAGAACTGATTAGGTTCAGATGAAACTGTCTGATGTAGACTAGTTGCATGTCATCAGGAAATCTATCTCTGTGGATCATCTAGTATCAAATATTAAACTATCGATATATTTGTTAAAAGAGTAATTAATATACATTTAAATTTTAAAGTACAAATTTCATCATATGAATAATAAAAAAATGTCCAGAGTGTTACATTAGCATCATAAGACTCTAAATATTTCTGTTGATAATCTTGGCCTGAATCAATTATTTGAAACTAAGAGAGGTCTTTAGACCATTCCCAGGCACTAAACCAAAAGGAATTAAAAACACTATTTCTTTTCAATTAGTCTAAATGAAAGACAAGAAAATGAAAGAATGAAAGAACATACAAAAACATATAAAAATGAAAGAATGAAAGAACATACAAAAACAACAAGGAGGCAGATTCAAATCTCATCATATTAATACGCACATTACAATCAATACATTGAATAAAAGCAGTGACTTCTAGATTGGATAAATGAACTTTATATAAGATCATGTCTCACCAAATCAAGTGTCAGTACTTGTGTGGAAAGTCATGCACAGCTACTGGCAAGGTGAAATGGTGTGAACATTTGAAATTTTGGGGGCTGGGGTAAATACAGCTCAGTGGCAAAGCACCTACCTGGCAAGGGCAGACTCCTGAGTTTGATTCCTGGTACAAAAAAAAAAACCAGATTTTTAACAGTCTCACTAAAAATTACAGCAATATCTACTGTAATATTCAGGCATTCTCTTATTTCTGTTTACATGGAAGAAAAAAATAGTATACCACACAAAAACTTTATATACAAACTTTAATAACCATATGTTTTATAATAAAGCACAATAGGAAATCAGTCAAACATCAACTGACAAATTGGTATATTGCAATGCGTTACTTTTCTAAAGAGGAAATGAAAGAACTATTAATAACTGCAGCCATTAATGAATCTGAAAGTATAGGAAGTAAAATAATAGAATTATCTTCACAGAGAATAGAGAAAAAATGGTCTATTCGGATAGAAAACAGACAGTGATTTTATAAGCATAATAAGATAAATACCACGCAAGGGAAAGAGATTAAAATCATTCATGAGGAAGCACAGATGAGAGGGCTACATTAATTATATTAATAGTCAGATTTTGAAGAATGTATGCATAAAAATATACATCTACACATTGTATATGTACACTATAGACACGTGTTAGATTTGTCTCCTTGATGTATGAGAGATGGGATGTTTGTCTTCTGATTTGAGCTCCTTGTTGTTTAAATGTTTTTTTGGAAATCATTATCTTTGACAAGAAAAGGAACATAATAAATGTATGATTGAACAGTTGCAGCCCTCAGAGAATTGGTTCATTGCATGTCCAAGTTAAGGCAGCGTTTGAGAGTATAAACCACCAGCTACGTCATAATATAAAAGCATGACTACATTATTTCATTTTCTCTGAACAAGAAGTGGCCTCTATGTCCCTTTGTTAGAGGTTCTGTCCTCTGCTTTCTTATAGAATATATATTTTGGAGCTCTCATCACTTATGTAAAAAGTTAAACTACTCAGCAGTCATAAGGTATGAGAGTTTAAATAATGAGAGGTTTCATGTAGGGTAAGTGACCACCTCAGTCTCCAAGAAAATGCGAGTGAAGTACTGGATCCTTCTTCCTGGCTGCTGCACACCTCGTTTTGGAGGTATTCCAGTCCCTCCAGTCGGGGCCCCAGATATCAGGTAATAGCTGTCCTCACAGATGCGCTGGCCAGAACGCCTATCAGACATGGTAAATACTTCTTGTGAGCCACTAATTTGGAATCATTCTATGGGAATACTTCCAAGTAATAATAACTGTTAAAGAAATTAAATTTGATTTCATGTCTTTGTGTGTATGGACAAGGTGAAATATAATAAGGTTGTATAATGAATTGGAAACTGTTGTTCTTAAATTTATAATTTAGTGTTTCATAGTTAGACCTTTTTTTTTGAACTGCCTTAGTGATTTAAAAGAGATATTACATTTGGTATAAATCATTTTGTTTTTTTTCTACATTTTTTGTAAGCCTGTTTTCTTATATTTTCATATTTATGTAATTTCATCTTTTTATTTATTAGTATTTGAGAGTCAAGGAAAAAGTACAGAAGATGCAGTTGCAGATAGCATCTCTTTACTTTTGGAAGTAGATTGAAGTGTCACCAATATTTCTATTCATGGGAGACTTTTTGATGACTTTTTAAATTTCTTTTCTTCAGGAAGGCACACAGTGTTAAAGCAGTAAGTATAACAAAGCCAGGAACAAATATTACACATTTATAACATGTCTGAACTATAATTAGAAATTGTTTGAAAATAAATTTTAGTTTTAGTGTTTAAGTGACAGTAAACACAAATATAAACACCCAAGTTATTTAATTTAAAATATTATCCAGAATTCACCCTATTTCTGTAGCTCAGAAACGCTGTTTACAGGGAAATAACTTTTTATCAATTATTTATTTATTTGTTGTTTCACGTATACAACACACTTTTTGTTATTTGTTATAACATCGAATTTTAAAGGTGAACTTCCTGAGTTACACAAGATTAAGTTATCCCTAAGGTCATGATTCTAGGTGCCTAACCTGAAGTTTAATGTTACAATTTCCTAATTCTTAAAATGTACATATAAAGCAATTCACTCATGTGTGCTTTAGAAAAAGCAGTCAAGAAATTCTAACTATCATTGAAAATATTACTGTTGACATCAGTGGTACAAAAATTAAGCAAGAACATAAAATGCCTCAGACTTGACCTCCGTATTTTGTTCCCTGATTGTTTTCATTGTCATTTGTGTATTTTAAAAGACATTTAACATTTTGAAAATTGACAATGTTTACATATTAAAGAAAAAAGTAAAATATATGTTCTTTTGTGGAATATTTAGTATAATTTGTTAGCTTTTAATATTTTTGGCTTTTATAAGAACTGCTGATTCTCTTTACTTGTAATCATAAAATGAAATTTTGCATGAAAAAAGGTTAATTGAATGTCATTTAGCATGCATAGATTTTATTTGGGGAATAGCGCATTTTGCATCTCAGATGTATTTTGGAGGTAACACTGATGTAAATGGCTCCTAATCACAATTCTAGGTCCTAATTGGTAATTTGAACGAATATCAATTGGAAAGTTGTTGTGCGGAAGTATGTTCCTTTGTTAAATGTTGATTTTCTGTTCCTCAAGAATTAAAGTTTTATGAACAATCTAATATTCTGCTTTGAAGTCTACATTCACTCCAATCGATTTTCCAAAAATTTTGGCTTGTTTTATTTTTCATGGAGAATTTCAGATTATAAGAGTACACAAATTAAACTCTAAATTACACTGAGACAAAGTTATTGGTCCTAACAACTGAAATCTGTAAATGTCTAGAATGTAGAGCTTGAAGGAGATTATTTGATAAATTCTGTTTCATAAGATTGTTATTTTTTAAGAGTAGATTTCAGTGCTATTGAGTTCTTCAAAAGAGTTTATTGGCTGACAGGATGAATAGATAAAAACTGAGTGAGTATGTGAAAGCCTAGCTGCTGCTTTTGTGCTAGTCTTGCTACTGTGATTCCAAGGAGAAAGTGTATTTACAACTCACCAGAGTTAGTAGAAGGAAACTACTTACTCAAAAACCTCAGTTCAGATTTTTTTTTTTGAGTTATATCTCTTCTGTTTGTTTTGAGATTTTTAAAAATTATTTTGATTTGGTTTTCCTTTTGATCTTGATTTTTTTCTCATTTTTCATTTTACTCCTACTTTCTACTTCTATTCACTTTCTTTTCGTCTTGGAATTTTAAACTCAGCGTTTTGTCTTTCTCCTTCTAACCTTTTCTTTCTTAAATTTTATTTCTTTCAGTTTTCCCATTCCACATCCTCTGTTATTATTATTATTATTATTATTATTATTGCATCTTGTAATTTTTTACCTACTTTATTCTTTAATTTTGGCTGATGTCTTTTCTATTGCTATAGTGGTATAATTATTGCATTTAGCCCTTAATCTCAGTATTTCCATAAATACTAAGAATATTAGCAAACTGTAGACTGGTTTTCCTCCATAGCATAGCACACAAGGTCTTGAGTCCAACAGTCCATGGGAATTCTTGTTCTGAACTGAACCTTCTTGAACCTGGTCTTTACTCTCTGTGTTTCTATCAGCATTCTGGTCTTCTAAGCTCTGACCAGAACCTCGGATCAAGCTTGATTTCTATCATGTTAGAGTTTCTCTAGTAGCCATCCTAGACCTTTCCAAACTTTTTCCATGAACCCGTTCTAAAGGCTTCTACACAGCACGGTCAGGTAAGAGTCACAGCAGTGGTCTCAGTCCCAGTAGCAAAATCCGTCTGAGTCACTTTCTCTTCAATGACACAAGATATCTGACAGCTGCAAATTAACAAAGAGAGGTTTATTTTGCTTCACGACCTCAGTGTTCATCAGGCTTAAACAAAGAGTCTGCGTGGTGAAAGAGCTCCTTAAGTCGTGACTGCCTGGAATCAGAGAGAAAAGAAAGGAATCGAGAATAGAGGGACCCCGTCCAGGTCATACCTCAGTAACCTGTTTCTTCAGCTAGTGTCAGGGGCGCTGGGGTTGAGGCTCCGAGTGCTGCCTGCCCTGAGCAGTTTGGATAATAAAAAATAAGAGGCAGGAATACAGTTAAGGTTTCTCGCTTGCTCTGCTGCCCTGTGGCCCTCATGAACTGTTTCTCCTCCCCTGTGTCTCTCTGCCAAGCCACTCTGCCCCAAAGCCAGCTGATTATGGCCTGAAACCCTCCAAACTGTGACTCAAATACACCTTCCCTCCTCTAACGTTGAGCACTGGTTGTTTTGTTTTAGCAATGAGAAAATTAACTAAGACTACATCGTCTCTGTATTACTCAAAATGTATCATACAATGTAAGAGGTAGATGAACTGTTTTATACTATCACGTTTAGAAACTTATGACTAAAAACTGTTTGCTCGGTGTATAAATATTGTTTCCCACTTCCTTTCAATCTGCTTTTGATTTAATCTGTGTTTTGGGACTTGCTGATACAGAGGACTATGAGAATAAGGAAGTATCTAATACGTAGCTGTGATCCTAATACAGGTAAGGATTTAGAGATTTCAGTAACTCTGGATGGGGCAACTAACTCCAGCACTGACAGAATCATTCACGGATGGCTGTCTGGAAATGACAAGGCATTCTAGGGTGACAGCTCAAAAAGCGTGAACCTGGACTGGTGACCTTAACTGTGCTCGAAGAATTGGGAGAAACGTAAGTGTTCAGTAACTAGCGCAGAAATCCTAGAAGCAAAATCCTAGAGTACCTCCAGAAATATGTCCTTAATTTACCTTTTAGGAAGTCTTACTCTCACTCAAGTTTGAAAAATGGTATTATACGACCAGGATTCATTTTGTGGACATATCTGAGCTACTTGAGAGGTTTTTTTAAAATTTTAGAGATCAAAATTATTTCCTGCTTCCTAAAAGAAAGAAATTCTCATAAAGCCCTTGTCGCTCATATAATACAATGACAAATGATAAAAGTGTTGTCTCTGTCACCAGGTGAGTACCTCTGCTCACGGACATTACATGTATTTATCACATTCAGCTCTTCTCTGATAACAGTACAATTTGCGCACTTTTTCCAGATTTTAACTTCAGGACAGGTGACTTTTTGCAGGTAAACAATGTATCAGGGGACAAAGTAGTATTCCAAGAAGCTTAACATCAAGATTTGTCTTCTGTAAATCTTAACATATTTAACAGCTGATGTTATTTAAAAAATGAGTGAATATTTCTCCAGAGGTTGAGGCAGGATGCATGAAAATGTTGTCAGCCTGTTCTACATAGTAAGACCCTGTTCCACAAGAGTCCGGATAAGATTACCTGTGTATGCATAGCAAAATAACACTGAGATTGGTCATTGTTGATCTGTTAAGATATTTTCCCACTTTAATTGGGAAACAGGTAAAGGCAAAAAGTTCTACGTAACCATTAAATACTGGATTTCACACCAAGAAAACAAAACCCCTGGTAAAAGAAATGTTCAAACTTCAAAATACGGTTTTAAACTGTGGTTTTAAGTAAAAAGAAATCCATGTGATTCATTCTATAATATTTAAAATCAACTATTATGTGCAATAATTAACTTGCCAGTATGTATTATTTCAAAGCTTTTACTTATTAACAAGAGTGGAAACTCCACAGAAATATGACAGCTAAAGAGCTTGAGGTCCTTCAACTAGGGCAGCAGCAGCTCCTCTGTACATTACTGCTGTACCTACTCAAAAACTGCTGTTTAAAATATCTAGATTGCTAACTAATGTTTCCTAAAAATGAAGAATGTTTACCTTGCAATTTTAAAAGCTTTTATCTTCTAAAGTATTTTGATAGGTATGTTATCATCTCTTGAACAATTGTAAAATTACCCTTAGCTTATGCAGACTAAATGGGTACATGAAAATATTATTTATAGGTATTAAAATAAAGGTTTACTCTACGCTAGCCTGCCATGATAATATGTATCCAAATATTAATATATAATACTTAGTATGTTTTTGAATATTCAATATCTATATGGAAATAATTTTGTTACAATATGTATACATTAATTCTATTATATTCTTCATTATCTCTTTTTTAATTTTAAAGAGAATTTGTATTATTTAATTTCAGTGTGTGCGATGGTATGGACAGCTATTTTGAAGAGACTAAGGGACATTATGGTAGCCATTGTTGATTTATCTATTTTCTGGTTTTGAAGACCTGTAATGCTTTCATTCTTTTGTTTTGATCATTTTTATACTATTTTGTCTTGTTTGAACTCATTATATGTGAAGATATGGACAACTATTTTGAAGAAAACAAGAGACATTATGGTAACCACTGTTGATTTCCTATTGCCTTGTTTTGAAATCTTGTGATGCTTGCATTGTTTTGTTCTAATTTGCCTTTTTCTGTTTTGTTTTATTTTGCTCTATTCTCTTTAAAATAAAAAAATTTAAAGTTACAATAATTAATACTTTGTATATTGTTATCTTCAGAGTAGTTACTCAGAGTACAAAATATTGGCATGAATATTGGCCAAAAATATTAGCATAAGATTTCTTTCCAATAAACTAAGAGAAAATAGCTGTATAACTATCTTAGCTATCTTTTTTATGTATTTATAATTTTTCCTTTTCCCTTCCTTCCCTTCACCTTTCCCCAATCAGTTTCTTTTTTCATTTGAACAATGTCTTCCCAATTCACCATATCTCTTGTACATTTTGGATCCCATTTACTCTTCATTGAACTTCTTAGACTAGTGAGACTATATGATGTTTACATATATGCATCTGATTTATTTCATTTATAAGTATGTTCTCAAGATGTATCCATTTACCTAGGAAAGTTTCCAGGTTACCCTTCTTCATGGCTGAGTATTATTCATATTTATATATGAATCTAAAGTATTCATATATATATTTTAATCCATTCCTTGGCTGGTGTCAGTTGATGGGTATTTGAGTTATTTCCAAGATTTAGACATTACAAATTGTGCTGCTATAAACATTGGTGCACATAAATCACTGTATAATGTTTTAAATTCTTTAAATTCTTCTGAGAAGATACTCAGAAGCGGAATAGCTGGGTTGAATGGCACCTCTAGTATTTTGAGGACTCTCCACAGTGATTTCCAGAGTGTTTGCATCACTCTGCATTGCTAAGAGTAATGAAGAAGTATCTATTTTTCCCCCACGGCCCCACCAGTATTTCTTATTGGTTGACTTCTTGATGATAGTCTTTCTTTCTGGAGTGAGACGGAATCTCAGTTTTGTTTTAATTTTCATCTCTTGGATGACCAAAGATGTTGAACATTTTTTCATATATTTATTTGCTGTTTGTACTTCTTCATCCTAGAAGTGCATATTCATGTCAGATGCCCATTTTTGGATTGGGTCTTTGAATTTGGAGGAGGTCTGATTTTTTTCAATTCTTTATATATTCTAGATATAAATAATTTGTCTGAAGGGCAACTGACTATGTTTTTTCCAGATTCTATGTATTGCCTTTTCACTCTGTTGGTAATTTCTTTTGTTGTGTAAAAGCTTTTTAATAAGACGAGGTCCCATTTCTTGATTCTTTGCAGTATTTCCTGTGTGGTCTGGTTTTTGTTCATGACATCTCTGCTTACACCTATGGCTTCAAGATTTCTACATAACTTGTCTTGCAGTAGATTTAGTGTTTTTCTTTTATGGTTTAGATCTTTGATCCATTTTTATGTTTTACCTATTTATTATACCTTGCTTTCATATTTCAAGAGAAATGTTCAAAATTGTATCTCCTTAACTGCAAATCAGTATTGCAGGTCACTTCAAGGTGGTTACCACCCAAATCTAATAGAAGCTAGTTTACTCAATGTTTTTCAGTGAATTCAGCACAGGTTTATAGAGCCTTGATTATTTTATTATTTTTAATTTGATACTCATTTTATTCACTTCTTATATCATAAAATAAAGAAATTATAAATACATAAGAATTAGTATTTGCTATTCTTCTGTTACAAAGTATCAGATAAGCAAGATAAATGTGTTTTACTGATCTTCAGTATAATATTGAACTTACTGTCACCAAAACTATATTAAATATTTGTTAAGACTTCAGATGTCAAATTGTATTCGACCAAAATAAGATTTCAAATAACATTATGCACAAAAATACAAATTGGGAGTTTGTTTCAGTCAAGTACATTGTGTAATTTAATTTAATTTAATTTATTTATTTTTGGTCCTGGGGATCGAACTCACAAGCTCGCGCTTGCCAGGTCTAAATCCCTGCTCCTCCCTGTGTACTTTTAGCTTTGATAATTAAAATTTTTCACATGTAGCATCTCAATCTATCAAAATTTCCCTTATGATCTGAAATATAATGACAACATCTTTACCTAGGAATTGTGCTGGCTCGCGCCTAGGCAAATTCACCCTTTGCAGTTTAAGTATGATACGTAAGTTAAAGTGGCTGATCATTTTCCCGGTTAGTAGACCACACACTGACCGGCCTCAGTCTCCCTTGGCAGTTCTGTAAATCACTAATGTAATAAAGAGCAAAGACCCAGCTGGGGAGGGGAGAAGTGTTGCTCACTGTTAAACCACATGTGAACGTGTAGAAGACCACGCTGTGGGCTACGGTAGAAAGTAGATTTTGGTACTCCTAACTGTGTCGATGTGGTTATCAAAGATTTAATCCTAAAAACATAGTCTTCTGGGTCTGGTCTCAAGTTGCATTCCTTTTCCTACAAAAGCCTCGAGCTGAGCCTTCTTTGCTGCTGAGTAGTACTTCATCTGGAGAAGCACCACATTTTTTTTTTTTTACCTATTCCTGGCTTGACGGGCATATATATCACTGTGGGATGATGTTTTCAGTTCTTCTTGGAAAATATCCAGAACAGACACAGCAAAATTCAATGCAACCACCATCGTTCATCTTCTGTCATCGTGCTTCAAAATCCTCTATCGCTATTGTTTCGGGGTTTTGGTTGTTGCTGTTGTTGTTTGTTTGTCTTGTTCCTGCTTTTTTTCTTTCTAAAATAAAAAAGAAATAGTCTTAAAATAGCTAGAATGGTTTCAAACTTTTAAATGTAAAATAATCACTTAAATATATATTCTAGAATTTTAGAAACATTAATTTGTTAACATACATATTCAACTTTTAAAAATGAATTTTATCAGTATATAATATTCATAACAATCACTTTTATTGTGGAGAATTCGTAGCTTTACATAATGGTTCTTCCCATTTCCCTCCCCTTCCCTTTAACCCTCCCCATTTGTCTTCCCATTGAAAACATTTTTTGTGTTGTTTTTCTCTCATTATTTTTTATCCTTTTCCCTTCTTTTCCTTCCCTGAGACCCTTCCCTTGTTCTCCGTTACATTCAATCATGTTCTCCCGAGTTCTCAGCATCTAGCTGTTTTTCTCATACAAGTGAAACTTGCATATTTAAATATGTGTTCCTGACTGATATCACTTACAATTATGTTTTCAAGGTGCATCTGTCACCTAAAAATTTCCCCAGTTTATCCTTCTTTCTGGAAGATTAGGATTCCACTGTATATAAAAAAAACACATTGTGTTTGTTCATTTATCTGCTGGTGGGCTTCTGGGCTGTTTCTAAGATTTAGTGGCTGTAAATTGTTCTCATAAACAAGGGTGTGCGTGTATCACCGAGGCACGGTGATTTGAACTCTTTCGAGAAGATACCTAGAAGGGCAGTCAGTGGCTGGGTCAAAAAGAACTTCTAGTTTTAGTTTTTTGAGGAATCATCATACTGTACCATTACATTCCAAATTTAGAAAATACAATTTAGTGAAAAGGATACAATCAGTATTAAAGATACAATGAATAAGAATCGTGGGTCTGGGATATAGCTCTGTGGCACAATGCTTTGGTAGCAGCTGTATTCAACATATTTACCTCTAGGAAATTTATTTGTTGCACTGCACAGTTTTGAGTTGGGTAATAACTTAAAACAAGATTTTTGGAGTTTCATAGAATTTGATACAATAAAGCAGCACAATAGGGAGATACCTAGTGTTTAGAAAATGTGTTGAATTTTTAAATCAATGGATTTCTAATAAAGCTGTGATTCAAAATGTTGAGATGAGTAGCTATTAGTGTAAAGATCAAGAATTTGATAAAAGCTAACACAAGGAAACTTATGTAAAAAATCACACATATTTCTATCATTTTCTTTTAAAAATGCCAAGTTCACATTTTAATATAATCTCAGACACTGACTTCAAAATATACTCAAAATATTTGTTTTGAATGGATACTGGATAATGTATTATCAGTCCGTAATCATGCACCCTCATTCACAAAACTTAGTCAGTTCTGTAAATTTGTATTTCATTGAAAAATCATGGAGGTGCTGATTATGGAGAGTGATTCGGGGTGTGATGCACTGCGGAATGATTGGGTTTTATGTGCGTATACAATTTCAGAATGTATATGTTTCAAATATGAGTTAGACTCTCTCTGTATAGATGCAGATATAAACATGAAAGAGAATATTTCAAGATAGATAGATAGATAGATAGATAGGTAGGTAGATAGATAGATAGATAGATAGATAGATAGATATATGTGTAGAAAGCCAACTGGCAGAAAAAGAGATTCTACAGTGGTCCACATGTCTCTTACAGGATCATGAAATGTGATTTTTCCTGATCAAAAGAATGTAGACTTGAAAAAAAAAAAAAAAGCACTCTGACGATGAAAGAGTCTCTGAGTTGCATTTCAGGTGAAAGATCTGAGGACTTCCCAGAGACTGCATCACCAATGACAGATGGAAACAGGTTTGCTGTTCTCATTTGAGTGTACGTATGCAGGCAGCACGCATGAATTCCATCAACACAGACCGGGAGTGAGCCAGCAGGAGGCATCTGTAACACAGAGCCGGACAAAAGGTGGGTTTAACACACACGCTATCCAGACTGTGTCCCTTTCTGAATCACCTTTTACTGCCCAGTGCTCTGTGGGGGCAACATAAAAGCCTGAGTGGAATGTAAACCAAACACACACACTCGCACACAAGCACGCATGCACACACGCACACACCCCAACATCGACCTTAGAGTATCAGTCATGTGTTAGGGTTAAGATGACAAGAGAAGGAAGTGGAAATACAGTGAGGAAGAATTTTTAACTCAGATGGAACATTGAGCAGTTTTAATTGAGTAGATTCAAATTTATGCTATGCCACGATGTTTTTAAAGATGAAAAAGATCAACTGAACAGAATCTTGTGGATTCTTTCACATAAGCCATGAAGCCATAAGAAGGGGGCAGTGCAGTTTGTTTGAATGCAGAAGAGTTGGAAAAAATAAAAAGAAACACTAATATTATTTCTATATCTTACCGAGTGTAAACAATTCAATAATCAGTTACTAGATTAAATGGATACATAAACAGACCATAAGTTTATATTAGGTGGATGGTTAAAATCAAGAGGAAAAATCTCATGAGATGTAAAGACAAGGAATGACATTTTAACAATTAAAAGAATGTACTCTTAATAGGAATCTATTTAGATTGATTAAACCGCAATGATCAGAATCATGCCCAAATATGAAAATAAATTTTACAATAAAAAAGAGAGTAATTAAATAATTGAGACCAAGTAGTGGCTGGAAAAAGCTCTGTTTCCAGACAGCTTGGGTCTAAATCTCAAACTCAGTTCTCACTAGGGGAATGGCCTTGTGTAAACTGCTTAATCTCTGTGTGTCTTAATAACCACATCAATAGAGGGAGGGTTACTGAACCAATAACCTCTTTAGTTCATTATACAGAAAAAAATTATTTACTTTTTTAACCCATCTTAATAATCATTGACACAGCAAGAAATAAGAATACATGGTAAATTAAAAGAATAATAGTAGAACTTTTACAGGAGTTTAAAATATGTTTCTAACTTTTCCATGTTTTTGAAGTTGCCATGTTCACAAATTAAACATGAATATGAGGTGGAGTCATGTTAGTTGGGTTAAAGAAGGACAGGGGTCCTTTGGGATCAACAGGATTAAAAGGACTTTTCATGCCAAGATTCCAAAATCCATGAATATGCTATTCACTTATACAAAATAGCACAGTACCTACACTTAGCCTGTGGATCCTCCTGAAAACTGAATCGCGTACATTTCTTACAGTACCTAGTGCAGTAGAAACGCACCTAAAGAACTGCAGTTATGGCTGATGAGACCATGACAAAACCCAAGCCTGTATATAAAGATACAGCTATTATGGACCTAACTGCATAATTCTTCAACCAGGCGCAAGAGAAACGATGCTGAGTGAGTTCTCTCCAGAGGGGGTGTAAAATAGCAGGAGGAGGCAGCAAGTTACACTTAGGGAATTCACACAAGTAGGTTTAGGATGGCACCCAGCATGCAGCAAATTCATATTTTACTCTGAAAATTTTTGAAAGATTTCAGGGTGTATTTGCTTTGCAGGTGAGTGAATTCGCAGATCAATAGCCCATTAATAGTGAGGGCAGACTGTATTTGTGTAAATGGACAACTGGAAGTCTCTCTCTGTGTCACACCTGTCTCTCTCTCTGTGTCACACCTGTCTTAATCACTTTTCTCATAACAGGCCCTAAACACCCGAGACTCACAACATATTCAATGGTTACAGCACAGAGTTAACTCCCTACTTGTACAGTTTAATGGGTATGTTAGTAAAGTTACAGTGGTAAAGAAATGGATAATTAAAAAAGGATAGATAAAAAATTAATCAACAAAAGATGAGGAAGAAAGATAAGTGTTGTGAAGAATCCTCCTGAGAAATAAAATAAAACTAATAATATTAGATAAAAGTAGCAGAAAGCAACAAACAAAAAAGAAAAATAAATCAGCAAAATATAGAACAAAGTAAAGGAAAAAACTTAAAAGGAGAAAAGAGAATAAGGCAAGAAAAAGAAAAAAAGTAGAAAAAAAAAAACCATACCCCCCACAACCAAGGAGAAAAAATGATAAAAAATCGTCACTTCCCTCACAAAAGGTTTTTAGTATTTTTAAATATGTAGTTTTTCCCATGGTTCGCAGTCTCATAGTCCAGCAAGTCAGGATTTTCTTTGCTTAACCTTAGGGCCTGAACATTTGTGCAGTGTCTGTCCTGCTGTGGGGACCCCTTCCTCAGTACACCCAGACGAATGAGCCTGGCCAAGCCCTTCTTTCTTTCAGGTGACTCATGATCATGTGTCTTAAGCCTCAAAAGTTTGAGTGTTACTTCCTAGTCAAAAACCCCTAAACCGGGGAGGAACAATCTCAATCCATTTGCGAACAATCCAGGTCCTTACTAAATGAGGATCAGAGACTGAAAATGATGATGGCCTTAAAAGTGTCTTTGAGACAGGTTTAAATGCCCATCTATGCTGGGGTAAAATCAAGGGGGAATATCTTGAGATTTCCACAAACGCACTGTAAAACCTTCTTCCTAAATTCAATGTTTGCAAAGCAGGGTTTTCTGCAATGACAGTAGGCAAAGTGATATTACAGAGTAGAGTAGACACAAGCAACACGCTTTGGACATCACTGACTCCTATCACCCCCTCATGGGACTGTCGAACTGCAGAAAAGACACTCAAGGCACCCACTGATTACAGTATGGTGAGCTGTATAATTAGTTTGTTATATATTTCAACGTAATCAAAATAGAACAAAAGTGCACGATGCATGTGATGTGCTTGAATCACCCCAAAACCATCTTTTCACCACTCTGATTTGTAGAAAAATTGTCTTATAAAAACAAATCCCTGATGGCAAAAGTGCTGAGCAGTGATGATAAGACCTTGGCGTTTAGAGAACTAAAATAAAAAGTGTAACAGAACTGTTTGTGCAATTTTTGCTCATTCTATAAAGCTATAATTATTTCAAATCCAAAAATGTAACAGATTTTAGAAACAAAATAGTCTACTTGAAAATGGTTCTTACGATCTTTGATATTAGAGAGAATGCATTCATGAAAGAGCTAGAGAGTCAGATTGCTTACTTGTCTCTTGTTGTCTTGGAATGAATAACAATTTTGCAGCCTGTGTGTAACTGTGTGTGAAGAGAAAGAATTGAGCCTGTTTAGAAGTGCTTGGCACATCGGGTCGATGCAGCTTTTGGCAGCAGACATATCTCTTTGTTGAACGTTCTGACTTCTGCAGGGTTCCATTGTTACGGGGCTCTTCTTACTACTCAGCCTGAGGCAACACCCCCCAATGATAGGTGCCAAAGGGCCATGTCAGTGGTTGAAGGGGACCCCCATCTACTTGTATTTTATTATGTGTGGTAAATTTAATAAGCTCTGCTGTAATTCTCTTTGGTGAATAATATGTTTCACCTTTCAACCAACAGATGTAAGTATCTATGTGTAAGAAACCTATGCGGCTGGTTCAAGTCCCATCAAGCTCTTGTATCAGTCCACTTTCTGGTGCTATAACAAAATATCTTAAACTGCTTTGATGTCTAAAGAAAACCTACTTATTTATACACTGGCTAGGTTGGTGTTAATGTAACAAAATGTCCAAAATAATCAACATAAAAAGAAGAATGATTTTGGCTCAGTGTTGAAAATTTTATGTGATGAAGCATTGTCTTTGCATTGTGGTAATTAATATTCAGCTATGTCAGGCATATATAGCAAGGACATGTTTGAGCTCTTGGCCAGGAATGAAAGAAAAAGGAATAATCCTTAAATCCTACAATCCCTACATCCCACCATGACTAGAAGACCTCGTTTTAGGGTCTATGTCTTAAAATTTCTCCCAATTCCCAATAGTGTCAATCTGTGAGCTGAGCCTTTAAAACACGGGCCTTTGGAGACATGTCAGACCTGGATTATAGCGATTTAGCAACAGTACTGGAAGTTCATGAGCATGATGCCAGCACTAACTTGCCTTTGGTGAAAGCATCTTTTACTGTGCTGTGTGGCTGGTGGCCATGTGCTGGGAGCTCTTGTTATATGCAGAGATCTTGGGGTATGACAAGAAGTCAGCTGGAGACTTCAGCGGGGGCCCTTCACTTTTATAAAAACCCTCTTTGGCGAACTAATTAGAGCCCAGAAGAACTACATCAACTCCTTTGGAGAGGAGTATTCTCAAAGAGTCAGTCACCTCCCAGGCACGGGTGCTTCCAGCTCTTAAAGGTTAAAAGCTGTTGCCCAGAGAGTACCAAACTGAGGACAAAGGTTGCCAACACGTGAATTCTTGGGGAACCATAACAACTCTGTTGAATTGTTTGGTAAAAAACAATAGTCAAAAACATTAATAACAATAATTACTATAGTACAGTAAATCCCAGGCTTAGGAACAAGTTCTGTTCTAGGAGGATACTGGTAAATTGGATTCATTCGTACTCCAATGCGGCGAGTCTTGCACACTTTTAATGCACAGACTCGTTATAACTCGCTTTCTGCTTCCTAACCTTCTTCGCCACCTCTGCCGTTCCTCTTGCTTCTGGACATCCTGGCCTCTGACTGAGCACTGTCCGGCTCTACGCCCTGACAGGGTACCCAAAGCACAGAGCAGCACAGCTGTGACAACGTCCTGCAGACCTGCGGGATGCTGCTGAGATTTGTTCATGTCTGTAAATGTTTGCAATGTAAAATTCGTTTCTTTATCTGTGAAAGTTCACAACTCGAGTGTTTGTAAGTCAGGAACTGACCATAGTACTAACAGTGTTTCCCATATGGTATTTCCCTTTTCGGTTTTAGCCACATCTTAATATATACAATTAACTTCTGTTCTTCCTCTTCAGTTTGCATTCACCCTCTCATTTACTTTTTTTGTCTATGAGTTGTTGAAGTTGGATATTTCCAGTCCCACACATAGGATCTTCTCTGCTATTTCTTGCTTTGTTCTCTTGTTTTTCTTTTGGTGGCTCAAAATTTTATCATTCCATTCTTTTGTGTTCCTTTCACTTTTCTGTCATACAAACTATTTTTAAAAAATTGTGACAATGCCATAGCAATTATGAGAATTTTGAGCAGGTTTTCAAACTTATCAAATAAACATTATAAATAGTATTTTCTCTGCTGCACAAGTGCATATACAATGAGTACTGTAATTCTCAAGACAAACACTGAGCAAATGGATTTCATTCCCAAAGTACCTGTGAGAGCACAAGAAATAAATATATAAATGCTATAAAAAATGAAAAGCAATAAAAAGTCATAAATAAAAAGAAAAAGGCATTTCATTTTCAGAGTAAATTTTATTTCTGAAAAAGTAGTTCTGAAAAACTACTGAAAAGTAGTTCAGTAGTTAAAATGCTAAGTCTATTTAGATTCAAGATCAAAGGTCATCAATCAAAAATTGTACATTACTTCACATATTTTTATAATTAACCTTGCTTACCAAGGAAATCATTTCTAAAACATTAACAAGGTAATTGATGTCTTCATATTGAAAGACATTGTAAAGATTAATTTTTAAGACACAATCCTGTTATAATATTAAAACTACATATATTTGTTCTTAGAGTGTGATAATGTGACACTAAATTGTAATAAAGCTCTTTGTACAAGTTGTATGTGTCAACATATAGTGAATCTAAGTGAAAATCACATTATTAAAATCTGTAGGGTTTCAAAGGAATACAAATCCTCAAGTACTCTCTTTTTTTGAAAAATAAATGATGACAAATTACAAAGAAAATTTCTGAAAAGTGTTTGTCAAATTACTAAATACAATGACCATTCAAAGTCAGCTGAATAAAAATTGTAGGTAAAATGCAAATTATGTCCTTATTTACATTTTTGGTTTCTCACACCAAAGAAAAAATGCAGTATTTATACATGAGTCCAGTTTATTTTAAAGTGTGATCTTGAGGTGCATCCAATTCATAAACAAGTCTCAAGCTTATCCTTCTTTACGACTGAATAGTCATCGATCATTTAAATAAAACACATCTTCTTTTATTCATTGACTAGTTGATGAGTATTTGGGATGCTTCCAAGTTATTGCAAATTGAACTGCCATAAACATGGTGTGCATATATTGCTGTGCTATGCTGTGTTTTTAAGTCTCTCAGGTGAATACTCAGAAGGGGAAGAGCTGGGTCAAATGAGAACCTCTAGTCCTAGTTTTTTAAGGATTTCCACAGTGGTTGCTCCAGTCTACACTCCCACCAGCAGTGGAGAAGACTCCCTTTTCCCACAATCCCAGTAGCATTTGCTGTTGTGTGACTTCTTGATGATGGCCATTCTTGAGGGAGTAAGGTGGCTGCTCAGCCCTGTGTTAATTAGCGTCTGTTAGACACCAATGATGTTGAAGATTCTTTAATATATTTGTTTGCCTTTTGTATTTCTTCATCTGAGAAGCATGTATTCCTCTCAGATGCCTATTTTGGTATTGGATCTTTAAATTTGGGTAGTATAATGTTTTTGAGTCCTTTATATATTCTACATAGGAAACCTTAGTCTGAGGAACAGCTGTCAGAAAATTTTCTTCCCATACTGTGAGCTATCTCTTGACTCTGTTGGTGTTTTTTTCTTGCTGTGCAAAAGCTTTTAAAAAAAGATGAAATCCCACGTGTTGAAACATAATAGATATGGTGAAATAAAGAAAATGTTCAAACTGGAAGGGGAACAATGGAGAATGAGAAAAAGAGGAAAAATGGAGACAAATCTTTGTAAATGGGGTGGGGAGGAGTAGACGAAAGGAGTGCAGAGCAACCTGGAAAAAAAGGAACAAGTTATGTCACACACAGATATGAATTCACTATGATGAATATGATCATTACATGTATCTAAAATGTACCAATAAAATCTGATTTAAAAAATAGAAAAAAGAATATGAATCAAGAAATACAGAGGGCTAAAATATAAAGAAAAAAATTATCTAAGTCGATTTGTCCTCCACTGATCTTTTTTATACACACCAGATTAGAACTTTCTGTTAATATGTTAAAATTCATTGTGTGTCCTTGAGGCAATGCTGATCAAAAGGTTTTGGCAAGAAAAAAAACTACCAGTTTGTGACTCTTGGACGTACAGAACTCATCACGTGATTTACGGGGTTTAGGAGGCACAGGTTTTAGAGGCTGGATAGTAAGAGTTGTAGAGAAAGAGAAGTTGGCTTGAGGCAGAAGAGGGAAAAGCAGAGACACCCAGTGCCTGTTAGACCTCACTCCTCACCTTCCTTCTTAGTTTTTTCAGCAGCTCTGGGGGCTGGAAACTAAGTCTCAAAATTCAAGCTAAAAGCACAGAGATGTTTACTTTCAGCAAAGTAGTATTAGAGTCTTTGGTGATTTTATTTTCACTTAGTGTACATTCGAGTTTTAATATGTTTCTATTTTCTGGTTTTTTGTCTTACTGAAGCATTGTACACAAATATTCTATACATTTAAGGTGAAAATTATTTTCTACAAAACAGTAGAAAACGACATACATATCTATTCACTATAAAATAATTGTCATATCATTAGATTGTTTATTGGTACTTTTCCGAATGTGTATGAGAAAATTTGATGTCTAATATTTTCTGAATTTAAAAACATATGAAAAATTAACTCTAGTTACTATGGCACCCAGAGGCTACCCAGAATTTACTTACTCATTTTATAACTGAAATTTTTGTCTAATACCAAGGTCTCATTTCCACATACTCTAGGTCCTGAAAATCATTGTAACCTTGTTTTTATGAGTTTGAGTTTTCTTAAGGTTCTGCATGAGTCAGATAATGCAGTATTTGTATTTCTGTTCCAGTCTTATTTTGTTTGCATAATTTTCTCTATGCTCCTCTGTATTTCTGTAAATGATAGAATTTCAGCAGCTGAATCATATACCTTTAATCATGTACAAGCTTCATGGATATTTTTTTCCATATCTTAGTTATTGGGAATAATCCCACAATAAAAATAGAAGTAAAGATATTTCATTAATGTACTAAGTTCACTTCCTTTGGATATACATACCAGCAGTGAGATTGATGAATCATATGATAGTGATTCTTTTATGTTTTTGAGAGAATTCCATACTGTTGACTGTAAAGATTGTACTAATGTATATTTCCTTCAAGAGGGTGAAACTATTTTCTCTTCATCCTCAGCAACATTTACTATTTTTTGACCAGCTGATCATGGCCATTTTAACAGATGTGAAGTGACGCCTCTTTATAGTTTTTATTTGTATTTCACTGGTGATTACAATGATTTAATTAGGATATAGAGGGTTACTACATAGATTTTTGCTTACTGAGTAACATAAAATAAGTTTATATATTATTGAGGTTAAAGTGTAATATTTGAACATTGCCTTATGCTGTACACTGGTATTACCATGGTAATTACCATTTGCCTCTCATTATTATTTACTTGAGTTTGGAGTCTGGAAGCTCCTCCCTCCCTGGTATCCCTAAAATTATGAGTATACCATGAACTACAATAGTCCTTCTGTGATGTGGAAGCCAGAAAGTCATTCCTTGTGTTTAGCTGTGTGTTGGTGCATTTACCCAAGTTCCTTTCCTTCCCCATCTCTGTGATCATCATTTTGCATTCAGGTCGATCTGTTTAGCTTTCACAAGTGAGAAAGAACATGTGATATTTGACTTTCTGTGTCTAACTTATTTTACTTAACATAGCATCTTCTAGATGAAACCATCTTTCTGAAAATGGAGCAATTTTATTTTTGTTTGTGGTGAAATAATTTTCAGTTTTTATATATACCACCTTCATCAGTTCACTTACGAAAGGAAGCCTACCTTGTTCCCATATCTCAGCTATTGTGAACCGTGTAATAGTAAATGTGGAATGCATGTCGGTATCTCTTTGGTAGATTGATTTCGTGATCTTTGGATGTATACACAGAATCTAGATGGATATATACATATATATATATATATATATATATTACATTTTTGTTAAGTGTTTTGAGTTTCTCATGCATTCTACATATTAGTCTTTTCTGAGATGAATAGTTGAAAATATTTTCTTTTGTTTTGTAGGTTGTTTCTTCTATTTCCTCTGATGTGCAAAACCCTTGGTGTGTTTTTGCTAACTTACTATACCTTTGAGTTTCAGTTTAGAAAATAAATACCTGTACCAACATTGAACTATTTCTCTTTCATTTTCTTCTAATAATTTTAGAGTTTCAGGTTTCATATTTAGGCTATGGTTCACTTTTCAGGTGATTTTTTTTTTTTTTTACTGTAGGGAGATGGAAATGAATTCTCAATCTTCAGAATGTGACTATCCAATTTTTCCAGCATCATTTGTTGAAAAGCCTGTCTTTTCTGCAAAATAAAAGAAGTGTAGGTAGACGTTCTTGTCTTAGAGGTTTTCCCTATTTATTATACTAGAGGATATGAGCTTGTCATATATAGTTTTTATTATATTGAGGTACAATCTTTCTAAACGAATTTGTGTAAGAATTTATTATATGAAGCAATGACTTTGTACCAAATGCATTATTTGAACTAGTGAAATGATCATATGATTTTTAGCTTACAGTTTGTTGATGTGATGTATGTTTGTTGAAATTCATTTGAAAATAACCTGATCATGGTGAATATTTTCAATGTGCTGTTGAAGTTGATTTTGTAGAAAAATGTGTATTTTACTGCTGTCGAATTGCTTGTTCTATATGTATCTGTCAAGTCCATTTGCTCTATAGTATAGTTTAAGTTTAATATAGCATACTGGGTTTTTATCTGGATAGGTGCCTATTGAGGAAAATAATGTGTTGAAATTTGTCACTTAATTTAAAAATTAGTAATATTTCCACAGTTTAGACAGTGTAAAAATAAAATCATGACATCCAATTGATAGCACTGATTGACAAATTATTTTAAATTTATATTTTTCAACCAGTTAGGAAACGTATGCAAATGTAATACATACCTTTTTAAAAATTTTTATTTATATTTGCCTAATATCACTATGTTTTATCTAAGTAATATTTTAGAGTTAATAATAATCCTGAGACTTAGGAAGTATTTGATATCTCAGTGCTTCATTTCAACTTACTACTAATGAATTCTTATTTTTAGTCACTAATACTAACAAAGTTAATGAAAAATTAGGGAAATAGGCTTAGGAAAACAGTGAAATTAATAAATTGCAAAATTAGTTCATGTATTTAAGCCTCCTAATTTTTACCAAGGTAATAGGTGCTATTTCCATAATCACTAAACAAAAATGAAATATTTCCCTACTAATAAATATTTACTTGCATGTGAGTCATTAAAATATCAAATATTAATATTAGTTTTATATACTTTCGTGACTCTCAATTACTTTATTATTCATAGAATGACTGTTCAGATGTGTGAACATATTTTAGACAGGATAAATGACAATGTTTCCTAGGAAATTATACATACATATATATATTTTTTTTTCCTGAATCTTGAGATATATATTAACTGAGTTATTTCTATGAAGAAATCTTTTGTTTGAAATTACTTATTGATCAATTTAGAACTGATAAATAATCTGTAATTGAGGAAATCTCTACTCTCAGTGACATTCAAAATGAAAAGTTTATGTTTCTCTCCCATTATAAGAATACAAATTGTTGTACTTCTGCTCCCTGAGTCTTCTATGGAATTAGGAATGTTGATGGCACGTTTCTCTAGCAGACTAAAGGTTTAAGTAAATTACTGTTGAAGACAATGACTCAAATATTTCTGTAAACTGTTGTACATCAATTTTAACTCTAAAGAATACAAATTCTTTAAAAGAATACAGATTCTTTTGAACCAAAATAAATTCACGTGGGCATGCTTGACCATATAAAAAGTAATTGCATTTTTGCCCCAGGAAATGTATCGCAATGTGCAGTCCTTGGACAGTGAGTCAGGGTACAGACAATTGATAATGAAATACATTCAATCTAGCAACCTATTTGTGTCCCCTCTTCTCACATACTTGCTTTCTTCTCATCAATAAAAAATGTGTATTCCTCTCAGGAATGCATTACTGATGTCCCATGCAATTCATGATCTACTCCATAGACCGTTTGCTAGACTCAGAGATAAATATTTGATTGGTACACAGCCTTTAACATCATTCCTTATGATTAACAGAATGTATTAGTATTATTTTCTTATTGGCTTAAAGTTACTGAAGGGTATTAGAACAGAGTTCCCTTACCATTTTATATTTTACTTGTATTAAACTAATAAATATTGAGATTAGTAAGGTATTTACAAAGTAAGATAATTATCTTCAAACCATTTCCACTCTAAGAAAGACGCGAGATACATTCATAAATAGAATTTATATGAAGGTTAAAATATTTAAATATTTAATCTTTAAAATTAGAAACCACAACCTCTAGAACCTATGACAGAAAAGAATTGACTCTATGTGTTATCATCAAATTCAAATGTATGAGTTTTATAAAATTTGGAGTAAAGTAGTTAAAAAGTTTCCTCTAACACCAATAAAAATTTGACACTTATTTGAATCCTATTCACAGCACTTAAACTAGGGTATATGAATATATCAGCTATAAAATAAATGACAATTTTGAGATTTTCACATGTCTATTTGATAAAATCGTTCATTAACAACATAGAAGTGGTGAGTAGCTAATTATGGGGAGGGTAACAATGCAGTAGTCTATGCAGACTAATTGTGTACGCCTGGTGGGGCTGTTCAATCACAAAATACGAAGCCAGAAAGTGTAGTAGAGAGAGTCATTTCCCAAACAGAATTTTCTCATAAAGCTGATCACATCTTTCTTAGTCACATGGGATCTGTGTTACTTAATGAGGAATCAAAAAGCACAACGAAAGTCATTAACCTCTGCTATTCTGTTGTTTGGGTTCTCGGTGTTGTGTTAAAACCACACAATGTTGGTTTTCAGCGAAATTCATTGTGTCTCCAGAGCTACAGCTATTGGGCTGCACTGTTGATTGGCATCATAGGTGCTTCGTATTCATTGGCTATGAAGGCAGTTTATGTATATTTCCGGTTTTCTTCTCCAAACATAAAGCTAAGTGAGACCTTTACCGGGTAATGGAGATCAATTAAATAACACAGGAAGTGGCACTCTGATATAATATTAGCAAAATTAAAGAATCAGGTCACTTTATTCTGAAAATCTTCATCTGTAATATGTTATTTTGTCATTCTTTATTTTGTTTTATTTTAGAAATTAACAACGATTATTGCTTATTGTTTTCTTCAAAGTAGTTGCTGCCATTACAAAGTATAGGCATGTAAGATTAATGTCAGTGTAAATGCAAACTGATCTTTTCAATGAGCTAAAAGAAATAAGTAGTGTAATTATGTTAGCTATTATATCTATGTACTGTTTTTCTTTTCCCTTTCTTCATATTTCCTTTCCCCCTTCCAGTTGTTCTTTCTTTATGAGGAGTTTCTTTCCCTTTCTCAGTATCTATTGAAGATTTTGTACCTTATTTACTCTTAGTTTCTTACAGTAGGCAGACAAAATGATGCTTACACCCGTGAGTTTGATTTATTTCACTTATGAATATGGGCTCAAGTTGTATCTGTTTACATATAAAAGCTTCAAGTTTTCCTTCTTTATAGATGAGTAGAATTCATCATATAAAAATGTCACATTTTTTGGTCATTCATCAGTTTATGGACATTCCAAGGTTTAGCCATTAAAAATTGTGCTGTTATAAACATGGGTGCACATATATGATTTTTGAATGATATTTTTAATTCTTCTTGGAAAATACCCACTGAGGGATAGTGAATAGAGTTTCACACCTTATTTTCCTTGTACATGACAGATGTATATGTGTATTTTCCTATATGCTATTTTAAAAAGTGGGTTAATTTAAATAATAATGTAGAGCCGACAAGACGTATTGATGGGATTTGATGGGTCCACTTACACTGAAAGAAAATAGTCAATTATAGAAAATTTAATTTAAGACAAATCAAACTTATTTTCTATGATAACATTATTGCCTCATTGAAAAATATTTTCAATGAGGCAATAATGTTATTTTACAAGGAATTACTTGTAAAAGATTCACATATTTGAACAATGACATGGGAATATTGTAAAATCACCATTATTTAGGTATGTCTTTAAAATTTTTTAAAAAATATTTTTTATTTTGAAGAGAATAAAACCAAATGAGATAAAACAAAAGAGTCAATCAAATCAAAATGATGAACATGGTATATGACTTAAAAACAAAATATAAGGCGATCAACAATGGCTACCATAATGCCTCTTGTTATCTTAAACAGAATTGCCCATATCATCAGGTATAATAAAACTGAACAAAACAGTACAGAACAAAATGAATAAAAACAAAACAATGGAGACATTATAGGACTTCAAAAGAGGATAATAGTAAAACCAGAATGGGTATCATAGTGCATCTTATTGGCTTCAAAGTAGTTGCTTACTTTACAGTATCATACTTGATACTATCAATCAAAACAGAACAGAATAAAATCAATCAAAACAAAACCATGAAAGCAATACCGGGTTTTGAATCAAGCTAATGGGAAATCAAAAATTGTTACCATAGTATATCCTGCTAACTTTGAAACAGCTGTCCATGCCATCAAATCTAATACAAGTGGACAAAGTGGAACAGAATAAAACCAAACCAAACAGAACATTGAAAACAATATGGGTTTTCAAATCATGATAATAGATTAACAATGGTCACCAGCTTCAATTTTAACCAATTCCTCCCCTTTCACTTTCACAAGATGTATTGTACATTTTGCATCCCACTAACTCCTTAGTTTTTAGATTAGGGAGGTAACCGGCTGTTCATTAAGTGACTCTGAACCTTTTTACCCCCGAGCATGATCTCAAGTTGTATCCATTTACCTACAAGATCCTTAAGGTTATCTTTCTTTATAGCTGAATAGTTTTCCATTGCATAGAAGTGTTATGGCTTTCTAAGCAATCTGCAGCTGATGGGCAAGCTACCCCCAATTTTTTCTAGTTTCCTGTCACATAGAGCATTCTTCTCTCTCCTTTGACTTTCAGTCTATGAACCCCCTTTTGGGTTAAATGTGTTTCTTGTATAAAGCATATTTATGGACCCTGTGTCCTGATCCACTCTGTCTGTTTTTCTTTTTATTGGTGAATTGAGGCCGTCTACATTAGAGATTATGGCCAACCTTCTCTGCCTCATCTCGGCCATGCTATTTTTCTGCCATTGGTTGACTACTTTTCCCCTTCATCCCACTGTCTGCCCCACTCAGTAAACCCTCTCTGCCGCTGTTCCTGAAACCATGGTCTTTTCTCTCTCTCTCTAGAATGTCCTTAAGTATTTTTTGTAGGGTTGGTTTTGTGGTCATGGATTCCTTCAGTTGTTCTTTGTAATGGAAAGATCTTGTTTCTCCATTAATTTTGAAAGACAGTTTTGCAGGGTGTATCAGTCTGGATTGGAGGTTATTTTCTCTTAGGACTTAGAATACTTCACTCCAAGCTCTTCTTGCTGTGATGGTTTGTGTCAAGAAGTCTGTTATGATTCTGATGGGTTTTCCTTTATAGGTGATCTGTTTCTTTTCTCTGACAGCTTTTTAATATTCTGTTCTTGTGTTGAATTTCTGGGATCTTGATTATCATATGTCTGGGTGTAGATCTATTTTGGTTTTAGCTGGCTGTAGTTCTGTATATGTCAGTTATATGAATATCATTTCCTTTTCCTATGCTTGGGAAATTTTCTTTATTTCTATAAATAACCTTTGTATTTCATTTGTGTTTACCCCTGCTTCTTCACTCATGTCTTCTATTCTTACATTATACTTTTTCCTGTCATCTTCTAACCTTTGTATTGTTACTTCCTGGTTTCTTGCTATTTTTAAGAGATCTTTCTTTGCACAATTGCAAGCTGCAAACCTGCCTTCAAGGTTTGAAAGTCTGTCTTTAGTTTCTTTTAAAGCAATTTTGCCAGCTTTCGATGGAGTCTTTAATTTCCTGGTAATCTCTTTGAATCTTTTTCATGTATTCTAAATCTTTTTATATTGTTCATTGAAGATTTCCCTCATTTAACTATGCTCCTCTATTCTTCCATCTGTGTCTTCTTTTATTATGTTTCTCATTTCTTCTTTTACCTGAGATAGTATTTCTGTTCTAAGTTCTTTTATAGCCTCTTGAAGTTGTTTCTTTACTTCAGTTGTTGTTGATTTAAAAACTTCAGATTGGTGACTCTTGGTCTCTTCTGTGTTTACATCTCCTGGGCCAGTACTGCTTGGGTTGGAGGCCACTGACTGCCTTTTGCTTCTTCCTCTTGTCATGTTCCTGGTTTCTTCCAGACAAGTGGGTAGTGGGGTCCCTGGCACTTCCTGCATTGGCTGCAATTTCTCTGAAGTGAGACTGTTTGTTTTTTCTATCCCATGCTGGCTAGGGATATCTGATGGTAACCATTGGGTGTGCTGTGTAGAGCTGTTTGCTGGTTTTCCCAGCCTGCTTTGTCTCACTGGTAGCTGTTGGAGAGCAAGCAGGGGCAGCTGGGCTGGTACAGCTGGGAGCTCTTGCCACATGTAGTAGGCACAGGGCAGGCAGAGCTGGTTGGGGATAGCTTTAGGGAAACCTGGGCAATGGCTGTTGGAATATGCACAGGGGAAGGACTCAGTCCAAGGGATTTCCAACAGTCTGCCCCAAGCTAGGAGTGGCTGAGGGTGCTGGTTGCAGTTCTGGTTCCGGGCTTATCCTGCCAAAATCCAAAATGGCCCCTGGCCACTCGCCCACTCCCATGGGAGGACTGAGTCCCCCACACTCACCACCAGCCGGTGCAGTTCTCTGGTCCACTGTTTCCCTCTGCCACCGCATCTCCCTGCAGAGGTCTTCAGGCCTGCCAACCTCCACCTTCCCTGTGACCATGTGTCCCCAGGTTTCAACAGCTTTTCTCACACAGAGGTTCAGACTCCAAGTGAAAGTGCCACCAGCTACTACCTTCTCCTGTTTAAGTTTTTCTTTTTTAAATTCTCTCTGTGGGCTTCAGTTCTCAGCTTAGGTTCTTCTTCCTTCCTTTCCGTCTTCCCCATGATGCTGGATTCCACCATCTGGACTAAGAGAGGCTGTTTACTCTGCTACATACTGTTCCTGCCATCTCTCCGGACTCAGGTATGGATGTTTTTAAAATTAATTCTTGCTCAAAATAATTTTGCAATTTTTTTCTCTACTAATGCTTCTGATTATTTAATTTAGATTGGGGAATTTATCACAAGTAAAAGTTTAGTCATCATGACTATTTTTACTTTTATTTATTCCTCCATATTTTAATATGATCACACAATACTTGTGAGTGTTACATGATCTGAACACTTTGCTATGGGTGCTACATGTGTGGAGTAAGCAAGTTACAAAAATGAGGAAACAGTTCTTTTTAGATATGACCTTGGAGAGAGTTTCAGAACTAATATATAGCATTTGTGAAGCACACCGGGCTCTTTGAAGTAGAAGTTGTAGTATAATGCAGTATCACAGAAATCTGGGAGATTATGAAAGAACAGTGTATGAAAGACAATTTATCCTTCAACAGATTAATCTTTGACGGAGCCCCGGGCAACTTCTGAGATGTTAGCACCACTGTCAATTGTACTGCTGAAGAAATAAACATAATAGATAGAAATAAACATAATAGACAACTGCTGCTTATATGATTCTTTTTTTACTTATGACTCATACTAATAGAGAGAAAGGTAAACAGTGGTACATGTGAATCACACTCTAGTGTGCTATTGTCTTTCATCTTTTAACACACATGGCCATTTTAGTGAAACCAGTCATTTAAAAATGGGAAATTAATTGATAACCATATTCCTAAGTTCTTGCTGGATTGTTGAACAGATCTGTTTGCAGTCTCACTGTTTGAATGTCCACTTTAATTTTGTAATTTGAACAACTATTTCTAAAAGAACAATATGTAATTTATCAACTAGTGATTTCTTACTGTTTATCTTTTTTTTGAAATTCTGTAATATTTCTATCTTTCCCTGTTTTTTTTCTCTTTAAATAAAAGAGATTGAGTCAAAAAAAGAAAAAAATGGGAAATTATATACTTACTTAAGTTTACAGAATATTTCTGAACCTCCATATCTCTCACATGAATGCTTCTATAAACAGTATTTATTTTTATCCTAGAAAGCTCCAATATAAAGCTCCAACGGGCCAGGAATTTATCTCAGTGACTCAAGCACTTGCCTGGTAAGCATGAGATTGTGTTTGATCCCTGGTATCAAAATAAAATAAAATAAAATAAAATAAAATAAAGCTCCCACATAGTAGAACAGATAAGTTACTTTCAATATTGAATGCATAGCATAAAATTATATTTTGGTGTACACTGATTGACATCAAAACAAAGTCCTATTGTTTGGAATCATTATTTGTGTTACATGTTCAGTTATACAGTTATACAGTTGGTTGTAGAATTTGTAGTTTATAATAAAAACAACAGACTTAGATGGAAGGTAATGGCATTCAAAATATATTTTGTCTAAAATTTAATAACAGTAGTAGTTTCACTAATAAAATAATGTGTTTTTTCTCATTGTAGTAAAACAATGGTATCAGTACTGTGATTGTTTTTGTGGAGCTTCAATATATAATTTAAAGACATCATAATCAATATAAAAACAAACATTTTATAGCAGAATTAAATATGGCAAATATTTATTCATGAATTAAACATAAGCATATTATTAATTTAGTAGGTATCATAATGTATTGATAATGTAAGAGTATGCTTATAAGCTTTAATTCGTATATTCTGATTGGTATGGTTTATTACTGACCTAAAATTATTTAATAAAATAAATCACCCATGTAAAGCCTTAATCAAGTGGGTTTAAGTAACAAGAATTACTTATTATTGTTAAGTCCATGTGTTTTCTGTGTCTGTTGAAACCAGAGTCAATATTCTCCTGAGAATGCAGGAATGTGAGTAGCTACGCTTTACAACATATTTACATAATTAAGGTATACTTTTGGCTGTAAGGTTTTACGAGGGTCTGTGTGCAGTTAATATTATTCCAGTTTGCAAGCGAGAGAAAATTCTTGTGTAGTGACGCAATTTTAACTTTTGAATTAGATAAGGCCTTGAGCTTTAAAGGGATGACTTAATTGCTATTTCTTTGCTTTGGTGCTGTTTCTCATAACGGCTAACAGGAAGGAGGCTGAGGGAACACCATGGTTGACATAGACATCTAGAATGTTACATCGTGGGAATCCTGCTGCTTTTCATGTGCAGCTTCTGAATTGTTTCTGAGTGTTCCTATCTGACCAGTAGATTGAGAAAGCAAATTAATGGAACACAGTTTAGTGAATTTTTTTTTTTTTTGGTTAGAATACTACTTCTGCCGTTCGTTAATATTTATATCCCTATAACTAATTATGAATGATGTTAGAAAATATATAGGCAAGTTTTGCTGAGGAATTGAGTTGGAGGACAGCTGCCCCACATTTCTGAAGTGATCAGTACCCAACTCGCTACCGTGTATCTGATACAGACAGTCTGAGCTCACATGTAATGTCTTCTAGTTCAGTAAAAATTACCTGCTCTATGTCTTAGTAACTTGTTATTTGGTGTTTTTAGTGTTTTACAAGTAAGAAAGAGGATTCACTTTATTATATTTGATTAATACAAACATTCTAGGAAAATAATATTATTCTCACAAAAATGTGTATTATCATGTATTAATATAAACCTGGACAGGGACATGGAATCAAACACAAAGCCTTGTTCTTGAACATACCAGCTCTTCATTCTGGCTAAATTACTTAGACTGAACCAGCTGTTGTTTTCTCATAGTTTAAAATACCACTGACACACCTATGAAACTCTATCATGTAATGAACTATGTGTAAAGTATACTGGCAAGAACATAACTGAAATGGAGCAAATTGGCTTGCATACATGTGGCTCTTTGATTTGTAAAAAACTAGACAGAAATTTGGGGGAGAAATGATATAGCTTTCATTAATTAATCATGGAGTACTTACAGTACATATTTGCATGCAAACTTGATTCATACTAAACACTATTAAAATATAAATTCAGATATAGTATAGACATTAATGAAAAATTAATGATTCTGGTTTTATACATTTATATATTCTGGAATACATTCATTGTCTTCCTGCAAAGACACAAAATTCACTTAAGAGGTACAATAATACTACTTAAATAAGCAGAAAATTCATGAGCTGTCTTGTAATGAAGAAAATTTTTTCATAAAGAACACAACAATCTGAAAACATGAAGACAAGTTATATAAAGTATAAGAAATAGAAATATCTGATGTTGAATGTGGATTTTAAATATATAAATAATTCCCCCAAATAAAAAGAAAAAGATAAAAGGTTAAAAAGGCACATATGTACATAGATACTTAAGATTATTTTCCAATGTCCAGTAAGAATTTGGAATTTCTCAGCAATATATTCATGTAAACAAATGCAAAAATTGAAGCCTCAAAAATATGCATTTTGAGAAGATGTATTTTAATAAGATGGAAAATGCAGAAGAAAAATGGACAGATTCCTAGATCCATATAAACGATCAAAACTGAACAAAGAATATATAAAAACCATAAATAGTCAATCAATAAAATCAAAGATGTAATTAAAAACCTACCAATGAAGTAAATAAAGCCCAAGCCTTGATAAATTCATTGCTGAATTCTAGAAGACATTGAGAGGAGCCCTAATATCACTACTCCAATTCCTTAATGAAATTAAAAAGGAAGCAATACTCCCAAACTCATTCCCGGAAGCAAGCATTAACCTGATACCAAAGCAGAAAAGGACACAAATAAGAGACAGAAGTGCAGACCAATCTCAGTAATGGACATCTATGCAAACTCCTCAGTAAGATAGTAGTAAACAGAATGTAGCAGACCATCAAGAAGATTATAAATCCTTGCCAATTTGGATTAGCCCCAGAGATGCAGGGATGGTTTAACATACTTAAAACAACAAGTGTAATCCATCATATTAACAAGCCAAGGATAAAAACCATGTAATCATCTCAACAGATGCAGAAAAATACTTTTGATAAAGTCAAACACCCACTCATTAAAAAAATCCTACTGAAAATTGGAATGGATGGTCTTTATCTTAATCTGATAAAAGCCATCTATGGAAAACAAACTATCAACAGGATAACAAGTGGGCAAAAACTGAAACTGTTTACTTTAAAATCAGGAACAAGACATGCATAACCACCATCTCTACTCTTATGCAATATAATCCTGGAAACTAGCCAGAGCAATTAGACAAGAGAAAGAAATGAAAGTAATAATGATAGAAAAGGGAGAAGTTAGGTTATCATTATTTAAGTATGGCATGCTACTATACATAGAAGATGCCAAAAACTTCATTAAAAAACTGCTACATTTAATAAGAAAACTTAGTGTCATAGTTGGACACAAAGTCAACATTCAAAAACCAATAGCTTTCTGGTACACAAAAATCTCACTGAGAGAAATTAGAGAAACAAAAGTTTCACAATAGTTTCCAAAAAAATGAAATACCTAGGAATCACCATAATGAAGGACTGAAAACTCTACATTGAAAACTATAGTTCTTGCAAAAAGACGATTGAAGAAGGTATCAGAAAATGGAAAGTTATCCCTTGGTATTGGGTAGGAAAAACTAATAGAGTGAAAATGTACCAAATTCATTGTGCTTAGTTTCACAAAAGCAAACTCTATGGGACATAAAGGATCAAATAAAGAGAAAAACAATTATGTGGAGGACCTCAGTATCTCACAGAAACAAATAAATCAACTTGACAAAATATCAATCTTGAATCAAACCTTTGAGAAAATGGATTTCATAGGCATCTTCAGAGTGCTCCATCCAACAGCAGAATGTACATTCTTCTCAGCTGCACATTAAATTTTTCTCTAACAATGATTGCATGCTAGTCCATAAAGCATATTTGAGTAAATGAAAAGTCTTATTAATTATGCCATGCATATTATCAGTTAATATTGCAATAAAACTAGAAAGCAATGAGAAAAGAAATCACAGAAATTGTGCAAATACATGGAAATTAGAATCTTGAATAATCAATGGATTATAGAAGAATTCATGAAAAAAATTACACAGTTCCTAGAATCAAATAATAATTGTAGTACATCATACTAGAGCACATGCAACATAATGAAAACCGTCCTAAGAGGGAAGTGTATATCTCTGATGCTCACATTAGAAGAACAAAACAGGTCAAAATAAATAACTTAATGATGCATTTAAACTTTCTAGAAACCAAAACCATCCAAATCCAAATTTAGTACAAGAAGGAAATTATTAAAATGAGATCAGAAATCAATAAAATTGTGGCAGAAAAAATACAGTCACTGAGTAAAGAGCTCGTTTTCTGAAAGAATGAACAAATAAAACACTGGCCATTCTTGCTAAAAAATAAAGAAAAAAATCAAAGGCAATGCCATTAGAAATGGAAAAAGCCAACCACAAGAGACACCACCAGCACCCCTAACATTATCAGTAACGACTTTGATAACCTACAGTTCAAAAAATTGGGGAATTCGGAAGTGAATTCCTGGAGTCTTATGAATTGCCAAAATTGAAATAAGGCTATATAAAAACCCACAATAATAAAAACAAATGCAATTGGAGCAGTAATTTAAAAAGCAAAAAAACTACCAACCAAGTAAACCCCAGGACCTGGTAGAATTAGGAGTAAATTCACCAGGATCCTTAGGGAAGACTTCATGCCAATACTCATCAAACCCTTCGATGAAATTGAAATGGGAGAAGCATTCCTAAAATCATTCTTGGAAGCTACCATCACTCTGCTTCCTAAAGTAGAACAGACCCAACCAAAAACGTAGCTGTAGTGCAATATCTTTAATGAATAGCAGTGCACAAATTCTCAGACAGTCTCTGCGCACAAAATGGAACAAATGATCCAAAGGGCCATAATGATCAATTAGTCTTCTCCACAGCAGTGCAGAAAAAGTTTGATGCATGCAGATCAATAAGTGTAACCTGTCACATAAACCAAAACAGTGACAGGTTACACTTATTGATCTGCATGCATCTTTATACATATAGAAAAGGCCTTTTGAAATAGCCACCATCCATTCATGATAAAATTCTGAAGAAAATATATATAGATGTGTGGTATCTCAATCTGATAAGAGCCAATGATAACAAATCAAAAGTCAACATCATATTAAATGTGGAAAAACTGAAGGGTTTTCCTCTAGAATCAAGAATAAGACAAGCATGTGCAGTATCACCACTCCAGCTCAATATTTTTTCTCAAAATATTGGCCAAGACAACCAGGCAAGAGAAAGAAATAAAAAGTATAGAAACTGAAGGTGTCAAATTGTAATTATTTGTAGGTGACATGATACTCTACATAGAATACCCAAAAATTCTAGCAAAAGATTTCTAGACATACTAGACAAATTCAATAGTGTAAGATGAGACAAATTCAAAATACAGAAATAAATAATTTTCCTTACACACTGATAATGAACTGACCAAAAAAGTAATTAAGTAGATAATATCATGTATTATAGCATCAAAAATTGAAAATTACAGTACTGTGTAAAAAGATCAAAGGGGATATTAGAAAATGGAAAGATATCCCTTGCTTATGATTAGGAAGAACCAACATTATAAAAATGGCACCCTTTGAGAATTGTACAGATTCAATACAATCTCAATCAATATAACGTTAGCATACCTCAAAGAAATAGAGAAAACATTCCTAAAGTTCATCTGGAAGCAGTAGAGACTTAGAAAGGCAATGTTGGGAAAGAAAGGCAAAGCAGGGTATAATTCCTGCTTGGAAACTGTATTGCACAGTTACTGTGATAAAATCAGCATGGTACTGGCAAAAATCAGACCTGAGGACCAGTGGAATAGATTAGAAGATGCAAACACAACTATAAAGCAACTCAGCCACCTTATCTTTGACAAAGCAGCCAAACATGTTCACTAGAGCAAAGATAGTCTCTTGACTAAATGGCAACAGAAAAACTGGCTCTCTACATGCCAAAAACTAAAATCCAGCCTATGTCTATCACCGGGCACTAAACTAAAGTCAAAATGGATTAAAGATCTAAATATTAAAACTCTTCTAATGGAAGAGAAAGTAGGTAGAAACCTTGAAGACATAAGGTAGGCAGATAGTTTGTTAACAAAAACAAAACTGCATGGGAAATATTTCAAAGAATCAACAACCAAAATCTCAAGTTATTAAAATGTTTTCGTACATAAAAAGAAATCACCAACAGAGTGAAAAGAAAACACACAGAGTGGGAAAAAATTTTTAGCTAACTGTTCCTCAGACAAAGGACTTCTATCTACAACATAAAAAAAAACTTGAAAAAAAAACTCAACTCTCCTAAATTCAAAGACCCAGCCCCAAAATGGGCATCTGAGATGAATATACATTCCTCAAATGAAGAAATACAAATGGTATATAAATACATGAAAAAATGTTCTGTATCACTGGTCATTCAGGAGATGCAAATTAGAACAACACCAAGATTCCATCTCACCCCAGAAAGAATGGCCAACATCAAGAAATCAACCAGTAACAGATGCTGGCGGGAAAGTGAGGAAAAGAGACACTTGACTGTTGATAGGAGGTTAGACTGGTACAACCACTACAGAAATCAGTGTGATGATTCCTCACAAAACTAGGATTAGAGTCACATTCAACTCAGTTATTGTCCTTCTGGGCATCTTCCCAGAAGAATTAAAAACATCAATATACCACATCAATATACGTGGATCTATTTTTCATAGCAGTACAATTTGTAATAGCTAAATCTTAGAAATAACCAAAATGCCCATCCACAGAGCCATGGATTAAAAAGATGTGGTATTTCTATACAATGGGATGCTACTCAGCCACAAAAAAGAATAAACCATTGACTTTATAAATGAATGGAACCTTAGACCATACTCGCATGTGCATTAAGTCAGACTGACGTGTGTGAACATAATGTTTTCTCCATTTGTGAGAAATTTAAAGTGTAGATAAGATCTAAAATGTGCAATAGATAATGTGAACTATAAAGAAACTGTTCAAAAAGAAAAGGAACTAAGATGGGAAATGGGGAGAGTAGGGAAACGGGAAAAATGCAAGTCAGTGATACTGTTAGTGTTTCTTAGTTCATTAAAAAGTGCATTGTTACGTCCATGTCTTGTACCCTGAGCAACTACTTTAAAGATGTAACGTATTAATTATTGCTGTTCTCCTATTATTTTGTTGTGAAATTTTGCTTCACTTTTTTCCATAAAATAAAAAACAGAAAAAGTTTCTGTTTTTCATTCATAATAAAAATTCACAATATTTTTATTTTCCTTTATAAAACCATAGAGTTCCTAGTTTTCATATGATACAATACTCTAGGCATAACTACATTTTATATGTAATATAAAAAAATCTTAAATCAGGTGGGTTGAGTTCATATTACTTTACAATGATGGCAAGGTTGTGAATATTTATCTTTGAAATGTCCTATTTTAGCGGTAGCCAATTCTAAATCTGCTTTCCAAAAAGCGTTTTTAGTCAATGTGATTAAAGGTTGCCATGAAGGAAGTGCCAGGCTCCTCTTCACGAAGATAACACATATATGAACTAAAGTCAAAGTGTAACGTTAGGGTAAAACAAAGTAAATAATCAGAGGTAGCGTGAAGAACACGGCTCGCTGATTCCGTTGGATACATTTTTGCTCTAGTTCAAATCATTGGTTTAAAAAGAAAAAGAGAAAATAACTCCCTAGAAATTATAAAGCAGGAGCTACCTTTGTTCTTCCGTTACCCTCTCACAGCCTAGAGACAGAAAAGCGGAAAAGCAAAGGGAAACATCTAAAGTAAGAGAAGTTTTCAGCTCTTTACCCCACATTTTTGGAGCCATAATCTGATACTGACCTTTAGAATATGGAAACATTATGCAACTAGACAAATACAAATACTAAAATTATTAGAAAATCTACAAACTAGATCAAGCTCTAGGAATGAACTTACTGCTCAGTAGCAGACTAAATTGGCGTAACAGGGCTGATAGTCATTCTTAAGGGCATACAAGGCAAATCAAACCAACACAAACTGAAAATCCCATCTAAATTGGAGCTCAATGATATGAAACTCTTCTATTTAATCCATTCTTATAAGAAATTCATTCATGAATTAAATGGTCCCTGAAGTTAAGTCCCAAGCCAGGGCATAAACCCAAAAAGTTCTAGATGTTTTTCATTTGTATCTACTCTTAATTCATATTGGATTCTTATGCATCTTTTAAAATGGTTTTCATATATATATATACATATATATATATGTATATATATATGTATATATATATATATTTCATAAAAGTATGTTTATATTACTTTCAAATTTGCAGAAAAGCTTAAGGATTGCAAAAGAAGGTCAGTGTACTCTTTCCCTTAGTCACATACTGTTTTCGTTTTGCACCATTCGTTTTTTACTGTCTCTAGAGCTCTATTTCTTCCCTCTCCTTGCAAACTTAGAAATGCTCAGTGTCCATACACACCACACACAAATTTTAGCTACTTTATATAATGTTAAAGATATCTGTAACATTATATAAAGTAGTTCTACTTTCAAAGCTCTGAAATAATCTGTTTTCAGAAACTCTCCATCAAGAGAAAGCTAGCTCCCTGTAAATTTTTCTTCCTATTCTTCCCTCTTCCTACACTACAACTAAAGTTTATTCTTCTTAGCTTATGCAAGATCAATTTTATTAAAACAAAGACCTAGAGGCAATATTGTCAATTTTAATCATAAATGACCTTGCATCATAGCTATGTTTCGCTGCTTTTATTTTGACAAATTAATTGAGGTCGGAATCAAAAATGTGGTAAACAGTAACACTGGTTAATGAAGCCAAATTAACAGAACATAACGATAATTTAGTATTAGTAGAACTGTGTTTATTAAATCTTGTTCTAGTGGAATGATCAAAATACAATTTAGTGTGATGATTTTCTATCATGAATAAGGAGTTTCCATCATCATGAAAATGGGCCAGACACCCATTGCTGGCTTAATTTGTGATTCATCACTGAAAGAATAGCACATAACCACACTTCGAAAAATTTATTTTTAAATAAATAAATTCAAAACGGCTCCTTTTTTATTACTTCTGAGCTTTGACGTTCAAGTCCTTCAAGGATCAGGAATTCCCAGTGTCTTTATGAAAATATGGCTTGTGGTATTAGGATTAATTAGGATTTATATAGAACTCCAACATAGGCAATGTGAAATTATGTATAGTATTGGGATACATTTTTGTTATGCAAGATATCCACTTATTTTAGAACTTTAAAACTGGCATGTATTCCACCACATGAAAATAAGTTACCTCTACAGAATCTTTAATTTCATTCTAGAGCCTGAAATGTATGCACTTAATCTTCATCTTGTTTTATATAATCTACCAATTAAAAGGTCTAGAGATGATACGAATAGTATATTACAGACTTTATAATGCATCATTGGAATATAAAGGTGGAAAAACAGAGAGGGAGAGAGAGACAGAGACAGAGAAGAGAGAGAGAGACGAGAGAATGAATAAGAAAGGCAGAGAAAGGGTGAGATTTAAACTTGTTTACTGTTAATCCAGGATGAGCACACACATAATAACGCATGGTGAGGATGAGGGTTTAACTGATCTTCCACAATCAGTTTTCAATGAAAACTCATGTTACAATCATGACTTTAAGGAAAATAACATGAAATATAATAGAGAGGGATGGAATATATATTCTAAAAGTTGTAAATAACTACAAAATATAATGCCCTTGAAGACAAAACAAGCATAAATACCATGGAAAAATGAGTGGTGGATTTCCTAGGTATAGAAAGAAAATAAAAGAAGGAATTGGAAGAGGAAAAAATGGAAATGTTTAAAATAAACTACTTCTTTCAATATGAAAGAGAATCCTACCAGTAGATCCCAGAGAGAAGTACAGGCAAATGGCTTAGCCAAATTTGTTTCTTGTCTCTTCAAACTCTTATACATGATAAAGGGCAGCAGCTCAGCGAAAGAAAACAAATTAAACATATTTAAAGATATAGTAAAACTCAGGAGCAATGAGACAGACAGATATTGTCTGCAGATAGGAAATTCCTGCCTCTAGTTTTACTGTGTGAAAGAGATTATTTGAGAAAATAAGCAATATTCAGAAAATAAGCAGATATTAAGTTAGCAAATTGTTGGCCCCAAACGTAGACAATGCTGTGGGCTTAGGAAACTGATTCATGACTGCCACATATTGAAAAGAGTTCAATAACACATTTAATGTATTCCAGGATTAACTTGTTTTCAGTATGTATGAAAATTGATTTTCTGCAAAGATTGCAACAATATATGGGATTTTTTTTTAGAGCTAACACTGATATAAGTTCACACAAACTTCTATTTCATGTGGATACATTTATTTTATGGAAACATGCATCTTTTAGATTAATAAGAATAATGCAGAAACATAAGATCTGAGTTAAGGAAAAAGGAAGGAACGCATTTTTCAAAATACAAATTTGTAGAAAAACAAATTTGTACTTTACTCCCCTAAATTACATTTCTAAAGGTTAGAAACTAAAGATTTAAGCATTTGAGGATTAAATAAGATAATTGCAAATATTTTGTGACTGGGATGTATTGTTTAAACATGAGTCATACTTATAAAATACATTCAAACTACATGAATTTTATTGTACCTACAGTGGAATTGGAAAATAATATGTTTATATTCACTTTCATCTTTGCGTTCTAAATTATATAATTTGCACGTTGCATTCCATTTTCTTTATTTGTGCTTTGGTTCTTTCACACTCTACCATAATAAAAGACCAGCAGCAGCTCAGCTGCTCCTGTTGTGAACTGACTCTGCTTTCTCCGACACAAGTGAACAGGAAAAGGGCTGAAGGAATTCCAAGCTGGCTCCTCTTTTAACCTTCTGTGTGCTTTAGCCATAAAATACAGTTCATTTGAAGGCTTTTTGTGGTTTCACTTCATTTATTTGATATAAGAGCAATAAATGTTCAATTTTGTGTGTTTTGCAGTAGTAACACAGCTTCCAGCTTTGCAGTGACACTGGAAGGGGTCATTATATAAGAATAGCCTATCGTGCCTGTGAAATATGCATGAAAGATGGCATTATTTAATATATTAAATTTTATAATATCAGATTACCATTCCCTACCAACTGGAAATGTTTTATAATTTCACGAAAAGGCTTTGAGTGTGTATGTATGTACATATATATATATATATGATATATATTTATCAGCTTTTCATGATTTTACCAATTAGTTAAAGCAAGGTTATCAAGAATATTATGATAATACTAATCATTTTGGGGATTATATGCCATTATATGAATAAAGTACCAAGTGGTGCTTTAAAGACCTACATGCTTCCGTTTGTTCATTGCTTTTGTGGTTTATAGTTTTTAAACTTTATGTGTTTTGATTTCACTCACAGCAATCAGAGAAACCGATTGAGATCAGTTGACTTACGTTGTGATTTATGGGGAATGTCTAAAACAATTCTTAGTGAAACACATTTTAAATGGTAAATAATAAAATATAGTATTTTCTAGTGACTAGGATAGTGATACATTTGTATTATTTTATGTTTTTTTTTCTTTTAATTTTGTCCATGTAATACCAACTTGGAGTTGTTAGGATATATATATATACATATATACATAATCATTTCCTTCTTTCTTTTCTCCTTTTACTATTCCAGTTCTTCTTTCCTTTTGAGCAGTTTCTTTCCCGTTCACTTTCACGATATCTATTGTATATTTTGGATCTTATTTGCTCTTTCAGTTTTTTGCACTAGGGAGACAATACAATACTTATGGACTTGATCACTTTTTACAGATAATGCAAACTATGCTGCATCCAATAGCTCCTCTTTGACTCATCTGTGATATTCTTTTTCACACTGATTTTAGTAACTTTTATTGTATTATGAAAGAAATGATGGGTGACTTTCTTCTCCACTAATTAAGGCCTTGTATGGTTTCTGTTTACCCGACTCACTGACCTGATTTGCATTTCTCACCCTGTGTAACATTTTTAATGTCAAAGATTCCTTCTTGTGCTCAGGTTCTATAAGTGATCACTAACTCTCTGTTGCGAGAAATACAAGTCCTTGTGTTACTTTCTTATGATATCATGTACATATTTAAAATGATTTAAATTCATTAAAGAATTAGTTCAACAATTTTTCTTCAATTTAGACATAGTCTATGAATGTCGTTTAGAATTTTCTTTCACAGCCTCTCCTTCTAGTTTCAAGTGATCAGTGATCATAGAGATTTTCTTTATTGAATCTATTCTACATAAAAATAAAGTTGTGTTCCAGGCATTATTTCATGTACTAAAATTTTATGAGTATAAATCTCTTTCATATATCAAATTAAAATTTGGTAGTTATTTAAAAACCTTTTACACATGTATTTACAAAGACAGTGTCATTAGGAAACGTGGCTATAAGAGAACAGAGGTTAAAGAAACACTTGAGAACCTGTGGAAACAAAATGCTAAGAATATACTGGCAAAAAATTTTACAAAACTTTTCTGAGAACTTTTGAAAGGGCAAATTTTGCTATCTGAACTTGTAGTTTTGGGAAAAGAGTTCAAAAAAGCAATTACAAGTAATGGAATTAGCACTAAACAACCTAAATTATTAAAGAAGTAGACATAAATTGAGGTAAGAATTGGTGAATTTTGCAAAACTAAATGACAGAAATTTTTGATTGCAGAAATCAAAAAAGTTTTCCAAAGATCAAAAGTCCTTGTACCGAACTGAGAATTCTAATCTGCTCTTTTACAGGGGAAAAACAAACAAACAAACAAACAAAAAAACAGAGAGGAATTTTTTTCTCATTTTTGTGTTTAGATTTTTTTTTTAACTGGGGATCAAACTCACAATCTCACGCTTGCCAAGTAGGTACTTATGCCACTGAGCACAATTCCCAAATGTGTGAGAATTTTTGAAAGACAAAGGACAGTAAAAATTTTAACAGTCAAAGCTTAGCCAGGCTAAATATGTGCTGTTAACTTTTTAATTGGATGAAACATCACAAAACCTTTAAAGCAGTTCTGTTTTACACAAGAAGCATAAAATGACTTTGAGGAAAGTATGACATATAGAACTCAGACAAACAAGACTGCGAGTGTGGTTCCTGAGAAATGGAGGTGTCAGGGATCAAAGAGAAACAAATTGTACTTCTTCTCAGAGAGTTGTACTTCCAAGACACTACAGACCAGTCAGGGTTGTGATCATTTGCAACTTTGACACCTGGGCTTTACATATGCTACTGTGATAAAAAATCTTTAAAAGATGAAAGGCATTCAAGAAATTTATATGCCCAATACCACCTTACCCTGAGGTTTGGAAAGTGACTAAAACAGAAATTCTCCAAGAAGCATCATGCATAATCCAAATAACAAAACTTGGGTGGGATCCAGGAACATTTTCCCATCCTGTTCTTCTAGCAGGAGGATTTCAGAACTGTACAGGTCTTCCACACACTGAGGTGCTATTGTGGTTGTCCTATTCCTGTTTGTTAATTGCAATTTGTGTTGGTTGGAGTTGGGGAAATATTCCTACTTCCCTTAGGATTGAAAAGGACAATCACATCTCAGCAAGATGTAAAAATTATGACAAGAGAAAACTTCTATTACCAAATGTGAAATCTATAGCACATGGCAGCGTTTTTATAATCTTAAAACACAGCAGTACTAGATAAAATGAAAATGCTTAACCACGCTCTGTCACACACCCTCTTTTTTATTCTTAATCTGTGCAGTTTCAATACATGTATGTTTTTCTATCTGGAAAAGTAAATATGGACTATTATATATATATAACTATTTAAAGAATAAGAGAAAATTTAAATAGCAAAATTTATGCAAGTATTACCAAAGTATGTCCCTGCTAACCTTGCTCATCTACCACTTGCTATGATTCTCACATAATTTTTCAGTTGCTGGAAGTCTTAGAAAACTAATAACAAAAGGAAATGAAATTGCCTTTCAGAAGTAATTCTTAGAATTGGATTGCTTGTGAGTAGAAGTTCTTAGTGCAAGATTACCGTAAGGCCATTTTATGTAAGTATTCTAATTTTATACACTGTAGTCTATTTCTGTAGATGTAGAAGCTAACAAACAAATTACTGGAGGAAAATACAAATTTGTGGAAAAGAATAATAAGAAAACATGCATTTTGTTAACTTGAAAGTGTTTATTTTGGTATGTTTCTATAAAAGACACAGTTTCAATTTCAACGGCAAAGGAAAATTAAATGGACTATTGGTATTTTGACACAATTAAATAGCAAAACCAAAGAGCTGTCACTAACTCAGACAGGCAACTCTAATTATCTCCTTAAAAACATCTGTAACTCAAGATCTAACATGCCTAAGAATAATGACTTTTCTAATTGTCATCACAGGTTTAAGGAAAAAGGATTACGAGATACCAAGTTTCCAGCTTCTGTATTTTTAAATTCATATATTTTTATTAGTCATGTTTGTGGCATATCGTGACCACATTCTTCATGAGCAGAGAGCACAGGGACATAACACATCTTGACTCCTTTTACCCTCTTTGCTTCCTCTCCTTTCTTACTTCTTACATCTTATGGTCACCTCCCCATGTGAAAATTATTTGTGTCCATATTTCCTGTATTTTTATTTTCTGACTATTACAATTGTAACCACTTAATATCTACACAAATAAGTTAATTTTTAACAAAGAAGGGGCTTCAGAGTTATAATTATTAAAAGTTAGATTTTCTGAGAGTGTCATAGATATATGATAATTTAAGCTCAAGTTTTCTTGAACATATTTGCTTTACATTATCTCTATGTGTGTGTGTGTGTGTATGTGTGTGTGTGTGTGTGTGTTAGGGTGCTGGGTATCAAACTCATCCCTGCACTTGAGCCACTGAGCAAGCGCTTGAGCCACTGAGCTAAATCCCTGGCCCTATGTTATCTTTTTACTATGGTATTATTTAATTGCTTAATTTTATCATTATTGCTTGTTTTAGTAATATCTCCTAAAGAAACTGTCTGCTAAAATTTTACATTTCCAGTGACAATCAGGTACAAAACATCAGAGAAAAATAATTCAGTCTTACATTACATTACCATTACCCTATTAAAAATTTTACACTTACGTTAGCATCAAGGTAAAAACACACGGTGATGTAGATCATTTCAATTGTAATTTTAGGTTACTATCCAATATTTGACATGTGTTTTAGGTCTGTCATTTGTAACTTATACTTTTGTCCAAAAAAACCCTTAAAATTGTGTATACACATTCAGTCTTAGTCAATCTGTTTTAGGTAGGCATGTTTTAAACTTTCACAGTGAATGGAAGGTGACATCCCATTGGAGTGTTTTTAGGTTCATCACCTGAAAGATCCTTAGAAAATCATTGAGAAAAACTAACGGTTAATAACTTAGCTCTGGAACATTAAACTTGTCACAGCAAAGGTTATAGACCATTTAAAAACCATCATCAAAGGAAGTATGTTAAGTAAAATATTGCACCAGACTAAAAATTTTTATTGGCAACTATTTTCAAGAATAAAAATATTAAAATAGTCTCCTACTAATTCAATCAGTAAATATTTCAGTTCATACAAGTGAAAACTCAACACTAATACTGTGTATTGAATTGAAGCCCCTATCCCATTCTCATTTTTAAATCTCAAGACTTAGATGTGACGTACTTTATGATTAAAGCTAAAGGAGTTATGCAGGGAGGCACTAATATACAGACATGATCAAGCAAGAGAAAAAGAAAGATGGTTCTTCACCTACTGAAGAAGAAGAAGAAGAAGAAGAAGAAGAAGAAGAAGAAGAAGAAGAAGAAGAAGAAGAAGAAGAAGAAGAAGAAAAAGAAGAAGAAGAAAAGAAGAAGAAGAAGAAAAGAAAAAAAGAAGAAGAAGGAGGAGGAGGAAGAGGAGGAAGGAGAAGGAGAAGAAGAAACAGCTTCCACAGTGAAGCATCTCTTAATGGATCCTTAATCTTGAATAACCTAGACCAGAAGTTTGACAATACAGGTTGCTTAAAACACACTGTTCAGAGTTTTTTTTTTTTTTTTTTTTGGTAATGGACTAACTGTTCAACAAATTGTACTAAAACTGAGTCATAGTCTAAGGTTGAATATGGTGGTATACAATTTAAAAATCTAATTTTTGACCAGGATAAGTATTCCCAAATTTTTGTGCTACCTACTCTAAATATTTTTTTAAAGAACATTACTCAATCTTTTGCATAAACTTTGAAAGTATTTCAAATAAGTTGTTGCTGTTTTCCTTGGGAAAAAACATTACATAATTTATCAATATATAATACATGCTTTGGATCCATGGGCCTTGGATAAAAATAAGAATTTCCTAATTATTGTAAAAGAAAAAGGTAACGGAATAGAGGAGAGAGAAATACATAAAAGGTTGTCAGACTTCTACACATAAATTGGAAATGCAGTGTGAATGAGTTGAAGGACACTCTGCAATGAACACACAGAAGGGAAATTGGTCACCAGATGGCATGTATTTAGCGTGATGCACAGGACACTGAGCTGAAGCAGCTACCTTCTGGCCTTTTCTCACTTAACAGTCAACAAAATAAAATTTACGGTAAATTGTATTTTGCTGCTTCCAGTTTCTACAACCATTTTCCAGACTACATAGCTTTATACCTTCTAAGGCCCTATGAGGCTTAGTATGTTGTGGAAGCTCTCCAAGTTGATGAATTTTCTACACTCCTTGTATATCAACTAAAATTAAAGAAAACATGGTAAGTCCAAAGAGTGGTGAAATCCAGAGACTACATTTTTGTGCTGTTTTAGTACACAAATAAGATATGCTTGGCTCTGACATGAATAAATAGTATTGCTTCAAATTATATAGCTAATAAAGACTGCATTGCACTCCTCAAAAATTGAAAATATTATGTCCAGGAAATATCAGTTATAAAAGTCAAAGGTAAAGAATCATGAGGAAAGGGAACTGATTGTGACAAAATTGAGTCTAAAAAGTGTGAGTTACATGAAAAGAAGAAATGATCCAGGTTTATTCTTTACTTGGTTTCAGATATTTGATGAACTAAATTTCAAATCTTCTATCATGGACATGTTTTGGAAAAGTGTACTTTAAGAATACTTTAGGAGATAAAATTCACATGACATGCATTCACTCATTTAAAGTAAACAATTCAATGTGATTCTTTGGGGGGTATATAGTCAGAGCTCTGCAACTATAATTTAATTCTGAAATATTTTAATAATCTCCAAGTAATCATAGATACTCTTCTACTTTCAGATTGTCATGCAAAATGCTTGGAAATTTTCATTCCTGTCCTTTCTACAAGAAATACTGAAACAGTAAAAACCTATATGATGACTCCTCTCCTCTTGCCTCTACTTTCCCATACACTGAAAGAGTTTCACGATAGCATCACTAGACTGCGTCTGACAGAGCTGAAAAATTCAATTGCGTTTTGAGAAGGAGCATTTGGGGTACTCAAAGTCTATATGGAAGACAAAGTAAGAATTCTAAGAGAGTATAGCATCCTTGAAACCTGTGGCTATAGAAATTATTGCACCTGGAGCAATCAGCATAAATTGCTATGTATAAATCCTATTTACCAAGGTCTTTCTTTTTACAAGGTGTTGTAGTCAGGGGTTCTGAGGAGAACAATAAGAATCAGGACACAGAATTTATAGCATTATGGTGGTCACTCAGGGTTTAATACAAGAAAGTGCAGAGAATCTGTCCACAACACTAAGACACAGAATATTCAGCCAAGGGCCTGGATCCCACAGCAATGTCCCGCGTGAGTCTAGATGAAGACCTAGAGCCCATGACAATGCCTCCCACGAGTCCAGCTGGAGGTCTAGAGCCCATGAGAAGGACTCACGCCAGTCTCCAGACAGAAGAGCTTTCCTGCTTTGTGGGACTTTCTATCCCATCATTCTGTCAGTGACACAGCCTTTCCTCCTGCCTCGTGCTCAGGCTCTAGGACTAACACTGAGTTCATACTTTCAGACTTTTTGGCTCTAAGTTTTCTTAATTTTTATTGTTATACAGCTTTCAGATAGCACTTTGTGCTGCTTACTAGTCTGCCAATTTTTGTGAGCCTTATTTATAATGAGTCACTTCTTTCATGTACATGTCGATACAATTGGTGCTTTTCTTCTGGAGAACCCCAGAAAATATAATCTATACAGAAAAGAGTATGCAGTCATTAATGGAACAGGAGTAGTATAAACAGAAATAGAGAAACAACAAGGAAAAGAAATATTGTAAGTGAAAAAGACAACACTCGTTCTTCGCAGCCAAGGGATGTGACGTGGGAACATCAGATCTACAGAAAAACATCAGAGAAGGAATGACTCACGTCAAATGAAACACTAAAATATTTTATTATTAAACAATAGAAAAGGGAACAATGGTGTCGTAATGAATTTGCATAATTACATAATGAGGTCAAGTTAAATGAATAGCGAAAAAAGAATTGAGAAAATTCCCTCAAAGTGTGTCAAGTGGGTCCCTTGATTACTTCAAGCTGAAAGCACTTTGGTGGAACTTCAGATAAAAGCCATTAATTAGTCTCTTCTCCGACGTAAGCAGTAGGGACAGGGCCGTGGAGGCGTCTCTCGCTCCTCTGTAACAGTGCTGCCCTGAAGTTCAACTGGTAGGAACTGAGAAGACTCGTTTCCAAGAGGCCTGTGCTACATATAAAATACCGTACTCTTATTTGAAGACTGATTTACATTGGCTTAAAAGGTATATTTCAAACTCTGTGGAAACCAAGTAATACATTTAAAAGAAACATTTTGATGTATTAAATGAGAAAATATGATAAAATCAAAGTCAAATATTCAACTAAAACAATATGAGGCAGAAAGAAAGAAAGAAAGAAAGAAAGAAAGAAAGAAAGAAAGAAAGAAAGAAAGAGGTAAAGAAAAATATACAAAAACAGTTAAATGATGGTAAATATTAAAACAACTACATATATTAACTCACTTCAAATTCTCCCCATTTTTAATTGTTATTTTTAAATTTTTGCATTATTATAATATTGTGTGCTGGGTTTGGCTGTGACTTGTTATTTGTATATTTATTGTTTTAATGTTTGGGCAGGACTATTTCACTGAAGTCTTTTAAACATACTTTGTGAAGACACAATCAAACAATGCAGAAATTAAAAAAAATAGCATTAAGAAATCATCTCTAGTTGATATATATTGTTATACTAGAAGTAGTTGCTCAAGTCACAAAAGCAAAGCATAAAAAAGCTCTGGGTATTTAAGATAAGCACATACTACCTACAAGTAGGAGTATAGGTACCTATGAGCATTAGATTTTGTTGCTCTCTAGAGAGAACTGCTTTTTCTACAAGTTAAATTCCTTATGAAAACCAAGTTAAATTCTAAAGGTTAAATCCTTTTCTATCCTACTAGTCACTCAACAAACATGAAAATATTACATAGTCAGAAATATATTTAGATTTCCACCTACTGAAAAGAAATGTGTAAATAGTTCATTGAGAAAATCTCATAATCACTGAAGTGTAATAGCATTTCCTGAGTACAGTTATGTACCTGGAAATAATAAATACTTCCTGTGACATTCAAAAATGAGCTAGGTTGTGACCCTTCGTGGTTCAAACATATGGGCATAAGTGTGTATCTGTTTTGAAATTTTTATCATGGCCTTTACACCTCAAGAGTATCTTGAGTAGAATTAGGCATGCTGCACATGTGGAAGTGTTGAGAATTACCATAAAGGTGATACAAGACAGCTCATGTCTTTCTAACTATGAAGTGGCGAATGTAGACTTCAGTTGTTATGGCAACCTGCAATTAACGAAAGTGTCATCAAAGTCATCCCTACAATATTTAATGGCATTTCCATTAATTATGATGGGATTCTTCTTTCAAAATCCAATGACATAGCTGAAGTTAAAAATCACGTTAGAAAAAAATGAAAATAGATGTATCCTATATTGTTTAATGGGAAAGCATCTATCGAAAACTCTTATTAATGTGTGTTGTAAAGAAAGTGTCAGTGATGTTGCTAATTAAATATTAATGGAATCTATACAGTGACCCTTTCAAGTAGTTTTATGAGATCTCATGGATTTTACTCTGCCTAAAAGAAGCAGATATGATGAGGAGGAGAATGAGGAGGAGGATGGATTACAAAAGTTTAAACTGACAATAAAAATATGCATGAAATAAAATACTATCATAAAACTTTATCACCGGGAATTTAGCTCAGCGGCATAAGGGCCTGCCTTGTAAGTGCGTGGTGGTGAGTTCAATCCCCAGTACTAAACAAAAAAACAAACAAACAAACAAACTTTTTTATCAAAATAATTATTTCCACATTCTATTTCAGATTAACATGAACACAGAGGCAAATATCTCAAAGAGTGGATCAGTGTATATAGTATATAGTAACAATTCAATTCATGGTTCAATCAATCTTCGTATGCATTATTTCCACCTCTCAAAATATCTAAGTGGGACTCTATTAACCCATTTTATAGACCTGGAAGATGAGGGATATTGAGGTAAAATGAAGGTTATATTTTAAGAGGCACACAACGAAGAAATATTTGTGCCTAGTCTATGTGCCCCTGGAGACTGCTCAGCATCAGCCAGACCTTGTTCTGTCCTTAGAAGTATTTTGAGTTTACAATCTAAAAAATAATATTATAAATCTGCAATCTACTTTCACAAAATAGTAACATTCTCATTTTAATAACATGCAATTTGGAAAAAAATGAATATCTGAGTTTATTAGCTTTTGGCTGATAATGCTTCAGGTTTAATACCGAATTTCTAATGCTTCCTTAGAGCACAACCCAGACTGATCTAAAAATTAACTAGAGCATGATGAATAAAAATATTCTGTAATGCAGCGATTGACAGTGTGAACCTTGGGAAGAAAGCTAAAATCTACAACTTGGAATAATAAGATTGTTTGAAGATGCAGTTTTTAATGCAGCAGGAGGAAAATGTCTTACATAAATGGATCTATTTTATTTTTACATTATGTGCCTAAGGAAACTAATAAAAATATAAGCAACGTAGTCTGTTGTAGGGGCCTTAGCTGAAAGGCTGTATCTGTTTTAATGTATAGGTATAAAATGAAAGGAAATGAAACATTCAATAAACTTTTCTTTGTCTTTTGGTAATGAGTGAATGCATTTGGAATAGAGACAGATCGAAACCATAGCATGTGTAAATATGGTTTCAGTTAAATTACTTAAATAATAATAATACGTAAAATAAAATTAACAGGAATAACTTATGGTGTGCCAGGTAAACTGGCTACTATGGTTACATATGTTTTCATTTTTAAAAAGTGCCTCTCACAGATGTTAACCTTGCTCTGTTTCCCCTGAAATGGATATAACACCAACTTTTTAGATTAAATTCTGATAGAGGGAGTATACATATCATTAAGAATACAAGAAATAAATCAGATAATTCTGGATCTAAATTTACTGGATGCTTCCATGTTCTTGAACAAATCATTCTAAGCTTCAATCTTGCATCTTTATATTGGTAAACAACAAAGCTCTTGCCTCATAAGATTGTGTGGAAGATCAAACATGTTAACAGTCTTCCCATGGAGCCTATTCCATTTGTTATCAAGAAACCAAAAAAATAATTACTGAAGAGGTTGTGGCACCGAAGGAACGCTGCTACGTTGCTGGTGTGAGTGTAAACTAGGACAACCACTATGGAAAACAGTGTGAAGACTCTTAATAAACTAAAACTGGAGCTTCTTTTAGTTCCAGATATTCTCCTCCTAGGTATTTTCCCAAAAGAGTTAATAGTGGTACGTGCATAGTCACGTGTACAGCAACCCTGCTCATAATAACTAAATACAGCAAGTAGCCTATATAGCCATCGACAGATGAGTAGATAAACAAAATGTGTTTATATACAACAGAGCACTACTGTGTCACAAAAAAGTACAAACTGGACTCGTGAGACCATGTAAAGAGAAACAAATCAGGCGAGCAAGTTTCCATACAGCATTCTTTCTTTTCTATAAGAAGTACAAAATGTAAATAAATTAAATGGCAAATTAAAAGGATACATCACAGAAAGAGAGATTATTTTCAGAAGGGAGGGAACATGAAGAGGGGAGAGGGGAAAATTATAGCATGAGACTGCTCTGAATAGTTCATGTTTCTCTTTGTTCTATAATATTTTATTTAGGGTTAGGGTTAGGGTTAGGGTTAGGGTTGGGGTTGGGGTTGGGGTTGGGGTCTGGATCAGGGTCAGGGTTAGTGTTAGGGTTAGGGTCAGGCTTAGGGTTGGGTGTAGGGTTAGGGTTGGTTCGAAGATTCAGGTTATTGAATTGATGATTTGCTGTCTTTCAACAAAATTTTTTATTCCTGTTGTTACTGTATTGCACGTTGTATAATGTTTTTACAGTTCGGTTCCCTTTGCTCACCCTGAAGGATGCATACAACTATTCCAGAAAGAGGTGAAATGGCCTGCCTTTCTCTCTTGTGTGTGTGCCTTCGTATTAGCTTATTTATTTGGTTTACTGCGTGGAACATTCTAATTACTTAGGAAGCATTTTTGCCTCACATGCTCTTGTGGGGAAAATTTTAGTATTAAACCTACTTTTTCCTTACACAATTGAAAAAAAGTTTAAGCCGTAAAAGCTGTTTGTTTGTTACGTTTTTTTTAAGTTCTAATTTAATTTTTTAAACAGCAGAGCATAACCATTCTGTTTCTGTCTTCTTAGCAGAGTTTTGGAGCGTGCTGGACTTTGAATGAAGGTGCCTCTTCTCCGTGAGCTGGCAGGTCTGCTGCCTTACCAGAGTCTGTAGTTTTTGCTATTCTGTTCATTTCTGTAGATGTGCAGCAAATCTTCATTTTATTCCTGTTACTTTTACATCATTCCTCCTGTGTTCATACTTTAGCTGGGGATTTAACATTCTTTTCAAAAGTCTTTCCAAGGAATCAGCTTTAGTTTCACTACGATTCTTTCATTATTCAATTATCTTTATTGCTGACATTCTTCTGTGTTTTTGATTTATGTTTTTCTTAGTGCATTTAGATCAATTTGTAAGTTTATATGTATATCTTATAGCTTCTTCCTAAAATTGCAGTTGAATTCTATGAATTCTTTTTCTACAATGGTTTTACGTGAATCCCATGATTTTTTAAGTTGTACTTTTGTTTTTATTCAATCCAAAATATTTTGCAGTATTGACTGTATTAGTTCTCTAAGAATGTATGATTTAATTAAAAACCAAATTCATGTGTTTCATTTTAAAGTTCATGGGAGTAAATCTGTTATATTTCATATACTAAATTTTAATGTACTATCTCATTGTCATAAAAATTACAGTGATTTTTATAGGTATATGATTTTTATGGATATATATATATATATATATATATATTCCAGTAAATCCTCACATGGTGATTCTTTCATGCTGCCTTGAAAATAACATATATTCTGTTGAGTAAATTGTAGTTTCTATATGCATCAGTTAATTGTTCATTTTATAAAAGTAAACACTGATATTTTGTCTACTCATTGTAGCAATTGATAAGAGATTGCTAAAATACATGTGTACAACATGTGATTTGCTTATTTCATATTTGAAGTTTTATTATTCTTTATTAAATTTATATGTTTGTAATGAATTTATATTTCATCTTTAATATTCCTCTTTATTCTTGGTTATTTTCCTTCCACTGAAATCAATACTGTCTGATATTAATATGACTAATCCAACCACTTATGAGCTAGGCTTAGGATAATACTTATTCTTCTAGTCCTTTATTTACACTATTTCTTCATATTTGAAGTGGTATTATTAAAGGAAGAATTTCAGCTTTATCATTTCTTCCATTTAACAGAGCATTTAGGGATTACAGTTTAAGTTATAAAAGGAATTGAATTTAAGGCTAGCATTTTACTGTATCATTTTGATTATACCACAATTGTTTCTTATTTACTTATTTCTCTGAGCATATTTTGAAACTTAATTTTGTTTCTTGTATTAGGTTATTAGTTATATATCTCTGTCCAATTTTCAGTAGTCAATTTAGTCTCATAATATACACTTTCATATTCTAACTTGAAATACTTTTTCATATTCTAACTTGAAATAAATATTACACCTCATGTGTAGTGCAGGATTCTGCTAAGACTATACCTCAGTTTTTCCCCACATTTCATATTCTTATATATTTCATTTCTATATAAAGATATATATGATAATTTTCACAATACATGGTTGCTGGTATGTAGCAGTAACTATATTATGTTACAATGATTTAAAATAGGATTAAAAGCTTATTGTATTTATTATTTCAAAAATTATTCCTCTCACTTTTCATTGAAGTAGCTACACTTCCAGTTATTGCGTTCTTTTTTTCTAGAAAATTCTCACAGTGATGGGCAACTGGTACTTAGCACCTTTTACTTTTACCTTCTGACATAGTCCCTCCCCCCTTGTTCTCTTTCTTTGAAGGATCTGTTCCTGTGTATAGAAGTCTAGGATTTGTCTTATTACTACATTTCTAAGAAATCATGCTAAGTTGTCTTTCGTATTTCAGGGTGAGAACTTTTCTATTTGCTGTTTCTTCGTCCCTTCACTGCCCTCTCTCCCTGTCTCATTCTTTCTTTTTCTCTTTCTGTGGTGTTGGGGATTGAACCAGGGCCTTTGCACTGAGCTACACGTTCAGCCTTTAAAATTTTTTCAGAGACAGGATCCCATTAAGCTACTAACTTTCCCAGATTGGGCTTGAACTTGAAGACTCTTGCCTCAGCGTTCCGAAATACAGGAATTACAGGTGTACACCGCTATGTCCAATCTATTTGCTTATACCTGTTCTTCTTTCTGCAATCTTTCTGCCTGGTTTATAGTTACTTGATGATGATGGAGGGAGTTACACATTTACATGTATCTATAAATGTGGTTTTTGCTGAAATTCTGAAATCTGGGTGTTTTTTTTCATTAATTTTGGATAATTGGCTCTTATCCTTCCGAATATTTCTTCTATTCAATTATTGCTTCATCTGGACCTAAAAGACTCCAACATTTAGATGATTTCATTTTTTCTCACCAATACAGAACCTTGCATTCCTGCTGCTGCTGTGCTGTGGCTGCTCCTTTCTTCTACTTCTCCTTCGGCCTGTTAAGACTGCATAATGGCTTTTGCTCTGTCTCAAGGGACTCCACTTAATTCCTCTGAGGCTCTCTGTCTTTTGATAAGCCCACAAAGTGAGTTACTCATCTCACACATCAATATCTTCTCAGTATTTTAACTGACTGTATGATTGTCGTCTCTATTCCTATTTTTCATCTTTCCAAAAACGTTGTTCATCTTTTTCACTAATCACTCAAAACATTGTTTGTTTATTTTAAAATTCCTCTCTTTAGTCCAGTATCTGGACATCTGTGCATGTGACCGGGTAGCCAATTTTTAAGCAAATGTAGTTGCATTCTTTTGGTTTTGGTTGTGTTTTGAACAAGTAAATGGCAGGTGTGAAAGAACCGCAGAGAGAGGAGATTCCACAGCTCTACCTACAGCATTTGCACAGGACTGCTACGAAACGTGTATTCAATAGGAGCAACCCTAGCACTGACGTGAGGTCTTCCTGTCCCCTAACAGGCTTTGCAGAAGCAAATTCCATTCTTCTAGTATATATTCTGTGCCCTTGTACTCATTCCGGCACTCAGAATCAGTCTCACCTCTCCAGCTTTGTACTCTTGCACCAAAAAAGGGGAATCATTTTTCTCTCTTGCCTCTTCTTCATGGTGGATTGGGTTTGCTCTTCTTTGTGGGTTCATGCAGAGAGAGGACTGATAAATTGACTTTGTCTCCTGCTCCTGTCTTGGCCTTAGAGACCTCCTGTATACCTGCACCTCAAGAGGGGCTTTCCTGGAATTTCCAGTACCTTGGAAGATGACAATACTGACACTCGGATGAGGAGTATAGGCTTCCATCATAAGCCCTGGTGAGACTCATGTTTGCGAGTGTTACCTCATTTAACGTAGGCATTACCTACAAAAATTATTAGAGACTCTCCCGGAATTCTGTCACCTTCCATGGCGAAGGAAATTCTTAGCTGTAACTGAAGTTTCAGATTAGTTGACCAAGTCCAGGAGATATCCTTGGTAAACCTGACCTAATCTTGAGAGTTGACTGAAGTTATTTGGTTTTGGCTTTCATGTGAGATTTTAAAATGTGAAAGGGAATTAATTCAAAACAATCTCATCACCATAACTGGCTTTGGAAGTGGAGAAGGCTATGTATCACGAAATGTAGGCAGCGACTAGAAGCTCTGAGTGCTTCTCCACCCAAATTGATGGTTAGCAGGATGGATAGTGTATCGCAGTCCTTAAACTTCAAGGAAATTAGTTCTGTCAACAAATAGCAAGCTTGGAAAAGAACCAAAAACCCTAGACTTCTATGACAGCTTAATGTCTAGCTTAATGAGACCTTGACCCTAAAACTCAACCATGGTATGTTGAGACTTTTGAACTGCAGAAACTCAGATAATAAATGTGTGTTATTTCAAGCTCCTAAGTGTAGCCAGAGTGGTGGTGCATGCCTGCAAGCCCAGCATTTGGGAGGCTGAGGCAGGAGGATCATTGTGAGTGTGAGATCAGCTCGGGCTACAAAGTGACCTCAAAGCCAGCCTGAACTGCATAGTAAGACACTGTTTCAAAAACTAAAACAAACAAACAAAAAAACACAAGCTGCTAAGCATGTGGAGAATTTTAAATAAGGCAGAACACCAAAGCCTTAGTATAGGGTCTAATTTGTAGGCAGGTTTCTCCTTTTTTTCCTGGAAAGGAGACAAACATCATTTTTTTAACTAAAAGGGTTTTAGAAATGAGCAGAATGTTTATCTCTATCAAAGTGGTCCTAGGGCTCCCTTCAGGGCATCCCTGCCTCATTCTCATGACAAATGACTCTTGACTTGTGTCAGCACAGAGTAGGGTGAGCAGGTCCTTTGACTGCTGTCTTGTAACATCATCTTCATCTTTCTTGGTATCAGAGTAGGAAACGGAGTCAGGAGGGCATCTCCACTCTCACTCAGACCCAGAAGGTGCTGGCCTCGCAGTGGAGCCGGGGCCAGTATGCACAGGGTGAACTTTCGTCTTTCAGTAGTGGGAGGAGAGCTTTCAAGTAGTGTCTGCAGAGCAGTAGAGACCCAGCTGCTCACGACCACCTTCTCCTCACAGAAAGCCCAGAGCACGTTAGGATTTGCCAAGGATTCATATCCTATCACCCAATCTCAGCAGACTCTACTTACCGGTCTCACTGGAGAGTATTCTCTAGTGTTCTGCCTTCTCTGAATATTTCTCATGCGCAGCTAGACAAATCCAGTGAAGGCAAATGATGACGAGGAAAAGATTCCTTGTTTGGAGCTTCTAGAGGTTTCAGAATACACCAGTCCCCACCGAGCTTTTGAGAATTTGCTAAATTTTCAGTTAGTTTTTTCTGATAAATGCTTATTTGGCTTACAAACTTCTCAAAGTAAAAGAAAAAAAAATCTGTGTGTTTCTTCTCTTCTCCAGAGCTTATCTTTTCTTGCAATTAACTTTACCCGGTAAATTTTCAAACCGAGTTCTCTACTGGGCTCCAATAACCATGATTTGCAAGGTTTTCCAACTTTTTATAAATTTTAGGATGGAAGTTACTTCACTTGTGGCACTCTAAAACCTAGGCTATTGCAAAACCACTTGGCTTTCATTGCAAAGTTCTTCTCATCCTGTCTTCAATAGAAGCTAATTTTCATACATGAATTGAACCACTTCTAAAATCTGAAAGGTCATATTAAGTGTTAGTTTATGAATTTTAGTAAAAATTATTCTATCAAATAAAGGCAAAATAAATGGGCTTCAGCAGAGAAAAATCTCAGAAAATTAGATTTGACATGAACTTTTAGTTTACAATATGTTGAATCCCAATATTGTAATGTGTGAAATGCAGCACATTCAGATACAATTAGTCAACAATGCTGAGACTAATTATTTATTATATCTGAGGCACTGTTATAGAAATGCTCTATGGTTTATTTTTAGTAAGGGCAAATAAGCTAAAGTTACTGGACAGTGCTAACTTACATGACACTGACGCAGTAATAACTTAAATAACACTCAAATGATATACCTAGAAAATAAGGAAGCTATGAAAGCTTTAAATTGGAAAAGTTGAAGAAATAGTCCCATATGTACACATATAAACCAATGCATATATATAAATGTATTACTACTTTAATTACTATAACTAAATACTTAAGGATGAGAAATTTGAAAAAGAAATACTTATTTTTTTCGAAGGTGGAGTAGGAGAATCCAGGATGATGCCTATTCTGGTAAGCACCATTTATCTGTCTCACAACTCATACTGTTAATGGTTTCTATCTAGATGCTGTCCCTAAAACTCAGGCAATCACAGGTAGACTTTGGATGCTCACCTGTGGATTACTCCACTGATAAACAATTTTTGAGTATTGACATGTGAGCCAAGGTAATGCCTTCTTCAGAGTTTTGAGTTCAGGTGTGATATCTCAGCCACAAGACAGTCATCAGGACATGGTGTAATGGTGGGAGCATGCTAGAAAGGGACAGGTCACAGGAAAGCCAGAGACAAATGCAGGTTCTTAGGCTTGTGTTTTTATAGAAAACTCTGGCGTGAAAATTAGGTGGCACCACAGGAAAACTGCATCAGTTCCTGTTATGAAAGCACTGTAGTGATGCAGTGACTTCCCGCTTTGCCACACACACTTCCTGTGAACACCACACCAACGGTCATGCCCCCAAGGGCAGAAACACACTCAAGCCATGCAAGATGTAGCAAGCGCATATTCAGATATAAGATGTGTATATATGCCTATATATAAATGTATATTCATATTCCTTAAATTAATGCACTACACATGGTATACATCCATATATAATATTGGAAGATTAATTCTGGGTTTTTTGGGGGGTGGAGGAATTGATCTCAGTACTTTATGTTTGCCAGGGGAAGATTAATCCTTGAACAACCAAGATTCATTGTTTCATACTTCTGAAGACCAGAGGTCTGAAATTAAGGTCACATAGGGTTATGCTTCCCCTGAATGTTTGCAGGACAATCCTTTTTTTTTTACAATATGTTGAATCCCAATATTGTAATGTGTGAAATTCTGCATATTCAGTAACAATTAGTCAACAATGCTGAGATTTCAGGGGGTTTTGTGATCACACTGGCTTCTTAAGGCCAGGTTCTGTATTCGTCAGCGTAAACCTCTCTCTCTTCACACGGGCTTCTTATGAGAACACGGTGCATATTGAATTGTGGTGTCTTCTACTGCCTCATTCTATCTAACTAAATCTTCAGAGATCTTATTTCTAAATCAGATCATGTTCTACAATACTGGGGTTTATGACTTCAGTGTGTCCTCGTCGAGAGCTATGATTTAATCCATGACAATGGCGTGTTGTACGTCACCATTTCCCATAGAAATAAGTGATAGAAATAACAGAAGCAATGAGTGGATGCTGTTTGCAGCAAATCACTCATAACACAAATCAGTTTTACTGTGGATTACAACAATAACATCTGATGTCTCAATTGCGGAGAACTTTTACACACTCATTCATTTTCATAGGCTTTGAAAAGTTAATTACCAATTTTTGCAGTTGCTTATAGGATGGGGCATTTCATTTTAAGGGCATTCTGTTGATGGGCTTGGCATATGTTCCTTACATACATAATTTTATTTAATCACTATAATGTAACTGTATCTACATAGTGCTAGTATCCATTTTTGGATATATCTTCTGTGCTCCTAATTTTATTTAAACATGAAGATGAAACTATACTTGCATCCTTCTGTTTCCCTTATTTTAATATGTGTACCTACTAATTATTTGCTCAAATAGTACAGTGTTGACAAATAATGTGCCCGATTTATACAACGTGTTTCTGATTCTGTTGCTCATTAATGCTTTTGTTTACTGAATTCTGGCTTGTGTTTCAAAACACAGGTGACTCCTATTTGAGGTGATACTCAGCTAAAATGAGTAGATTCTATTGTTCTGAAGAGAAGTACTTACCAGTGATGTAGGCATCAGCTTTAATGTTGAATAAATTATTTTTCAATTTTGTATCATATCTTATTAGACATGGCATAAATATTTCAGAGTCTGGATTTTCTAGTTTAAAAAAAAAAAACTTCAATAGATTGAATAGAGCCTCACAAAGCGATAATCACACTGCCTGAACCAGCAAACCATCATTACATGTTGGGTGTCACCTTCACTATTATTACCCCTTGTATGCTCGTTACCTACCATATGTAACTTTTTGGTAACACCGAAATTATTAATAATTTTCTTCCCAAAGAAAATGCCTCATAAAAATTGATTAACCCTTGGTTAACTCTTTAAAGAGTGCTCAAAACATTCAAACCAGTCATAATTTGAAATTTTTATGAAGTCTAAATGATGAAATTAAATTGTATGAAATGGTTTAAAATCAATAACTGGATTTTAGGATTACAGCAATTAAGTTCACTAATTATTGATGTATATCATTCAGATTAAAATTACCCCCTGATAATGGTCATCCCAAAATGCTATTGCAAAATTTTGCAGAAATTTGAACTGCCTCCTTAAAAATGTTATATAGAAATTAATAAGAAAATTAAATATAATCCATTACATTTATTTTGTGCGCACATTTCTACATTTGTACAAAGCTATTTGAAATTATGCAATAATAAATACTAACCTTTGTTACGTTCTCTGTCATTAACTTGTTACTAATGTAGGAAACAAAACTTTTTCTCTCCACTTAAAATATTGTGATTATTTTTTCACTTTTACTTGGAAAGTAAGAGTAGCACACAACGTTCAAATTTTTGGTATAAAAAGCTCTGCATCTCAGCAGTGGCTTTATTATATAATATCTAAGTAGCTGTGAACACATGTCTGAAAGGTCTGTACCAGCTTCACCGGGTAGTATCTTAGGAACAGTGTTGTGTTGCTATAGCAACCCTCCAGCCAGTCTGTCTTGATGCATTTGTGATGAAAAAACACAGTATTTTTATTTTGAAAGTTATGTGAAAGTTGTTAGTCTTACCATTACATATTTTAAGTGTTTTCTTCAAATATATATATATATATATTTATAAAATTGCAGCATATATATATATATATGTATGTATATATATAGAGAGAGCACCTTCTTTCAAATAAGAACATTTTAATAATAAGTAGATAAACACATGTGCTTACCATTGGTTCATTTTTGCCACCAATACTAAGTGGATTATACAGTGTTAGTTATTGTTGACAGTTTGCATTAAATATGACTCACACACTTTCAATTATTGACTGGACATTGCAGTCTAGTTATAACAAGATGTTATTTTTTTTTACCAAGTACAATTCAAATCCAATGTTGCAATATGTTTGTTAAAGTTTAATTAAATTTTAACTAAAGAAGAATTCTATTTAAAAATTATTTTTTGTCCTTTTACCCTGTTAGTCACATTATTCTAAATAGTCTTATGGTACTTATTCTGTTTCTATTTGCATATTCTGAAGTAGCTCTAGAAGTCTTCTTTCTGAGAGTCTTTATGAGATACGATAAAAAATTTGGATAAATGCATTGCTCAGTGCCATCTAACAGAAAGGTAGGGTCTATCTGAACTAGAGTTCTAGAACTGCTTCACATAGTGGCAAGAACAGAGGCCTCATGTGTTCAAAATAAGAAAGAGGGTTTTTTTGTGTGTGTGGTACCTGGGATCAAACTCACAACCTTGCACTTGCCAGGCAGGCAGTTACACTGATGAGCTAAATCCTTGGCAAGAGAGAGTATTTTGAAATAGATGCATGGCAATGCAACTTTCAGTGTAATTAATTTTTAAAATTTAAACATTTATCATATATTCTCCTCACACATTGTACATGGAGCAATTGGAAATTCATACGAAATACTCTCATATCCATAACAATAGATTAACCTTGTACTTTTCCATAAAAGATCTAATGATTTCTCTTAGATGAGAAAGATGAGGCATAAATAATTTGAAGAGCAACAACGAAGACAGTTGATGGGAAAGAGGGACACAGACCAGTTACAGATGGCAAAAAACCTGGGCATGAAGGGAGAGAGGAGGGAGGGAAGAAACAGGAAGGAAAGGCTAAAATCTACACATCAGCGCTCCAAGGTGAATTACTGGGGACCTGGCCTAGATCCCCAATCTCCCAAAAGAGTGTGTAGTGGCAGCTTAAAATAAATGAGATCAGTGGTATGATTTTAGGGCTTCAGGAAGATCAAATCCTTCTGCAGAGTTCAAGGTGCTGAGGGCTAAGACTGGGGATGTCTTGGGTAACCCGTATTTATTTAGGGAGTTAGACTGGAACACAGGAAATTGAACAGACCTTAGGAGTGGTTCAAAGACTTTTCTAAGTAGCCCACTATGTTACTTTAGGAGAACTATCTTGCCAGAAGGTCTCAGTGTTGCATTTCACTACAGTCTTTATTGTTGGAGTTGGAGACAGGTGGCCTCTGCTATTACCTTGGCCCAGCCACTCAGCAGCTCTGCGAGTGTGTTCAATTTCCAGTGTCAGTGATTCCCAGCAGTGAAGGAATTCATGACCTATCACATTAATGCTCCAGTAATGTTCCAAACAATCATTTATGAGTTGCAGTATATTTTACAGAAAGCCTAATAATTTTGTATGGATTGTTCAAATGACTCAGTTGACCGGGTACAACCTCCAAAAGCACGGAACACACTTTTTCACAAACCACATTTTTTAAAAATAAAACTGTCACTGAGTTCATTATTAATATTGTTTTCAGTTATACCATGATGTTTATTCCAAATTTAATGAATGCACATGTGATAATTGGAAGTAATAACAGCCCTAAAATGTAACCATGACTTTCTGTAGCTACCCTAGTCAGCAAAAATGGTTTATGCTATGGAATTCAACCTAGTAACGAGGCTGCTACAATCATTAGTATTTAATATTAACTTATATACACTTATTCATAGGTGTGTACTGAACCGCAGATAAAATATTGAAACTACACAGTACTGTATGTTACAGGATGATAGAAACAGCTGAGCTAAAACAGAACAATTTATTATTTTTTTCTAAATTACTGAAACAGATAAGAGAGAGAAAGAGGAATGAAGAAGGTAGAAAGGCAGGATGAAGGGAAGGAATAAACGTGGATGAGCATAGTGGGGTAAATTTTTCTGTCGTCATAGATAATAGGACCACATTGGTCAAGATGGTCTTGCTTCCATTAAATTTATTGCTACTATCTAAAATAATTCACCATGTCTAAATTCTAGCAACGGATCAGACAAGTGAATTATAAATTGTGAAAGATTATAGTTTGAAGACTACCAGAAATGTAGCTAATAGATTAATTTCATAGTTACTGATATTTGACAAAGCCTTGATTAAGAATGCTCTACCTACTTTAACAAGCAGAATGTAAAGTTAATGTTATTTGATCTTCTGTTAGAATACACTATTTAAAAAGGTTTAGTATGCTATGATTGGGGGACAAATGGCTAAAATTTTTTTCCACTCTGTGTCTGTTGGTGATTTCTCTTGCTGTACAGAAGCTTTATAACAGGATCAGAGACTCACTGTTGATTCTTTGTGCTATTTCTCCTGTGACCAGTATTCTGTCATTTAAAACTTGCCTACACCTGTGACTTCAGAATTTCTCTTGTTCTCTCTTCCAGCAGATTTAGTGTTTCTGTTTTGATATTTAGATCCTTGATCCATTCCGACTTTAGTTTAGTGCATGTTGGTACATATAGGTCTCATTTAATCTTTGGATGTGGAAGGCCTGTTTTCCCACCATCTTTTATTAAAAAGACTGTCAAAGGTAAGGTGGCTGAGTATGTTTGGAGGTGTTTCTTCCTCTTCTAATCTGTTCCATTGATCCTCAGCGATTTTTTCCCAATACTGCTCTGTATTTATCACAGTAACTTTGTAGAATGATTTCAAGTCAGGGATTACATTGCTCCCTAACTTGATTTTGCTTCAGAGAATTGTTTTTGCTATTCTAGGTCTCTTCTGGTTCCAAATGAATTTTAGGAATCTTTTCTTTAGGTCTGTGAGGTATGTTAATGGTATTTTGATTGGGATTTCATTAAACCTGTACAACAATTTTGGAAGTATGGCCATTTTCACTATGTTGGTTCTTCTTACCCATGAGCAAAGGATATCTTTCCATTTAAGCCAAATCTGTTTTATCAGAGTACTGTAATTCTATAATGTGCATATCTTTTACTTTCTTTGTTAGATTGAATCTTAAATATTTCATTTTTAGCTGCTATTATATCAGACAAAAGACAAGTTTAGAACATGTAAATAATTGAAAAAAAAAACCCAGACCTCCACAATTTAAAGGCCCAATTCCCAAAATAAGTTTTTAAGATAAATACACACTTCTCAAATGAAAAAATATAAATGAAAAGTAAATATGTTAAAAAAAAAAAAGGTCTGTAACACTGGTCTTTGGAGAGATGTAAATTAAAACAACACTGAAATTCCATCTCACTCCAGAAACAATGGCTATCATCAAGAAATCAACCAGTGACAAATGCTGGAGGCACTGAGGGGGAAAATGAGCCCTTCTGCATTGTTTGTGGGAAGTTGACAGGTGCATCCAAAACAGAGTGGCAATTCCTCAAAAATCTAGGACTAGAGATATCATTTGACCCAGTGTCACCTCTTCTGCATATCTACCTGTAAGAATTAAAAGCATCATACCACAGAAATCTATGTGGACTCACATTTATGGCAGTGCAGTTTGTGATAACTAAATCACGAAAATGACCAAAACATCAATCAACCAAGGAATGGATTAAAAAGGTTTTTTTCAAAATATGGGTTAAAATACTACTCAGACAGAAAGAACCATACACTTGAGACATTTCAAAGTAAATGGGTACAACCATAGTCTTAAGTGTCATAAATCACACTCTGATTGCAAATATTGCTTTGTCTTCCTGGTGTGAGAAACTGAAAGAGTAACTAAGCACCAAAATATAAAATAGATATTTTGAAGTGAAAAGAGAAACTAGGGAAGGACGAGGTTAGGAAGGAAGACAAAAGCAGAAACAAAAATAAGAAAAATAGGATCAAACCAAAACAAAGTTTTGTAAACAGGGATTGAAGGGCGGAGGGAGAGAGAAAAGAAATGGAATCAAAATATACCACCCATGTTGTGCTATGTCTACATGAATGTATATATACACATTCTTATATTTAATATTGAAGGTATTACCTGGAGGATTTGACTCAATAGCATTAAAACTGAAGAAGAACACAATACATCTCATTAGATCACTTTGGGTCTTACGGTTCCTTGTGACTGTATAAGAGAAAATATGTTTGAGAAATATCACACTGACTGATGTTACCTGGTACTTAGCAAAACAGTTAAACTGTTTGCATTTTTACACCAAGATATGTAGTTTTTTTATTGTAGCTCAGTTATACAGAACAGTGGATTTCATTTTGAAATATTTGTACATACATGTAACACAAACTCTTTTGATCACTTCTAATTCCCATTCTTCCACTTTTATGTCTCTCTCTCTCTCTTTCTGTCTGTCTCTGTCTCTGTCTTTCTCTGTCTCTGTCTCTCTCTCTGATGACTGTCTTCATGGGTGAATGATAATCCACAGCAAACATACACCACATTTTGTTTATCCTATTCCTCTATTGACAAGCATATTAGTTATTTTCATAGCTTAGATATTTTGAAATTTGCCACAGTAAAAATGAGTATGCATGTATCTATACTGTGCCTGCTTTGATTATTTAGGGAATACATTGGGGAATGATATTAATCTATTTTAGATTTTCAGGGAACTTTTCCACTGATTTTGATAGGTGCTGTACTAATTTCATAGCTGCTGTACTAATTCATAGGTGCTGTACTAATTTCATAGCTGCTGTACTAATTCATAGGTGCTGTACTAATTTCATCGGTGCTGTACTAAAGGGTGCCGTTTCCCCTTTACAATTTTTCCTCATCTCTCACTTTTTCTCCTCATCTCTAACTTTTTTTAAAATTTTATTTTAAAGAGGGTAAAATTAAAAAAAAGAACAAAATATATCATAAGAAAGCAATGTAAGAGACACAGATTTCAAAGCAAGACAACCAGAGAGCTTCACTGTCTATCATCTTGTCTCTTATTTTCTTCCAAATAGTTGTCCATATCATCACATACAATGAATTCATACAAAACAAAATAGTATACAACTGATCAGAACAGGAAGATGAAGGCATTTTAGGTCTTCAAGACCAGACAATAGGGAAGTCAGCAATGGCTGTCACAGTGTCTCTCATTCTGTTCAAAATAGCTGTCCATACCTTCATGTATGTTGAGATTAAACAAAACAAAACAGACTAAAATCACTCTGAACAAAGAATAATAGTATTGCTGGATTTCACAGCATGACACTACAGAATCAGCACTGGGTACCTGAGTGTCTCTTTCCCTTCAAGTAGCTGTTGTTTTCATTGTGCATTATGTAACTGATTCTCATAAAATCATCTCTAGCTTTTAGTGTGCTTTTGCAGCCTTGATGACAACGTCTTGCCTGGGGTGATATGCAATCCCAATGTAATTTTGATTTCTATTTCAGTGATGGAAAAATTTGCTAAATATTTTTCACTATTTATTCATTTATTCATAATATTTATTCATATTATTTCCTATTGAGTTACTTGAATTTTTTATATTAACGATGTTAATCCTCACTTTGAAGAATAGCTGGCAAAGTATCTTCTCATTCTGCAGCTCTATTTTTATTTTTTTGTTGTACAGCATTTTAATTTGATGCAATTGTGCTTGATAACACTTGCTATTATTTTCTGTCTTGTTCAGAAAATTGTTGCTGGCATCTAAATATCGAAATGATTTTACTATGTCTTTTTCTAGCAGTTTCAAAGTTTCGGGTTTCTGATTCGGCCCCTTGATCATCTGAGTTGATTTTTGTTATGGGTTGGGAGACAGGAATCTGGTTTCATTCCTCTGCACGTGGATGTTCAGTCTTGGCAAAACCCTTTGTGACCGAGGCTGTCTTTTCTCCACGCTGCACCTTTGCTGAATTAGAAGACTGGACCAGTGTGGGATTGTTTCTGTGCCCTCTATTCTCTGCTATTGGTCTGTTGTACCATGAACCTTTTCTCCTTCACTTCCTCCTCCTCATTCGTCTTCTCCTCCTCTTCCTCCTGCCCTCACTTCTGCTTTTTGAAGCAGGGTCTCACTATGCAGTTCTGCCTGGTTTTGCACTTACTTTGTAGCCCAGGCTGACCTCGAACTCATAGCAATGCTCCTCCTGCTTCGGCCTCCCGAGTGCTGGGATTGCAGGTGTGTGTCCCCATGCCCGGCTACCATGCTGTTTTGAAAACTATGGCTGTATAGTGTATTTTGAAAACAGGAATTACAATAATGGCTATTCTAGATCTTTTGTGTTTTCATATGAATTTTAGGAATCCCTTTTGAAATGTCTTTGGAATTGGTGGAATATCATAATGCTACCAGGTGCAAGACCAGATATTCACCCTCACTTGAGAGGATTCATCAGTTAAAAAGCCTTTCTTAAATATGCCAGTGAAAAGACAGAGTTTGAACTACTTGTAGTCAGAACTAGTGCAGTCAGTGACTGAGGTTATACTACTTTCTGTTTGATAGGAATTCCCTCTGAGTTTAGACTGCTGAGTATAAACTCCCTCTGAGATTTTACCATTCTGTACTTGACAGGGAAAGAAGAAAATTGCCTTTTTCCCAGTGATCTACCTACATGGAAATACTATCCTTTAAACTAATTTAGGGGTCATGAGTGAGTATAGGAAAAGGAGAATATTAGTTTTCTAAGTTAGCAATACAAATGAGCACCTTCCAAATGGCAAAAAAAGAGAAAAACCTTCCTACAATTTCAAAATCTAAGAGGCGCTATTGCTGATTTCTTCTGAGAACAGTCAAAAGAAACCATTGTATGTTACTCTCCGAGCTTCTGATATCCTCTGGTGATCCTTGGCTTGAACATACTATCTATGCTGTATCTTTACATTCTCTGTACATTGAATTCTTTTCTTAAAGATGCAAGTCATACTGGATTAGACCTCTCTACTTCATCAAGGTTTTATTGTTTTCATATCTGAAACATTTCCAAATTAGATCACATTCTGAGGTAGAGAATGAGGAGCTCAACACATAAGCTTTTGAAATACCCAGTTTAGCCTAAAGATAATGTTGTTTTTATTTTATTACAGATAATACGCTCTAATAAAGCTGATATTTTAATTTTTTTTACCTTCTGTGACAATTTTCAATTATGTGAGACCCTGCAGATGGGAAGTAATTAGTAGCCTCATCCTCTAGCCAGAGATAATTCAGTTCGTGAGGACCTAAGGATTTGCAATTATTAGGATAACTCTGATGTTGATATTTCTGACATTTTAAGCATTGTTAATAACTATTTTCTTAAAATAAGATGTAGTCTAAATGGTGTTTAGAAAATTGGCCATTAGCCTCGTTTTCAAATAGATATTCAGCAAGCATTTCTATTACCCCTAGTAGGGAGAATTTACAATTTATCTTTTGGCCATTTCTGTGTATTAAGCAAATTACTTTTCCAAATCTCAGAAAATGTCATGACTGGTTTGTTTCCCAAAGAGGAAAAGCTTACATTTTAACGTCTGGTCACTCTTTTTAGTTCTCATGTGGAGGGGTAACAATACTCCACCCCACTGGAAATCTCAAGGTTAATCTTGAAATCCACCCCCCTGAAATCAATCATCTGCTAGTTGACTGATTCAAACAATTCCAAGTTCTTTAGTCACGTTTACCCTTATATCTTGTGTGGATTCTTCATAGGCACTGTTTATTCATGAAATCTTTCCACAACATTTTGCCTTCTCATCACTGGTAAGATTTAATAATTTTCAGCTATTTGTCTTTTCCCTGCAGTCCCTACCATAAATAATTCCATAACAGCTACAAAAGCCATCAAAGAGCAATTCTTATGCTGTCATTCTTCCTCTTTATGCCTGATTCGTTTTTGTAATTATGTTTATTGGTACATTTTAGACATTTGTAATGATTCCATTCACTGCAGGGAATTTATACCTGTGCAAGACATATCTTGATTCTTTTTTCCATTCCACTCCCCTCCTTCGATTCCTCTTCCTTTCCTTATTTACAAAAGCTTTGTTTCCATTTTTAGGCCTAATTCTTTTATCAATTTCCAGAACATTATTTCTTTTTTTCCCACTGTATACACCTTTCCAGGATACTTTATATACATTATTATCTTAAATTCAACTGACATTTTAATACTGTACATAAACTACATCTACATTCATGTACTAAGTTTCTATGGAAGAGCAACAGCATTAAAATATCTTACAATTTTGTCAAATTCTAAGAATTTGCCCTAGGTTCTAGAGAATCCATATTATTCTCTCAAGAGTGGAAATGCAACCTGTTCTTGAATATTATTAATCTTGCCAAATGGGAATCCAAAAGAAAAATCCTAACATTTATAATCATACAGTTTTAGCTTTAATCTAGTACTTCCTTTTTATCTTATTTTCATATTTTATTGATGAGATCATTTGAGTATCAAATACCTGTTGTGAAGATCCAATTGTGAAAGTTTATCACTTTAAAATGTGCATTACTTTCTTACTTGTATTTTCACCAAAAGGAGAAATAAAAATATCTCTGAAAACTATAAAAAAAATCTTATATTCTGAGTACTATATTGCTAGATATCACATTTGAAAGGTGATGATTCAATGGTGCTGCATTTTATAGTGGAAATAAGTGTTTTCTATTTCCTATTTCTACTAGGAAGAAATTTCATGCTTTTGAAGTGAATTCTCAGTGTTAGTTACAAGTTCCTTATTGTCCTAAATTACTTGCTAAGTTCATATGTTGTAAGATAATAATTCAATTATGATATTGTCTTTCAAGTTACAACTAATAGGACCTATTATGTTACTTGTGTAGATCTTAATATGATACTTTATTACCTCTTTTCTTGCTTTGGTAATTAATAATGTTATTAAATCAAATCTGCTTCATTAATAATGGCTTTGTTGAATCAAGGAAAATGTTATAAAAATAACTCTTGTGGTCCTTGTTTGAAAGTGACAAAGTGATTTTTTGTCACTTATTTTATATTACAGTTTCCAAATTACATATTATATAAGTTATGTATCATATAACTATATTTATGAGCTATATATCAGTGTACATTTCTTTTTTGCTCAGGGCAACCTGAATTTTATGGTGGTTGTTCTGTTCCATAGACAATGTATTTTACTCTCAAATGTATCAGAATTTGGATTTACAGATACACTTCCTTCTGTGAATATGTGAGATTAACACATAGACATTATTCCTGTACTTTGAACTGATACACTTGCTTTCCATGGAAAAGGATAAATGCATTGTGTTAAGTATGAGCCCTACTATACATTGTAGTCTAAATTAGATAATCATTATTATTTCTGCTTTAAAAAGTGTGAAGCATATCACCATAATCTGGTATTTACATACCATATGAGCCAGCGAGAGCAATTCACCAGAACGTAGCTCCCAGGCTAGAGCAGGATGCACCTGCAAGGCTCCCCATTAAAATACTCCTCTTTTATTCCATGTAGTCTGAAAGAACATGAACATATAAATTCACACTAAAACAGAACAATTAGTCTGAGTTCAGTTTCTGGCTAGAAATGAAGAATCATATTCAGTGGATGAAGTGCTGTGTAGGGTGCACTCTCGTGAGGTAAGAGAAACCTGTCTGAGACTCCTGACATGCAGTCAAGGGGGGCAGGTGGGAGCAGGAAGGAGCCCAACTGTCCCCCAGTGTGAGTGCTTGAGGACTCAGCAGGTGTGGTGGACGCCTGTCACCAGAGGGCATGCTTGCGCCAGGGCCCAAACCCCTCTGAAAAACATTGGCATCTGCCCCTGGGGGGTCACACAGGGCAGCGGGAAGCCTGCCTGCACCTGGCCTTTCAGAAGGGCAGCAGAGAAGGAGGGGTGAGTCAGAAGCTGACCCCAATTATGTCACTCTTTTGGGGTATCACTCAAGAGTGGATGAGTTAAATATGCTAACAGAACTACTCAAGTATCTAGAAAAATCTCTTCCCTATCTTGGTGAAAAGAAAATAGGAAAAGCAATTGTATTTACTAAAATCAAGGGCAACTCACTCTCTAACCTGTCATCGTAGAGTAACAGGATAAAGTGAGGGGGAATTGGGGATTTGATCCCCAAAAGTATTACAATATTCCCAAATGATTGACAGGGTCTTCTGTGGCTCAGTTGCTTTAAAAGGTCTCAGCATTCTAAACCAGACATACACTTTCAAAATTCTAAGGATTAGCCTACTTTCAAATGTCTATTACTTTAAGTGTTCCACTGAGATTTTTAAATTGACACACACAATTTTATGAATTTATGTACATGTTTTGAAATACTACATATGGCAAATGTTAAAAGCATCTAGCTAGCATATGCATTACTTCACAAAATCATATTTTTTGTGTGTGGTGAGAACACTTAAAATCAACTTTGCTGATTTCAAGAGAGTGCAATATTTCACCATTAACTATAGTCATTGTGACATATAATCCACTGCTTGAATTTATTTTCCCTGTCTAACTTTAGTATTCATTCTGTAGTAATCTTCTCCAACCCAGCTCCTTTCTAACCCCCATAAGATACACTTGCCTGTACCCAGGTATTTTAAACATAGATACACTAGGGTGGGTGCTCAATAGTATTTTATAAGCCCCAATGCAGTATTGTTAATAAGTTTCAAAAAATGGTCAAACCTAACTTACCCTTTAATGCAGAATGAAACTATTTTAAATTTCTTTAACTTACTTATATGCTATTACTTTAGAATTCTGTAGAAATCTTTACCTCAATCACAGAAATCTTTACCTCAATTGCTTTTTTATTTGACGTTTCTGCGCTGTTAAATTTGGATCCTTAAATTTCCAGTGAGTTCTACCAGTATGTCATGTACCACCATCTGCCACTTAAAATTTCTACACTTTTCTCTTCAGCAGTAATGAGCTAATAATAGTATTAATCTTATAATTCTAAGTAAAAATACCATATACATATATTTTTGAGTTATATGGAACAGGAAACTTGAATGATAGCTTGCCAGGAGTATGTCTGTCAGACACAATGAAGAACCTTTCCAATTTAGTATTAATCCACAAAACTGAATGTCAGTGTTAACTTTCTAACTTTTGATGAACACTTCAACAACAGAGTTTATTGAAACATTTATTGCTATTTTGTAGATTGCTTTATTATGAGAAGTGTGCATATGTCCAATGGGAATCTTGTGAACACCCTGAGTTAAATATGCTAGAAATAGGTGACTCAAGGGACAAGATAACGTGTTAGCTCCGTAAGGACTGCATTTGCACAAACCAAAGCGTGGTGATTTCTGCTGTCTTGGCAGAAGACCTCCAGTGAGTGCCTCACACCATTTTTTATGTTTAAACTCTATTCAGGATTCAATCAGATGCCTAATTGTAAAACCAGACTCTTGCTTTCTTTTCTTCTTACTGCTTTTCTAATATTTATCCATAAAGTTAGACGAGGGATGGGAGAAAGATAAAATTACACTTTCTCTCCCCCTCCAACTCTGTGCTTGGCACTTTCCAGGTGACTATACAGTTTCAGGGAAAGTGAAACTGATGTTACAACATATTTCTTGTATCTGCTTGCCTCAGTGGTCATATAGGGAGCTCAGCATTTGAACTGATTACCAAATGTATACATAATTACTCTTCTTTTGCATAGTGAAGAGGCAGTTTTCACTTCTGATGATTCTCCTTGAGCAACAAAACAAGAATCAGCTCTTGAATGTCTGCTAGTTGTTTCATAGAAGGGTTTTAGCACGAGGAGCTTTACTTTTAAAATTTAACCCACCAATGACTGCTGTCTATTTGCATGTATGTGATAGAGTATTAGAGAATTTAGGTTAAACGTGAAAGAGTTTCCTTGGCTACACAGCCCTGTAAGCAAAAAATCATTTTGAAAACATGCCATCTAGAAACAAGGTATTTATGTTGAGAATTTTACAAGTAATAAAAGTATCATTATATAGTTTGAGTGCAGTTGTTCATCACTTAACCACAATTACACCTCCTGAAACATGTGGCCTTAGGTGATTTCATCTGTCCCATCACAGAGCAGTTACACAGACAGAAATGGTACAGACCACGATACACCCAGGCTAAAAGGCACCAAGCATTGCTCTCAGGCTATAAAACTGTATAACACGTTACTGTAATTTACAAAGTGGTACCTGTGCATCTAATCATGATTGCACATAAAAAGGTACAAATATATATGGGACAGGAATGGAATGCTTGTTCAAGGCACTTACCATTGTGGAGTTTTCTGGAAGTTTCTCAGGGAGTGGATACCGTGGTAGGCTTTATAATCTCTGAACACAGAGGTGATGCAACAGTTACAAAAATTCTTTAGTCAGCAGGATGGTAACTGTTGTTTACTGAAAATGCTTCACTTTGTAAACTCTTAAATATTTTCACCTTTAAACTCTTTGATACTAACATATTTTACAACAAACTCCTTTTACAGTGCTACAAAACTGTGGTCTTTATATAATCATTCTGTAAGGTTTTTCTATAAGAGTTATAATTTTTTTAATTTCAAAACAGTTTCTAGCTTTATCTTGCACTCCTACAATTCATTTTTAAACTTTTAAATTCTTTTTAAAATTAAGAGATGACATTAGTCCTCAGTCTGGGCTGAGACATGGCCAGGATGGTCACTGTCACTGCTCCTACGACCACATGTCCCCCTGCTGTAGGGTCTCAGGTGACATCCCTCAGCAGCATTTCTGTGATAACTTCTGTACGACTGGCCGTGTAGTAAATCTGTTTGCATTGACATCAGCACAAACGCATGAGGAATATTTTGCCCTGCTTCATTACACACTAGGAAGTTTTGAGTTTTACTATGATCTTAGAGACTAATGCCAAGTATGCAAACCAGAACCTTATACAGCTCACAGCTCTGCTTCCTTCACCGATTCTGTTCCCTATTAACAGCTTTCACTTTGATTTTTTTTCTTTTTCTCTGATTGAATTTATAACTCACCCCATCAACTTTAGCGTTTTACTTTTTTGGAGATATTCTTGAGGTGCTTTCATCTCCTTTTGATGCCAGTGAATCAATACGTATTTTTCACTCCTGTTTTTACTACAAAGTTTAAATGATTTATAACCATTGCTTCTCCCTCACCGCATTGCAAAAAGTAGTCAGTGCCTTGCTCATATGATAAAATATTTTAGCTATCAACAGTTACCTTTTAATTACAAAACCTAATTTTCATTTAATCATCAGTTCTCTGGCTTTCTTTGAACTTTAAATATATTCAATGGGATTAGTTTTCTCCTAAAATTTTTCGAGACTTTTTCTTCACTGCACACTAAGTCACATTCTGTTCTCTTCAGTGGAAGTTTACTTTTCTTTTTCTTCTCACCAACTATAGACAGATTCATTTTTTCTTCTTCTCACTTGTCTTCTAGGAAGAACATTTTCTCCAGTTTCACACCACAAATTCAATCATGACCATTCTGTGAAGACAGCCAACGTCTCCAAACTTGAGGTCCCACTGGTAACTGTTTGCTATTTTTGCTTCTTTCCCAATGAATCACTAAGCCTCGGACATGTGTGGGCTCAGGTTCATTTGCTTTCTAACCAGAGATTAGTGTCGACCTTCTACTTTCCACTCCTGTAACTCCTCATCACACTTCTATTTCCTGGTTTTTGGTCTAGGCTTGGATGATTCAATTCTAATTCTGCCAAGAATTGCCTTATACCACAGTTCCATGTTCCATTTCTGCAGAGTGAAGACAAACTCATGTTTTAGTGGCTACTTAAAAAATTAAAGCATGTAGTCTCAGCGGACAAAAGCACATGAGCAAACATTAGCCAACACTGTCACTTTTAAATAGAAACATACTGATGGCATTTGACAGCTTTCTAACTATCCCATTGGTCAGTTAGCCAATGACAGGCCAGCTCTTTTGGGATGGCTACTTTCCACTACCTCATGCTATAAACTACAGATTTATAAAATAGTCAACTTGAAATTTTCAAACCCAGCAATGTAGAGTTGAACTTCCCACTGCACTGACTGTGCACCCAACCTAACGCACATAGCTGTTGTGCAGATAAACTGTCTAAAGGAGACATGGTGTGAGTGTGAAACCATGCTTAACAGAAGAGAGTCAACGTAATCCAATGTTAGATGTCTGCAGCAGTCTGAGAGCATTGTTTACACATTTAAATGGTAACACTTTATGCATAGCTCACACTTTCAACTCACTGGGTAAGATTATTTTAAGAGTTGCATAATATCTCTATGAATTAGAGGTAGGTATGCTAGCATACGTCTGTCATTCCAGCTACTTGGGTGACAAAGATGAGAGGTTCAGTGTGGAGTTCTGGAGGAGCTCAGGGAAGATAGCAAGGTTTCAACTCAAAATAAAATAATTAAAAAAAAAAAAACAACTCCCTAACACACCATTGTGCGTGGTATTACCAGGTCTGGAGAATCCCTCTGACACACTCTTTCCCATCTCTTTATGTATATATTTTGTCATTTTTTTTTTCATTGAGAAGAAGAATTCCTTTTTCTGTGTTACCTTGGTGTTGTGGTTGGTTTAAGTGTCTCCCCAAAGCCTCATTCAGTCATGGAGCGACAGAGTGCAGTGCTTCTGATTGGTTCCTTGTCTAGCACTGGGATTGGCGGTGTGAGTGCTTCACCCCGGGGGGGCAGGTAACCAGCATCCTATCCAGGGGAGGGGAGGAGACTTCCTTCCCCTTTTATGCTCTTTTGCTCTTGTTGCTCTGGCCACCATGAACAGCTGGCCCTCAGCCACACACACTGCCTTGAAGCCCGCTGAGTATGGACTGAAACCTTCAACAACTGTAAGATAAATAAACTTTTCCTTCCTTTGTTTTGGGCATCAGATATTTTATCTCAACAATGAGAGAAAAGGGACCAGGACACTTGAATTAGATCTTGGGTTCTCACTGTCCAGCAGAATGCAGAAGTGAATTTGTGCACACAGAGCCTGAACTTTGAGAAGTCTTAAATCCAGTTTAAGCTTTCTTAGCAGGCTGCCCAAGGACCACAAGAAGTTCAACCTTGTGAAGCAAAGCACTGCCCTCAGTGAAACCGAGACGGATCTACCCAGATGAGCCTCTGATACCTCTCACCTGATGTCAAGACCCAAGCCTCTGATGTGAAAATGAGAGAGTCACAGATAACAAGGCCTTGGCTAAGCCTCTAGGTTTGTAGTTATATGATACCGTGCACCATATCGGTGGACATCAGCAGTACTATGCAGCCGGATTCAAGCCGATTACCTTCTCATAGGGTCAGGGAGAAATTAAATGGTTATTTTCCTTTAGCACAGTGACTTGTAACTGGTTCATTTCCTGTAATAGGTCAAACCTAGCACTTCTGCTGAAGCAATGTCAACTGATGGCTTTCACCAAGACTTTTCTAACTGCTATATACCTCTGATTGTTTTCCTTTAGACATTAACTTTGGAAATGTAATCTTTAAAATAATTCCAATTGCTGAATTAGTTCACAAATAGAGTCTTTTCCTATATGACTGTGTATTTGAGCTCTTTCCTGACAGAGAATGTGAGTCGGGACACTTTCCTTCAGCCAACAATTATGGCCAAAGCTGTGGCTGTTTTTCCTGTCATTTTTTGGCATCATACACATCAGGCACGTATTGTAATTCTCTGAACTCTACAACATGAAAACAGTGATGATGCTTAGGAGAAAATGGGACAGAAAATTTATTCACTTACCGAAGTTCATAAACTGACAGTCAGCAGAGTTAGATCTTGCCATCTGATGCCCACACTCATGTTTTTAACTACTTTAACACTCCCCTTAAAACTACTCCATTATCAAAGATCTTAGTTGTGGAAAAGAATTCATACCATGGAAAACCACTGACACAGTCTAACTTTAAAACAATAATTTTGTAGTCACTGACCACTTCTTTTAAGAATCAAATTCTTATGTGTGGAAAATCACCAACATTCATGTCTAATTTCCCAGATTTCATCAATCAGTGTTATATTGCTGCATGCTCACATGCACAGTCCTATTGCGAAGCATAGGACTGATATTTATCAAGTTTACATCTCCTAAAACGGTTTCTCTATACTCGTCATTTTTTTCAATTAACTCCGTCACTAACTCATGTCCTGATAATTTTTATTTCAGGACAGTCACCATAGTAAACTTTGATTGGATCATACGAAAGTGACACTTTTGGTCTACTTTCCATGTAATAACAAGACATATCCTTTTTGAAAATTCAGAACTAATCATGAGATCTGCTTGCTAAACACTTTCAAGTACTTTGCAATGTCTGCAACTCCTGCATACACCTGTCACTATGTAATTCTTCAACTCTTCCTATTTTAGCCATTCTCATTCTGTACACCCTGCATTTCTGTTTTGTCAAATAACCCAAATTTCTCACTCATGGACTTGGAGCAAGCGCATGAATTTGAATTACAGAAATGAGCAAAAGATATATTAAAATAGGAGATAAAATAAAAATATATATCTCAGTTTTGCCTATTTCTCTTTTCTCTAGCTTCAAAACCATAAAAACAAAGCCAAAAAATAAAAAAACAAAACCCAGGGGAAGGTGAATCAAAAGAGGAGAACTTGATGCTGAGATGTTTATTCCAGGAAGGAATAAAATATTATTGCTCCATCCACTATGGAATATTGCAAAACACAAAGGTTCTCCCCAAGGAATTTCAACAGACAAAAGAAGATTGGGATAAATGTACATGGTCCCATTTCCTGGCCAGTTTCATAGAAATATAATACAGGATAAAGACCATTGGCTCATAGCTCCTAGACTGAAGTGATTTTACAAATAACAGTATAATACTGTTAGGCCAAAGGAACAATAAACAAAGGAGGCATCATGGAGGGAAACCAAACTGAAATCAATTTGGAAACATAAAAGTACTGTCTTATTTTAAAATTCAAAAAACTAATCATAACACATACATACTTACAACATGTTAAGATACACCAAAGCCCAATAAATAATTTTGCAAAAACACACTTTTGCACAATAAATACTTTGTACTTCTGGGGTATTGAATGTTAAAAATATCAAATGTAAGTTTATTTGAGACTATAGAAGGTAAAATAAAAAAAAATTAGGATTCAAGTTGAAGAGTAGTGATACTGAGAAGAGTTACTACAAAATTTAGGAAATACTAAACATCAGCAAGAATCATTATAAGGCTGAAAATGAAAATATTTGTTCCAGAAAGCTAGTATTAATATTGTTGTTATTATTATTAGTAGTAGTAATAGTGTTTTATTTGTGGCAATATTTGAAGAAACTAACAAATACACAGATTTGTGAGAAATACACATATGTATAAATTTTTCTCAATACTCAGTTTATGAATCCTGTATGAGAACAACAAATAAAAATGTTTACATGAATGACAATTTAAGAGAGAAACTTTAAAACTCTAAAAATATTTGTGAATTTCAAGCTGAAAATTATTTCCTGAGCTGCAGTCATAAATGTTAGACCACTTGCTGAAACTGTTCACCAACATATCATAAAGATACTTCAACGTGAAAGTCAGGGTGCAATTATAGTGGTGACTCAGTTCACGAACTTAATTTGTTCACAATTCGAAGGCAGATGGTGGCATGTTTTTCTCCCAATGAACGTTTGAGAACAGAAGCAAACTTTTGCCAAATACTTCTGTTCACGAATCAAATTTTCCACAAATAGAAGTGTTCGTGAACGGAGGCATTACTGTATTCTGTTCTAAACGTACATAGTCACTGTTGACTTTTTAAAATTAACACCGTTTTTACCTAGTTTTTGAAGCCTCAGGTTTGTGAGTCTTACATGTGTTTTATTTCATCAACTTCAATTCTCACAAAGCTTTTTACTAAACCATCTTTTTCATAAGTCATAACATTGGCCCATGTTACCATTATTAATACGATTTTGGTGACATACATCTGCTATTATGTATCTGCTGACTTTCTTTCTTGGGTCCAGTATCCAAAATGTAGAAGACACACTTTAAATAATAAGGTGACAGTGCTACTTCTATAGTAATAAGCAGTTGGTTTTTATCTCCCCTATAAACACAAATATGTTTTAGATGGCTCAGAAAACCTGCTAAGCACAAAGCCCACCCACCTATCCCAGCTACAAAATTTGTGTCATTTCTGTTTCAGTGATGAGATTTGATGTGTTTCTCCAGAGACACACTTTCAGTGTTGTGTCTTTACCTCAATCTGTTTCAGAGCTCTTTCATTCTGCTTTATGTATAATGCATTCATTTTTCACTTTTCAGGTTAAATACTTCTTTTTCTAGAAAGACACTCCCCCACACATAAGTAGGAACACACGTTTTCAGTGTTCTATACTTGAGATTTCTTGATGCTGTTTTAGAAAGTGGAAAAATTTAAATAAGATAAAATTTGAGAATACATGAACTCATACACTTGTGTCAGCTTCTTGGGATGCTCAGGTGGAAGGTTTGCTCAAGCTCACTAATTTGAAATCACTCTAAGCAATACAGTGATACACTGCATTAAAACAATATAAAACTAAAACAAAGTATATTGTTCATTATGGTATAGTAGATATTGCTGCCTGGAGCATGTAATTTTTATAACCACCAAATTTCTACAGCTATCACATTATCAGGAAACTGACAGAGTATTTGCATGATTGTATTGCATTTGATTGCAAACACTTTAGTCCTTTGAAACTTTGTGCTTAGTCACTAAAGCATTATTGTTTTAATTTCTGATTCAGGAGTTTACATAGTTACATGGGTACATAGTTTATAGACCATAAAATTCACAAGGTGGTATATCTCTGGCTGATTGTGTAAATCAGTGAGAGATCAAACTGTGTTTTGTTAAGAAGATTTAAAAGTAATGGCAATTATATTTGCTAATGTTGATAAAATTAAAAGGTAGAAGTGTGCAAATGAACTAGAAAAAGACTTATTAATCTATGGTTCCATATCTCAGAATAAAAATGCTTGTCATTTTGTTTTTACATATTAGACACAGACTCTGTGTGTGTGTGTGTGTGTGTGTGTGTGGGTGTGTGTGTGTGTGTGGGTGTGTGTGTGTGTGTGAGTTCGCATTTGCATTGTACATCCAGGAGATATTTCATAAACATTTAAAGCTGGTTTCATTATCACTATAATTTAAACATTACTTCTTGTACACTGTGTTACTTCTGAAATAGAGATACTGATGGCTGCATATTGTATTGTATACACAAATTATACAGTTATTTCATTTTCAATGAATAAATTTCTACATACTAGTTTTCTAAGGAATATGTTGGCATAAAATTTTATGTTTCTCTTATTAGAATAAAATCTTAGAAATAAAATACCCGAATACAATGGTACGGCTTTATTTTTAAGGCAGTAATTGTTTCAAAAATGTGTTACATCTTTCCTCAATAATTGCTACGTGGTTTTACACAATAGTTAACCCTCCTAAAATAATTTTAACACATATACCAGTGCAATTCTCCATAGACAACCTTGTGAATGTATAAAGGGACACTGATCATCATCACATTATCTTAATTACAGACAAAATATTGTTTAAAATTTTAATATATTGCCTAAGGAGACATAATCCTTGTGGGGAAATCCACCGCATCACACATAGAGATGTGAAGGTTAATGTTTATTCAGCAAGTTGCCTTGATTACCATTGCTGTCTGCAAAGTGTAATTACGGGATGACACATGATGGCAATGTTCCAGTGAGTTTTAAAATGTTCCCTGTGTTGCTCTAATGTACATTTAAAATGAATGTTTTCTAAATGGGTGTGCGTGAGGAATGTAAATGTTTGAATTTGCAAAGGGAGAAAATTATCTTTTTCAATCTTAAAATGCATTCGTTGGCTTTTGCTTGAGCAACTACAAAGTCAGGCGTCTGCAACCCTTTGGTGTGGTGTTGAATTTCATGGTTTGCTAATTTTGCAGCTCTGTCTAAAAAGCTAATAGAGGGAAAATGGACCAGGCTTTTATATTGCAAAATTTGGGATATCCTCTGGGTATTGTTTTTCTTCATCAAATTCATTATACATTTTTCTCTTAAGTGAATGAGATAAGTCTCTCTGTTTTTTTTTTAAGTTATCAAAAACTTTAAAAAAACTTAAACATTTCAGGGGGCTGGGGATTTAGCTCGGCAGCATGAGTGCCTGCCTTGCAAGCATGCAGTCGTGAGTTCGATCCCTGATACCAAAAAAACCCCCCAAAAACAAAAAAAAAACTATTATGGACCAGTGAAAAGTAATAAAACCAGGACTACATACCAGTGGTTCTCTAATACTGGTTTTTGAGAGACATTTACTACATACAGAGAAATAGAATATAACATTATAAGTAAAAATATATTTTCCCTTTTCACATGAATACAGTAAATGATATTTTATTATTTTCCAGAAATATTGCTCATGATAGTGGATCTTTGGGTCAAAATATGTTCATTTGACAATATCAACATTTCACTAGTCACTAAATAAACTGAACATATGTGGTGGCAGTCACAGGCCTTGCTGTGTTGATTCAGAGCTAAAGAGCTCTGGAGTTTAAAACTGTAAACCTAAGAGAAATTTTTCTGTACAGTTTTCAAAAGTCTAGTTAAAACTAGCAGTTTTCTTTTTTTTTTTTCCAACTAATCAGAAGGAAGAGAAAGCACAATAAAATTCCAATGCATACTTCTGAGATGGTCTCTATGTACTCAGATGACATCTCAGATCACACACTGGTGACATTTACACGTCAGATACACAAATCAGAGTACAGAGCATCAGAAGTGCACTCACCTGCTATAAATATCAGATACAGGAAAAATCAAAGAAGCAAGAAGCCATCCTTGAGAGTCTCCTCCTGTCCCAACAGATCAGGAGGTTTTGCAAGAGGCTTTCCACAGAGGCTGTTGTGAATTCTGAGAATCCACTGGTAATTCCTCCATGCCTACAGGTATCGGATTCTGAGGGATCCCCTGCAGCCACCTCAGCAGCCAGGGGGCCAAAGCAGGTGTCTGCTTCAAGTTTTCTTTAGCTGCTCGGAGAATCCCCTGGTTCCACAGCCACCTCTGGAGAAAAACAATGCTCTATTTTTCCACCTCCCAAATATGCTACTGTTGTCTGTCTTGGAGATTCTATCCAGGAATACTACCAGAAAACTTGAGAGATTTCCCTTTCTTACAGCAGACGCTATTGATACTAAATTGATAACAGAGTTACACAGACACTACTGTTGTTGGATTTGGTATTCACTAGGATTATATAAGCAATATAATAGTTCTGATTCTATATTCCTAGCTAAATAACATGAGCAGTATAGGATCTTAATAAATATAATTTAAATGAACTTAAACGATAGAGTTGAGAATAAGAAATACTTGGAGCCTGAAATGTTAATATAGTCACATAAACCAAAATAAATTAGAGAGGAGTAGCTGATGGGATTTCTTCTTTTTTTTCCTTCTTGAAAATGAAGCACACTCCCTCATGTTTGTCTGAAGTCACTAGTTATGAACGGCTCTGATAAATGTAGAATTTTGGGTTTGTCCAGTTCTCTGTTTCCACCACCCCAGTCCAGACTCGCATCCTCTGCTGTGTGGAATACGGAATTAGCTTCCTAGCTGGTCGTCTTGCAAAGGATTGTTCCCACCACCTCCTTTCAATCTGTTCCCACGTTATAGTTAGAGAGCTATTTTCAAACTGAAAAGTGTGATGATGTCACAGTGAGATATAACAAGAGCATTCTGGAGGAGCTAGGAAAGCTATTCGTTCCATATCTTTTTCATAAACCTTGTGTTAGGGACTAAAAACTGATGGTCAACTTAACGCCAGCAGCACTAAATCACCATGGTGCTGAGTGTAGATGGTCCACCTGAGGAAGGTGCCAGCATAAACAGAGATGTGGAGAAGGAGGCACAGAGGCACTGAGGCGTTGTGAGTTCTCCTGCATGTTGCTGTTTGAGTCGTTGGTTCTCCTGCAGGAGCTCTGGTCCTCACATCCAGCATCGCTTCTTGGTTTCCGAGGGGAAGACATGTACTGCTTAATCTCCAGGATGAACTCATCATGCTGGCTTCCTGGCATGTACTCAACTGTGCTTGTCGTCAGAGGAGCTTGGGACCTCCGTGTCATTGAGGATGGCTGTGGTGCTTTTCAGGACAGTCCTGGTTCTTATTATGAGCGTGACTTCTCAGCTCCAGCATAGAGCCCAACCTACCAGCACAGCTCCTTCACCCCACTGGCCTAGACTCTCTAGCTTCCATCACTGACCTTTGGGCCTTCCCAGCATGGATCCATAAAGAGACTGGCGTGAGTCCTTCTTGTGGGCTCTAGACCTCCAGTTGGACTCATGGGAGGCATTGTCGTGAGCTCTGGGTCTTCATCTGGACTCATGCAGGACATTGCTGTGGGATCCAGGCCCTTGGCTGAATATTCTGTGTCTTAGTGTTGTGGACAGATTTTCTGTACTTTCTGTGTTTAACTCTGGGTGACCATCATAAATAATATAAATTCCATGTCCTGATTTTAATTGTTCTCCTCAACCCCTGACTACAACACCTTGGTTTTAAGAGGTGCAGTAACTTAGTTAAGCCTCTGAACTTCTGCCTCTACTTCTGAAATAAATTGTTTCAAGTAGTAGTAAGAGTATGAGCACTAATATACCAGCTGATATACACTGAATCAGTAATTGTTGTGTTCTATTTATCTCTTCTATGTGCTAACATCTCTTAAATAATCAGTGTATCAAAAGATACCTGAACTAAAATAAAATATAAACTGAACTGAAAACATGAAGTTTCTCTCACTGTGAATATTTTTAAAGATTTATTGAAGTTTCTTTGACATACTTAAATACTTCATGCCATAACTTGTTAAAAGTAAACTTTTGGTACTCTTTCACATATTCCCCAAGAAATCTTAGCAAAGTAATTACTTATATTTCTGTCATGCTCCCAGTGATGTAACCATCCTTTTCTTCCAGTTCCAAAGCAATCATTGCTATGTTTTCTGGTACTACCGATTAATCTGAAATTTTTGGATTTTATACAAGTGAAATTATCAGTTTTTTAAATTACCTTTTCTATTTTTCCACCTTTGCAATGTTAAAATTAACTGACCATACTGATGTGTATGTCTGTCTATTTTAAGTCAATGCTGTAAAAAAACACCTTAAATTTTTATTTGTTTCCTTTTTGCTTCCTGAGTCTGTCCAGTTGCTACATTATATTTCATGATCATGTTCTTTAGCAGCCTTTTGGAAGTCACAGTTTCTCAGACTTTTGGTTTTTCATAAACTTGACAATTCTGAAGAATACTCAGTCACATATTTTCTAAGATTGTACCTTGTGATTAAATGTGTTATAGGCCACTGGTAGGAAGACCAGCAAGTGACATTCTCAGCATGTGTCGAGCTTAAATGGTTTTTATGTGACTTTTCATGGTCATGATCAACTTGACCCACTGACTAAAACAGTAGTAGTCACATTTTTCTATGTGTGAACTAGAGTTTTCTGCTTAGATTTTTCCTTTTTCCACTTTTACTTTTGTATATAGATGTTTTTACATCTTTTATAATAGCTTAGTAATACTAGTAATGTAAGTTAATATAAACCAATATGACATTACTTGTACTGGTCCTCAATAGCCATCCTGAATTCCTTCATTTTTCCATTTATTCCCTTGGCATCAGACCGTAGCTGCGCTGGTTTTCCAGGGCAGGGGAGGAACCAGTGGTGAGTTCTTTTTTACTCTCTGGTATGATGCAAAATGATTTAGATTTATTTTGCATATTTTGTACTTCAACTCTACAGCTTAGGTTTTCTTTTTATATTTTATTGGAAATGGCATAAAATCAAAGATCTGTGTGCTCAGTGTGGTCGTCTATGTTAATTAACATTAATTAATTAATCCATTTTTTGCCACTGAGGTGCTCCACTATTGAATTGTATATTCAACATTTTTATTTTTCTATTATTATTATTATTACTATTATTACTGAAACAGGGTTGAATTGTTATACTGCCAAGACTGGACTTAGCCTTATAATCCTACTGCTTCACCATCCGGAGTTCTAGGATCATAGGCCTGTGGCCACCAGGCCCAGCTATTAGCTAAATAGTGAATCAGATTTATTCTTTTTCTTTATCTTTTTCTTAAATCTGGGTTTTTATTGTATATTTCTAAGTTTGATGGATTCATGATGCATACTGGTCTACACTTCAATTTGTTTATTTTTCTTATCTTGCTCAAAGAAAATTATTTCTTCATTTTCTTTGCCTTTTATAAAAAGCTGCCCCAGAGTTTCACAGTTGATATTCATTCATTCAAACTATTGCTTCCGAGAAATATCAAAAAATTACATAATAAGTTGTATAATTTTGGAAGCTTATGTATCTAAACTATTCCATTGTAATATGATACATTAAAAATCCCTGTTTAAAAACGATGATATTTTATTTTTCTCGATACCAATGCTCAAATATGAAAGTGCAAGATTGGAGCTATTTTTCAAAATGATCTATAGATGCTGTGGTACATGGTGGCCACTGTCTTCCTTACCTTTGGTAGGAGATTCATACTGCAGAACACTTCCAAGGGAAGTCTTCTTGCTGGTGAGTGGATTAGTTTCTGGGGAACAAATGTACAGTGAAATTTAGGAAGTTTTGTGTAGATAATGGAATATGAAAATATCATGAGATCATGTTAATTTTTTCAATTGCTTTGCTAAATTTTCCCACATTCATTCTCTAATAAGTGTATTTTTGCATGATGTTTTATTTTAAAAATGCTGCAAAATTACAATATAAAGAATTTAAACTACTCAATTTCAAAAAAAGTATAAAGCTTGCATAAGGAAATCAGTGTAATGGTGGCAAATGAATGGACACATAAATCAACAGGTAAAAATAAAAAGCCACAAAACGGATTCCTCTATACACACACAATGGGTTTTTTACACACAGTTCCAGAGTTTTTACTCAGCGTTCCAGAGTAACATGTTGAAAAAAGATAATCTTAATAAATTACACTGGTACAACAATGATTGAGAATATATAGTCTCAATCATTGTACTATTTTAACTTATGATACAACTCTATCATATATATGGAGAGAGACAGAGAGGAGACAAAATGTACGTATACATCAGGAAAAGAGACACGTAAACACATTGATGTTAAATTCATTGATTCATCATGAGATTAACACAAGTTAGCTTTGGCCTCCCCATTTACAAGAGGTGCTCCAAGTGGTGACCTTTGATTTCCAGACATTTGTTAGTATAGCAAACTGCTGCTTGGGGAACTTTGGTCACTGAGATAGTTATTTTAATACAAAAATGTGAAAATGAGACCTTTTCCTTTTACCATAATAGATAGTTACAAAGCTCCCACATCAAGTATTGGATAAAACATTGAAATATTGCCTTTAAATCAAGAATAAAATTTGCAATATTATTATTTCTACCCATCAACTGAATGGTTATAAAATGACAAGCGTGAAATAAAATATGTGAAAAACTAAGCAAAGCAATGAGTTTCTACGGAACCTGCTGACTTCACACAGTGTCAGTCTCCCAACTATAACAACTGCTACTCACAGACAAAAATAAGGACACCATATAAAGCACAAAATGATTAAATTACTCCTCTCAGAGTGGTGTACTTTTTACAAAGTCGGTTTCAGCCTTATCCATCTTGCATTCTGCAAGCTGCTGAGAGCAAACTATATATTAAAATTGTCAGATCTGGGATCAGTGTTCCGCTCTCTGGGAAGCTGAGGCAGACAGACTACAGTGTGGAGAATTGTAGGACCCTGTACAAAATGACAAATCAGTGGGCTGGGGATGGATATGCAACTCAATATGAGGCCCTGGTTTCCCAAGATGGAAAAATTGTAAAAAAATAATTATTTGTATAGCTCTAAAATTGTTGTCATGTGTAGTTAAAATGACACCTCCTTCAAGTTTTCCCAACATCTTCTAACACAAATAATAATTTCTTCCTAACACCTAAACAAGCCCCTGTAGTTTGCAGTTCCCTTTGATGAAACACATGCTGATAAATAAAACTCTTAAATTTTGTGTTCCTGATGGTCTATAAAGAAAACTAATTTATTTACAGATGAAAAGCATGCCAACATGGCAACACATAGAACTGAAAATAACTTGAAGACAGTGTACCAACGATAATCTAGATATGAAAGTGTCAAACTATGAATTAAAAACATATCACTTCTAGTTTTAAGCAAAACAGAAATTAGCATTTATAATACAAATGTACAAGGCATGCTGATAAAACTAAAATAAATTATTGAAAGAACAAAAATTCTCTAAAAATTTAGTGTGCTATGCTAACAAATTAGAATCGTTAATATCATAAAAGCCAGACTTTGTTTTTAAAACTCTATAAATTCAATAAAACTTAAAGAAAATTGCTAACACTTTCCACACTTACTTTCTCCAGGTGCAATTTGACAAGATGTTTCCAAATCTAGTTGAAAAACAAATGTTCAAGAAGGACATACATATGTGTATATGTATATAAGAACATCCATTATATAAATGATATCAACTAAACAGGGCATCAGGCCAGAAGAGAACCAACCCCTTATACCCACATATACCCATGTAATACATGACAGATGGTGCTGGGAACCATCAGAAAAGATAGACTTTTAAGAAAGTGATGGAACAATGAATAGTTTGCCATCTGGAAACATAAAATAATAACCAGGCCCTACTTTTCATGATTCGCAGCAAATATAGCTCCTGAATGCTTTGTGACTAGTTGTCAAAGAGAAATTTAGAGGCTCAATAGTCTTAATTTCTTTGTGGTCCTGATTTTTGGAATGATTTTGTAATGCAGTGACTCTGTCCACCACAGTGAGTTTGCGCTCTGGTCTTCTTGTGAAGGACTCAGGTTGTTCCCATAACTGAGATTCTGGGAATAATGCTGCAGTGAGCCCAGAAGTGCAGAGATCTCTTAGAGATCCTGCTTTCCTCTGAATCTTTTAGATATAATCCAGAACTAGAATTGCTAAATCCTGCTTTTGTTTTGATTGGTAGCTCTACTTTTCATTTTTTGAGGAATCTCTATACTACTTGTCTTAGTAGCAACCCAAGTTTACATTCCCATCAGTACTTGATTGATGACTGATTGATTATTTGAGATTTTTTTTTTTTTTTTGTACAGGGGATCGAACTCAGGATCTCACAATTGCCAGGCAGGCACTTATACCACTGAGCTAAATCCCCAGCAATTGTTTGCGTTTAACAGTGACCATACTAAAACACGAGGCGGGGTCTCTTGTGGTTCGGATTTGCATTATCTTGATAATTAGCGATGTGGTGCCTCTTTTCAATTACATATTTATTGGCCATTTTTCTTGGTTCTAAGTGAAATTAGACCCTTGCAAACAACCTGATGCCATAGACTTTTTTTTTTTTGAATATTTAAAATAGCCAACTTCACAGAAGCAGAGGATAATGGTCATTGTCAGTGTCTGGAATAAAGAGACAAGGCAGAAATACAAAGGTTAAGTTTTATGAACGAATATGCACAGTATATATGCTGCACAACTTTGAGGTTATACTTAAGAATAGTCCACTGTGGAAATGAAGACGGCTTCTAAGCACTGGTCTAAGTTAAAACTTCTAAATACACATTCTATTGTGACATAAAATCAGAAGCGGGGTGCATATTTGTATAAAAAGCATGAGGGTTAAGTCAAGTTGTAACATTTTTATGTTAAGACTTCATGTTACCTCTTTAGTTTAGCTGTCCACCCTTCCAAAGTCTGCATCTTACAAGGAATATAATATTTCAATTAAAAACATGCAGTGAAGCACATTACTAATTAATATTTGAAAGTAGAACTGCAAGGTAAACTCATACCATACAATATCATGAGCCAGCTATTTACAAAACTCTTTCCAATACATTTTAATTATTGTGTATTAATTCAATAAAATATCACGTTTCAATATGGTGTTTTCCTACATGCACACTAGGTATTTTGATTATGTCCTTTTCCTCTACTCTCTCACTTATAACCTCCCTCATTCCATTTTTGCATCATCTCATAATGTTCTTCCTTCAACTCTCCTGCCATCTCTTTCTTAAAGATTTTTCATATTAGGAAAAAAATGGATACTTTCGTCCTGAGTCTGATTTCTATCACTTAGCATGCTAATCTCCAGCTGTACCCACTTAATCTCTTGCAAGTTTTATTTGCCTTGATGGATAAATACTTTTAATTTTTAAAATCCAAATTATACTAAGTGATCATAAGCAGAAAAAAAATTAGCACCCTTTTCTACCACTAGTAAGCACAATACAGTGAATCATAGTTTTACATATTTCACCTTTTTTAAGTCCTCAGTGAAAAGACATGCAGAAAAGGATTTATGCAAACATTGTTGATAAGACAGCATTGTCTAATAATAATACGCTAATATTATGAAAACTAAGTAGGTCATGAGATCATGTGAAGTCAGGTTATTTTGAATAATATTTAAAAAGAGATTAACAAACGACATATTTTAGCTGGGCAATATAAAGGGAGAAATCATGGGTTGCTCTTCATGGAGCAAATAGCTGTGATGGACCCGAGGACATAGTGAAACCCAGTGGTGTGCCTGGCTCACTGGAGGTGGATACAGAGTTTGCTACAGTTTATGAACTGCACATGCTTTTTACAGTTTTTATGTGTTTGCTAATATTTTATCTAAGTTTCATCACTAAAAGTAAAACAAAGTATCTCAATATAAAGATGTAGAATTAAAAACAATTTTTGGCACAAGAGTCAGGAAAGTTACTAAAATAAATAATGTAGAACATTAGAAATCTCTAAATTTTACAGCTTCTGGAACAACTGAGTACACATATGAGTATTTCCTTATGTCAGTGATACAAGAATCGCTTATTTATTACCATCTTTATTTATGAAAAAGTCATAAGCCCACATACCAAAGCTGAAAAAAGATGATCTTTTCAGGAGAAAGTTTAATGATTGTAATGAGTAATGATCTCACAGATCATGGTAACTATGATCTAATACATATGTAGAAGACTTTAAGAACACCATGCAATCGTACAACATTGCTTGGTGTCTTTTTTTGTTACATTTCTTTCAACAAATCTCAATTTTCCTTTCTCTTCAATTCAGCAAAATACAGAATTTTTCCTGGTAATTTAAATTGTTGTTTCCAGAAATTTTAGCTATATACCCTAAGAATTCACAGGAGGACAAAGTTTTAAGTCTTTTGTATGGTTTGCAACATGTACTGAAATTTTTATGTGAAAAAAATTGGCCAAATGTACAAGAACACAGATAAACACACACACACATACACACACACACACACACACACACAGGCATGTGCATACAAAAATAGATGTCCAAAGTTGAAAATTAGACTTGATGGCTGGTCCAACTTTTGGGAGACCCAGGCATCAGTCAATAAAGAAGCAATGTCTTGGTTTGAATATGAAAAAAAGTCACATAGGTAATGTGCATAAGTAACACAACTTTGCTTATTTTCTCCACTTTCTTATAACATTTCTAATATCATCAATCTTGTATTCCTAAATAAAACAATTTCCTGAGCATAAAGTGACTTGCTATCATTTTATACTTTCCACGCCTGCAAAACAGCTGAAAAAGTACTTTAACATTAAATTATACAATACCACATTCTCAAGAATAATAAAGCGAGATAACACACACACACACACACACACACACACACATCTCCTTAATACCCTTAAATGCCAATCTTTACAGGAACACGCAGGAGAAGGTGTGTTAAAGTTCTTATCAACAGTTGCTGGATCTGGGTTGCTAAGTTCCACAGGTACGTATGAAGTCACACCCATGGGTTTCAGTAGGATTGCATGTGAGGTACACAAGAGTCACACTTGGTACTTCTCAGCTCTACATTCCCTCTGTACTGTCCTGTTGTCACCTACACAGTTCTTCGGAGCACTGCTATCAAATGATGTCACACTGCCACCAATGTGAGGTCACACGAGACCCTTGGGCTAGACAGGACTGATATTATTTCATTGGTCGTATTCAGGTAAAATCACAGAGATAAAAAAAAAAAACTATTTTCTTAGTTAGGTTATTTGAGACTGCTGTTTCTAAATAAGAGAGGTTTTTGTGTTATTCTTTAACACGAATCATAGCACAAGATTCTAAAGAAGCAGAAAAGTATTTATCTACTTACTAAGACACATGAGTTCTGTATTTGACGTTTCTACTTAACTTCTCATCTCTAGGTGATTTACAACTTTAGACTGTAAATGCTGCCTTCAAAATGAAAAATAAAAGTAATCCCAAAAGGCAGGGAAAATCAGTCATGTAATACAAAATCACCTACTAAAACAATAATCGGGACTTCAGCAGCGGCACCCAACAAAGTAAAAAACACAAGGCATTATGTATGAATGCAGAAAGAAATCACCACACACTGCCATTGTAAAGAGAATTAATGGATGACAAACATTTAATCCACAAGACAGGTTCATATAACTAAACAAAGACCATTTGATATAGGAAAAATATAGTTCCCAACCTGTTTAAAAATGTCAGATGTGCCGAGTTTGGGTGCTCGCGACATAAAGGAATAAAGCTGAATGCCAGGTAGGAAGTGAGCAGAGTTTTCCTGGGCAGTAGGGTACCTCCTGGATTTCCAGGAGGGGTCCTGAGTTGGCAGCCACCAAGACCCCGTGTCAGGGATAATTTACACAGCAAAATCACAACATGCCTAGAAGGTGGGGGTGGGTCAAATTACAATGAAGCTATAAGATTACAAGTACAGCTGCATAGCTAACTTTGATCCAATAGGGAAACAGAGCAAGGGTGTCTGGGGAAGGCAGGGAAGTCTGGGTCCAATGGTTCTGGTCTCCCACCCATGTGTCTGGCCCCTTGCTGGGCACCTGGACCAGGTGGAATGAATTGCAGTTTAATCTCAAGCTGCCGAGTGTTCCCAGGGAGGCAGCCAGGCCTGGCTATGGCATCTCCATTCTGAGGCCTGGCTCTCTGAAGAGTCACCTGGAGTCACAACTGTGATGGCTGAATTTTGCCTGGGCGGACTTCTTTGAGGGCCCAATCCTTCTCCAGCATGGTAATACCCATCTAACTCAGCCGTCTATTACACATTTTCATCTCGTAAAGAACCCATCAAGCACAATAATTATCTCAGTGTTTATAAATTTTTGCTGGTGAAGTCAGAGCTCCATCTTAATGCACTGAGGAGGTCGAGAAAATACAAATCACACAAGCCTGCAGAAGACCGCATGTGTATTCTGAGCCCGAGACGCAAGAATCAAGCTCAGGGACAGAAGCTCGGAATTTTCACCTCAAGAGTTATTGTTTCCAGTGAAGCAGTGTTAACCATCCATCTGGAGGGGACTTGCTTAAATTAATACTTACATTCTTACCTCTGCCATCCATTAATTCTGGATTTGATGAGCAAATTTACAATTTTTTTTCTCAAAGGTAGGATTTATCTAAAGGAAACGTACTTTGCCTTCCAGGCAAAAATAATGAAATCTACACAGTATAAAGAAGATTCCTTTAGAACAAAAAAATGACACTTCTCACAACCAGTCCAGGAGCCACATTTGAACATTTTTACTCCTTTCTCTTCTTTTTATTTAACTCCCTCACAAAGTTTGGTGGAACATTCTGGTCTCTAATACACATCCTCTCTTTCGACTTTGATCTCTTTCATCTAGGGTTGGCAGATGTGAGACCCCGAGGCAAAGCCACAGATTTTAGAATCCAACAGGGCTGAGGACTCACACGATATATTTTTGGAAGTTTTCAGTCTCCAATCAGCACATTTACTTTGGTAACTGAGACTAGTGACACCCATTCATTCCCTGCTGTGGCCAGTTTCAACGAGTTACCAGTACTTTGCTTTTTTTTTTTTTTTTTTTTGTGTGTGTGTGTGTGTGTGTGCATGGAATGGGATCCAATCTGTTAAGATTACAAATTTGTAGGGGGAAAAAAAAGATACTATGCTCCCACCTGAAAAAATAAGAACCAAAACCCAAAATCCAACCAAAACTAAACAACAAAACAAAAGCAAACTGAAACAGTACACGATTTTCAAGGCTCCACAGACTCTGCCAAATTTCTCAACGAAACAATCAGAGGTTTTTAATCAATATTCTTGCATTAACTTCTACTCAGTGTACATTATTAATCGTCCTTTTCTCTCCTAATGCAGATGCTGAGAAATTTAAACTTGGATCACTGAATGCCCCTAAAAGATAGACATATAAACTCAGAAAACATCATGCATTGCCAAGTCTCAAAGTTTATTTGCACAAATACTTTGCCAACTCATTCTAAAAACCTAAAAGTTCTACCAAAGTCTATTTCAATATATCCTTGAAATTGTCTTCAGGACAGAGACTCAGATTCATTTTATGATATAACCTAGCACCGACCCTACACTAAGTTCTAAAATCTCACTTATGTAATTCAGTGGTAGACACCCTGTCTAATATGCTAAATATGCTAAAGCCCTGAGTTCAATCCTCAGTATGGGAAAGAAAAATAAAAACAGAAGACTTACTTTAAAAGTCATTTTATTTTATTGTATTTTACTTTCTTTGCAATGTTTCCTCCAAAAGGCTGTTGTGAACTGATGTCTCCCACCTCCTGTACTTAATTATTAGGAATCAGCAGCAAGAATTAGGACCGACACACAAAGGTAAAGTTCAATCAAGTTGCATCACCTCAAAGTTAAGGCCTATCTGCCTGGTCAGACTTCTCTAACTCTTACTACGATATTTCTCTGTATTATTATTGAATATGCGAAATTTTCAGAAGTTTAAAATTCTGTTTCCAACAATAAAGTTATACATGGGAACTTTACAACCCATGAGCTTGCTATTTGGTTTTATCTAAGCCAGAGATGATTCTGTATATTCTCACTTAGATATTTATATTATGGCATCTATTAGGCTTTCTAAACTACATCAATTTGCATTACATGTGAATTCATTGAAGGAACATGTAGTCTAACAGTGGAGATCAAACTGGTATGTTACTGCAAAAGAAGACAAAATAATAAAATACCACAAGTATAGTGCAAGCGAGGTACCGTTTTCTTCTAGTACCACTAATATCAACACACTATCACTTTTTAAATTGTTAAGAATCATTAGTTTTAGGAGCTGGCTAAATTAGAATAGCATGTGTCTTAGTTACTTTTTACTCATTGCTGGGACAAAATACCCGACACCCAAAATGAAGGCAGGAAAGGTTTATTTCTTACAGTGCTTGGAGGTTTCAGTCCATAATCAGTTGGCTCCAAGGCAGGGTGGCGTGGCAGGGCTGCAGTACATGGCAGCTACAAACAGCAAGGTTAGAAACCTGCAAGAGAGAGAGAGACAGACACACCTTCTTCCCCCCATTACATCCTATCCTGGCTCCAACCTGAGGCGGGTGTAGCTCTCACACCACCAATCCCAGTGCTAGATAAATAACCAATCGCAATGCTAGATTTGGTCTGAGTCCATAAATCATGAGACTGGGGGGCCACTGAGATAAACCATGACATTGTGATTTTGCATTACAAATTTATAAAAAAATTAAAATGTTAATGTGTTATGTTTAGTGAAATTTTATGAATTTTACCTTGATTATTTTGCTGCCTCCTCAGTTAAACAAACCCAAAAAGCTATTTCTAAAAGCAGAACATATAACTGGAATAATTGTAGAGTTTACAGTAATAATGCATTTGCAGTATGTATATGTGTGTATATAGTTTTTTTCATTTTTATTTTTATTTCATATTTTTCTTTTGTGGAAAAGTTAAGGGGACCAAATTATTCCACTAATAAAACTGTAAAACCATTTACATGAATTTAAAAACATATTACTATTATCTCATTACTTGAAAGTTAAAATTTTTTTGGACCTTAAATCAGGATTTTCTCCTTTTAACAATTTCAAAGACATTTCTATGCTTCTCAAAATTGTTTCCATGAGCAGCCAATTAATGAGAAGTGTTGTTATTCTGAGTATAAAAAGTAGTGAGTAGTATTACCTTAAACTCATCTCCTTTTCTGTAGTGAGTGAGGGATTGCTCAGATAATGTGGGGAGTGCAGAAGTTTTATCGTTCTTCTAGATTTCCTAGTGGTCCTTTGCACTGGTGAAGTAAAGGACAAATATCAACTACATATGTAAATTTCAAAAGAGCTGTCACATTTTTAATCCATAAGGACAATCTGGGCAATTGTCAAGGTCAAAGAAACCAAAGCATTGATAGAAATTTCTTCGTGGCAGGAGGTAATTTGTAGGTATGTTATACTTAGGCCACAGAGAAGTGACAACACCTGCCAAGTCTTTAGAAATTCTCCACATTAAAGATTTACTTGACCTCTAAGGCACTGATAAAAAGCATGGACTTAAGGTTAAATGATGTGTACAAATATTCCCTAGTCAGCAATGTTAGTACGATAAAAACGCTTTTCTTCATCACAGAAAATAAAGTAAAACATGATCAAAGTTGGTGAGTTAAGTACAAACATGTTGATTCTTACTGCATAAATATTAGAAGTAAAAGCCAGTACACACTTTTAGAAACTGTTCAGAAACCAAACACTTAGATACCGGATGTTTTTGATCTAATAAAACTAAGAATAAATGAAATCTTAATAGAATTAGTATGCAATAAAAGATTAATTTATGAAAAACATTTAGTACCTGGCATAGAATATATCTGTTTTAAGAGATTAATCCAAGTTTCAGAGTTGCAAACAAAACAAAGAGTTTATTTAACTGCATTTTCATAATCTGACTGTGCTAAAGGTATGGGTTTTGGCAAGACAATTAGTGAGCCACAAGAAAATGTCAACTTTAGGAAAGCTAAAATGTTTGCATATACTTTATTGAATTCTAGGCTTGAAATCTTAGCTGAAAGTTAAACCTCAGTAAGGTGACATGGGTGTGTAAGTTGTATGCTTTTAAAAACATTTTTACATTGATACCAAATTATTTGTATCAATAATGACCTCCAATCCCCCAAATAGAGGTCTATTGTTTTTTTCTTTGAGAGACACATAAGGAAATACACACAAGTCTGTACTAAGGATAATTCACATAAAATTTGCAGTATAAAAATATATGCATAAATAAAAGCAGTGTCCCTCAAAACCTTCATTGTCACCCTAAATACAAACATGTGGTTCTTTCAGCAATTCTACCCGAAGGAGTGAATATAGATTAATTAGCTGTTTACATCATATAATAGCCTTTGCTTTGCTTCCAGTTCTTTAAGAAATTTTCTAATTAAGTTATAGATTCTTATGTATATTTACTCAAAAAGAGAAAACAAGTGGATGATATGGATATCCGGTCCATTTGATCATCAACTTTGATTTTACATCAGTACTTTGTCAATGTTAAAAATGTTATAACGGTGTATTTTATTAGGTAAATGAATATCTATTTAAAATTCTGATCATCTCTTAAAATGACAGCAGAAATTTGGAGATAATAGAGGTGAAGCCCAATTTCTAAAACATAATAATCCAGTTATCAATTAGGTAATGTAAACGACCTATGGGAGGTATGTAGTCAGTTTCCTGTAAGTGATGCATTTCTGTCCTGCTTAAGAGTAATTTATAAATAGAACCGTGCTATAGAAAAGAACCCTGATATCCACATAGAACCTAAAGATACTCAGAAGAGCAAAAGCAATCCTGGAAAACATGAGCAAAGCAGGAGGAGTCACAATCACTGACTTCAAGTTACACTTCAAGACTGCAGTGATAAACACAGCATGATATTGGTGCAAAAACATACAGAATTAATGGGACAGCACAGAAGATCAATGGAGCAAAATAACCCCAGGCATATTCAGATAGCTAAACTTTCAAAAAGGGGCTATTGGAGGAAAGATAGACCTTCTATCAAATATTGTTATCCACATGCTAAAGTTGGACCCATGTTTCTCATCATGTAAAACACTAAAAGCAAATATTAAAACATAAACATTTAAACTATACAAGATAAAATAGTTATAAATCTTGAAGCCATTGGGGTAGGCAAGGACTTTCTGAGATCTCAAACTGCACAAGAAATAACAGCAAAAATCAACAACTGGAATTGCAGCCAAATAAAATGCATTTCCTTTTCCTTCATGCAAAAGAAAACAATCAACAGTGTAAAGGGAAAATGTACAGGAAAGGAAAAACCTTTGCAAATGTTCCACAGAAAGGAATAATATCTACAATGTACAAAGAACTCCAAAGTCAGCCTCCCAAATGAAATACCCAACCCAAAATAGGCAAGTGAAATGTCAGACATTTCTCAGAAGAAATACAAATGGCCAATAAACGTACGAAAAAAAATTACAAGATCTCTGGCTATTAAATGAAAATTAAAACAATCCTAAGAGTTTATCTTACACCAGCCAGAGTGGGAGTCATCAAGAAATCAAATAATAACAATGAAGAAAAACAGACATTTCTTCATTATTGGTTGAGAATATAAACTAGTATACCATTAAAAACTCAGTATGGATATTTTTCAAGAAACTGAAAATGGAAATTCCATTTAATGTAGTTATTCCATTCTAAGTGTGTTCCCCGAAGACATCATATTTCAGAGACATGCTTATCAATGTTTAAAGCAGCATAATTGATAATAGCTGTATCTTGGAAGCAGCCTATACATCCACCAACAAATGAATTAATAAGAAACATGTGGTATCTATATATAATGCAATACTACTCAGTTATAAAGAAAGATAAACTGGAGACATTTATAGCAAATGGATACAGCTTGACAACATGAAATTTCAATGAAATAAATCAGATACACAAACTGAAGTACCATACGGTTCCTCTCCTTTGAGTAATCCAAAGTATAAATAAAGAGCAAAATAAAATCTTGATGAAAGGAAATAAGAAGACAAAGTGTTTGCAAGAGGCCAGGAATCTGGGAATGAGAGAGGGCTGGAGTCAAGGGGAGAACACAGATTTAAGATTTTCCGTGTGTATGCACCAACTACCCACAGAGGATACAATCTTTACATGTCATAAACATAAAATAAAATAATCATAAAACTAACAATGATAATCACATGTGTGAGGAAAAGGGAGCTAGGGATGGAGTGGGGAGGGTGGGAATAAAAATTTTCAAGATGTGTTCAATCGGTATCTATTTCCTAAGATGAAAGTAAACACCATGCACTCCTGAGATGTACTAATAAAAAGTAATTGAATCCTAAGAATATGCAGGTTATATTGAGTGATATAAATAATAAACAATAACAATATAAGCAAACATAAGAAACATAGGTGTAAAACTCAAAAAGGCATGTAGTTAATAATTATAAAAATTCTAATTCCAACACTGAAGCATCAAAGCATGAAGATACCTCAGAAATAATTGGTAACAGAGATGGAATCAAGTAGTGAACATACATAGAATTATTTTAAAAGATACTTGACAAAATATTGTGATTTATCAAGCAAATGTTAGTTATCAGGGTCTTGGACTATCTGGAAATTAAACATAGGAGCAGTTGATTTATGGAAATATTTATTAACTATAAATGTTATATATACATACAGTGAGAAAATTTTTTGGAGACTGTGCAAAAAAATGGACTATAAATCTTCCAGAGAAGTTCCTTCAGTGATTTTGTAAGTACCATTAAACTCCTTGAGGAGTTCTGATATAAATATGAAACAATGTAAACTTAGCTTCTAAAAAGTAAAATTCTACATTAAATCATCACTTAAATTTCTTTGTAACTATAGGACAAAATTATATGGAAGAGTAGTGGAAATCCAATTTAACACTGGGAAATATTAGGGCAGCAAAGAGTTTCTACCATAGTTAGATTATGCAAAACAACATTTTACTACAAAGGCTTTAAAAACTATATCGTCTAATTGCCTCAGATTTATATTTTACCTTGTGTTGAGCAAATCTAGCTAAATTCTAGAATCCTTCAGTGCACCTGTCTTGCAAAGAATGTGAACATTTTCGACAAATATTCCACATTAACATTCTACATTCAAAATATCAATCCATGTATATTGTTTGTTTGTTTGTTTGTTTATTTGTTACCAAGAATCAGGACCTTGCACTTGTCACACAGGAGCTGTGAGACCAAGCTATATCTCTGGTCTCCACTTATATTTTTTGAAGGTTTCTTAATGTTGTTATTCATCATGGGGCGTATGTTAACTCCAGGTTTCTTTACAAAAGAGCCAGAGGCCCACAACTAGAAGCAGAAAAATGAAAGGATATAAGCATAACAAAAGATGCTGATAAAAGATGGCTAAAGATTGGATGGAATGACCAGGTACTGGGATTTCACACTTGCAAAAATTATAATTATATGAAAATTTTAAAAATAATGGGGTAAAATAAGTGCAATTAGGCTATGAATAAAATGTCTCGAGTTTTAGAGGTTTGAGTAATCACAAGTTTTAAAAATTAGTGTTTAAATTGGAAATGCGAAAGTGAAAAATAATAAACAATCAGGAAAGATGAATACAATAGAAATCAGTAAGTCAACAGACAGATGTACAGACTAAAAGATACAGAGTGCAAAACTTGAACAGAGACAATATATTTGGGAAGAATATCAATTAAGAAGCAAATAATTTACATTAGATATAGCAATGTCCAATTTAAGGAAACTCTTGCTAATGTCTTCTGTGGTTCCAAGGATGCTCAGGGTACTAAGCTGGTCTTCATTCTGTTTTACTGGTATCTGCACAGACACACATGTAGATATAAATATGATCATAATTCATCTTTAATTTTGTCATATCCTTGAAAATATTCCTAGATTTACATAAATCTGAAGTGGTTGACACTTTCTCGTGTTTGCAATATACAGATACTTGTGGGTCATGGTTTCGGGATTTGATGAAGAGGCTCTATCCCATAACATTAAACCTGGTTGTCATTCAGATCATCTGCCATGAATGTGCTGGGTCCCCTCTGTTTGGTTGTTATGGTGCCATTCTGAGGAAGTGGCAAACTAGTTTCAAGTAGTCATAAATGCCGACCAAAAATTAATTTAGCAGGACAGTGTGTTGGGTGCAAAAATGGGCATCTCTAAGAGGAAACTTGACTAGCAACGCCAAATTAGGGCGCTGTGTCTCACGGCATGTGAGTGTATCTGCTGCCACTTGTAAGTCTAATGCCACAGAAGGGAACATCTCCTACTGAGAAAGCTCTTTGGAAAAAGTGGAAGCTTAGGGAATTGTGTAAGCTATGGAAGATGGACTCTAACTGTTGCTTGATAATTGAATTGGTAAAATAAATTAATCTGAAAAACTTGTGAAAAGAATTAACATACAATGGTTTCCTAGAGCTGACATCATTCATCGAGAATGTAAAGGACTATAGAAGAAGAAAATGTAGAGATTTATAGGTAATTATTCATAAAATATCAATATTTAAGATATGGATTAGCAGAGTAATGAACCAATTCCATAGAGAAAAAATAAGGATAGAGAAAACAGATTACCCTAAAGAACATAATTTGTGAAATTTTCAATTTGGAAATTGATATAAATTGTTTCATTAACACTAAAGAAAGAAATGTTAATTGAAATTTTATGCCATGAAATATAAATATATGATAGGTATTTAATTTTTTTGTGAAATACAAGAGTAGGAACTGATTAGAATTAAGTTAACACTAAAACTTTGGAATATCAGAAGTTTTATGATTATGGAAATATACAGAAAAATTATCTGTTCAATCTGTCGTGATAATTTATCTATGCATTTATTTACAAATGTATTGAGTACCTAGCATGTGCCAAATTCAGGGATTAAACTCTCTTAGTGGCTAGTATGAAATACATGTGAATTAAGTAGCATTTGTTTTATTTCTGAATAACAAGCTAGTGTAGACTTTTGGAAATGTAGTAAGATGAAAACATGTTAAATAACAAAACATATTAGCAAATGGAAAGTGATAAACCATTTTCCTTTCCTTTTTTCCAGTGAAATTTCATGTTAAAGTTTTGTACTTCACAGTAGTCTTGCCTGAAGAGTGTGTTTATTTAAAATACCAAAATAGATAACTAGAGAGGTCTAGTCCCTCCACATCACCATGTTAATATGTTAATACCCATATTTCAGGCTACAACTATCAAGATGTGAACATGATTTCAAAGTCTCATCAAACTCTCACAAATATTTTCTTCTTTAGAAAATGTTCCCTTGAAAATATATGATAAAAGTTGAGGCTTTTTCTGTGTTGTGTAAAAGATGCAAACTTCTTTTAATCCCTCTAAACTAAGAGCTTTGATTCCAAATTCAAACAAAACCCTAAGTATCTAATGACTTCTAACACTGGAAAGCTTCACCCCATATCCACTTAGAGTGCTGAGTTTTTTCCTCATGTGATGATAATGTGGGTAGAATTAATCTGTAATCTGTGACAATTCTCACCATCCTTGATTTGAAAAGATTGTGTTTGTCTGAAGTCAAGAAGTTCCATGTAATGGATCATTTTGAAATTATCGCCTCCTGATCACTGGAGAAGTTCTACTTCTGACAAACCTGGTAGTGACTCAATAGCTTGTGCTCTCATTTTGCTTTTGAAATCAATCACCGTATTCATTTAATCATGTTGAATATGTGACTGGACTTGCTTGTCTACGCAGTAAGTAGCAAGCATTGCAGAAGTACTGAGGACTGAGCGTCTTTAAAAAGTTAAGGCTGTCCAGTTTAAGCCGTTACTGAGACGCCACTACCCAGCCACTACTGATGGTGAAGAAACTGAAGACTGTAGGCTATAACATGGCCAATGTCTTAACAGCTGAAAATGTGGAATCAAGATTTAAAACTCTGCAGTCTGTATATATTCATAGACTTAATTCTTAAATGATATTCTTCAAAACCTCTGTGAACATGGCAGCTGAAATACAAGAATTATGATTTGATCATATTATCGAATTGGAAAAGGGTAGCAGATGAGTGGCCAAAATCACCCTGAAAGCATAAACTAGAGAAACCAGTTTGCACAGGATCTGGCCGTTGTGGTTTAATTCTGGTGACTATCTGAGATCGCTGCTGTCCAGATAAACTCAGACAGGCTCAGAGGCAGCTTACAGCCAACAAAAGGGGAAGTGTGGTCCAGGGAAACCTAGCTCATGATTTACCTTCAGAGAGTACAGCCAACAAGGCAAGCAAATAAAAACAAAATCTCTGCTCCGGTTCACAAGTGAACTTCAAGGTGAGAATGCAAAAGTACGAACGTCTCTTTAGTAAATTTTTAAGAAAAATGTTGATGCTCGTATCTTGGGGCCAGAATGCAAAATTAAAAAAGTAAACAAGCTGATGATTAGCCATGGATTGTCAGCTCCCCTCAAGAATCTGTCACAAATAAAACCAAATTCTCTTCTGCATGATGCAGTATATTATAAAATTCAATGTGAAAATTCCCAATAGTAATAGCTCATGATGAAGAAAAAAATCTTAAAAATCAGGGAAAAACAAGACTATACATGGAAGCTTGGAAAACCAATAAACTTAAAATTATACCTGCCAATAATATGTCACAAATATCATTTGATATGGAATATTAAGAATATATAATGTAAAACAATAACATTGAGTAGTAAAACATTTCTCTGTGGAAAGAAGTAAGTAAATTGAAATAATTTCCCAATAATTTTTCCATTTTTTGTTCTTATAATTTGTAGTCTGAGAAAAAAGAACTAAATATGTTTATAAATTCAGTGTTTGCAACTCTAGATAAAATATTTTGTAAAATTGAAAATAGTTCAATGAGTAACATATTTTAAAAAATTAATTTGAAGCTCTAACTCAATTAATTTTAGTCTCTGAACTTTTTCATACTGTAAAGATATCTGTCATTATAAATATATGAAGCTAAAGTAAGGCCTTACTTTGCAATTATTTATATTTTTATCATACAGAGAACATACAAGCGATTAATTGTGAGTTGGTATTTCACCTAAGACTATTCAAATAGTATTTCAGCTTGCAAACTACATCTACAATATCATTGTAACAGGAGGTTTACAAAAACTATACGATTTAACTGACAGTTACATAGATCAATTTATACTTTATTTGGGCATTTATAATGAATTACCAATAAAATATATTAATAATTTGTTTTAGTGTACACTTTGAATGAAGTTTAGAATAACTGGAGTTTACTTTTTTAAATTAAAAAAACTGATTATTTTTATTGATAGAAGTGGCAACAGAAATTAATTTTTCTAACTATAAATATTTGTATAAAATTTTCCAAGAATGTAGCACAGAATTTTGTACACAATGAACACTCAGTAATTATTTGGTAAATTTTTGACAATATTTGATTTTTTGCTATTGTTCTTTTTTGATAATCATTACTTTATTTTAACAAATTTCTGGAAAATTGTGGCCTATATTTAAATAAACACACATATTTATATAATGATCAATCAAGGCATTTACCATTTCTACTTTTTAAATTTGGTTGGTTTATTTGCATATATATTTATTTGTTTACAATATTAGACACCTTTTCACTGAGCTATATTTCCAGCCCTTTTTATATTTCATTTGGCGACAGAGTTAGGGGACTCAGTTACAAATTCCTCAAGCTAGGCTAACACTTGCAGTCTTCTGCCCCAGGCTTCTTGAGCCTGGCCTTATAAGGATCAGCCACCTTGCCCTTTGTTTTCCATTAATCTGTGCTAATTGCCTGTCTATCGTGGTAATTAATGTCTGTGAGATTTTCAAAGCATGTGTACAAAGCGCACTGATCAAATCTAGGCAATTAACATTTATACCTCATCATTAATTCAAGTTTGGAGTCTCCAAGCATATTAGATGTTTTTAAATTATATAATATAAAGGTATTTATATGTTATATAATGATTTTGTATTAATTATCCTTACCCTACGTCTGCAGCACACAAGAACCTATGCTATATAATGTTGTGTGAGTAAGCATTATAATTTTGAATCTTGAAAACTTTAGCTCTATTATATAAAACCGTTTTGGAAGTGTTTAGATATTTTCTTTTCCTGTATTTGTTGTTATAAGAAAACTCTAAATAGGAAAATGCATTTTGCAAAAGTAAACACTGTGCCCATGATTCTCTATTAATTAATATTTTGGGGGTTTATCCACCATTTACCACGGCCTTCTGGAGTTTGTGATAGAGCGAAGGCTTTTCTTAGAATATAATGTTCAGTAACACATACTATTCTACACTCTGGAAAAGACTCAAGATTTCATTGACAGCAGCATTTTATGAGGATCTTGAAAATGTACTGAAGCGAAACAGATTCACACATCTAGGAGAAAAGCTCAAACAGTTTTCACAAAATCTCCATGAGGGAGGGGTGGCAGATATTTTTATTGCCCACAGTTTTAGCTATGATGAATGTTAGAGATGAAGTAATTTTTCCCCCCAAAGTCCCAGAGTTCTTTAAATTGTCAGAAACAAAGCATTAATCCAGGACTTCTAATTCCATGTTCCCTGAAGCAAGGTTGCTAGAAAAGTGACTGTAGACATGGTTTTCTGATCTTTTTGGTCTGTTAATGAGATACTTTTTGAAATTGCACTAGATAGTTGTATGTAATGGAAACGCAAGTGTTGGTTTTAAGATTGAATGTTTATTAGTTGCTTGCTGTAAAATGGAATCATTAAACTAAGCCTATGTATTAATGACCACCAAAAACCAGAGATGTTCCATGTTAAAAAATTTAAAATTTACCCAAGTGCTTAAGAAAGAAGTACACTTTCTGTAAGAGCTGAGAGTTCAGGCATTGGTTTTTGATGCTGCTAGTAGCTATGGGCAGAAATTCCCCATGCCTCATGACAAGAAAAGTAAATATGAGAAAAAAATCTAATGCCACCATCATTTTAATAATTAGTATTCCCACTGAGTCCCCTTTTACCAGGCTCCCTGACTTTCTGATCTACCCTTAATAGGCCAACTACCTGGTGTGCTTGATGCCATTTGTTCACCAGTGCTTCTACATTTTCTGGGAAGAAAGACAATTTATTGGATTTATGTATATCATCTATAAATTATTTATCATTCTTTGAGTAAAGCATGTATGATATTCATATGTACACTTAGGTGTTTACTTAAGATTTACTATATATTTACTAATCTATATTTAAAACTACAAATTTCTATATTCCAAACAATCATCCTTGAGTTTATTCAAATAAATTCAAGACATTCTGTCATTTAAAAATAATTATGCATTCCTTCCTCAGCAGTGAGAAATTCCCATCTCATTTTATTTAAGTAATTACTCATTGCTTACACTTATAATATAAAGAGCTCTAAGATTATAAACCAATATCAAATATCAAATTTAATATAAAATTTAATAACTTTATAAATACACATTATGGTGATTTTATATTTAGGTGGTTATAACGTGTATGTATTGGCATACAGGGAAATAAACATTGTCATTTTTCACTTTACACCAAGTATAATGCACAAATCTCAAGTATAATGCTAGATAAAATTTAGAATATTCATTTACCAGTTTAAGCCATCCTGTATTACAGTTCTCCAGAGGATCAGAATCCATCTAAAACATATGTATAATTATATAAGAATTATTTGCTAAATTTACAGAATGATAAACAGAAAATCCTCAACGGCCACTGTGAAATCACTAGTAGAAGAATCTATAATGTTCAGCTATTCCCTAGAATGCTAGGACATCAAATAACATTTAACACTGAATCCTGGAAACTTGCAGAGGTTCCAGTGTTAGTCTTTGTCACCATGTAGAGAGACTGCATTGAAAAGTCTGCACTGGAAAAGCAAGGGCAATGTCTGGACTTCCTCCCCCAAATACTTCTTTCCCTTTTCATTCTTTCCAAGCAACAAGATTATTGGTTGGTGCCACTTACAACTAGGGTGGGTCTCCTCTCTTCAATTTGCTATTCTGCATATCAATCATCCACAGACACACCCTAATCATTTGGAGGTGTTTAAGTGGACATACTGCAATTAAAGATCATATGCATCTTTTATTTAATCTATTGTATATATTTGAAGAGAAAGTTTCCCCATGATCTGTAAATCTCCATTCCTGCTCTTCAGAATACAATAATGGACTCTTTTGGCTTTAACTTTTTTAGTTCAAGCTAGAGTTTATCACATCCATTCATGTACTAGAATGCAGAAAGTTTGTTTTTTATTTTCATTGAAGGAAAGTAGTCTATTGATTGAATACATCACACAATGTGATCCTTTCGATGCTATATAATATGATACTTGTATGAGTGAATTTCATGCAAAGACAAATTTTGAGCATATTTTAATAACTCACAATTTTTTTTGAGACAGGGTCTGTTAGACCCACTGGGTAGTCTAATTCACGCATTCCTGTTTCTGCCTTCCCAATCCAGGATAACAGTTGTGTACCTCTAGGCTGGCTAACAACTCACTTTTAAAAAAGCCCCGCATAAGCACTTTAAATATACACAATAGATGCATTCAATGATTCTCTAAAATACTAATACTTAAATAATCCAGCAATTAATATTTTGAGTCATGAAACAGAAAGGTTTTATATTTGATTGTGTATTCTCTGTTATATAACATACCCAGTGATCGTTAGGATCAAGAATTTCTCTATTTAAAATGTAATTCATTTTGTTGGAGGGAAACCTTCTATCTTTAATATCCAACCATCTCATGATTAATGGGTTTTTCACCTATTTAGGTTATCACTGCATCACTGATCTGGAAATTAACTTGGATACTTGCATTAGGGTGCATAAGGCATTCCATGGAAGAACACTTTTGGCTGGTAGTAGAATATAATTTTTTTAAATATGTACACTATATTTTTTCTTTTTTATTCATTTGCTTATCAATTCTCTGCATATTGCCTGACACAATTTGAGGCAAACCTGAAAAGTGCTGAGATATGCTCCTCTGTCTTTTAGTTTATTTAAATCCTTTTAAAGGGATTTGGTTACTATCTTCACTGAATTATTCTGTGTGTTAGATAAGACTTTTTCTACTTATACCTGTGTGTCTAGACAAAATGTTCTCACTAGTAAATATTGAATCTTTCTGACATGCTTTAACTTGCATTTTCTTTTTTTAACTTTTCAAAAGAAGGCAATACATTAAATAAGAAATTTTTTCAAGTTTAATTTCAAAACATTATATCTAAGTTCTAATTTTGCATTTCATGTCTGCTCTCTCTTTAAGAAAGCTGAAGGATTCTAAATTATGAACTCCTTACTTATTATGAATATAATAATATTAAATTTTACTTTCTTTAAATTTTGTGAATATTTATGGTTATACCATCACTGCAAGAATATTTTTTCTTTTTTTAAATTTTATTTAAAGAAAAAAAAATAGAAAAGGGTATAAATAATACAGAATTTCAAAAAAAAGATAAACAGTAAGAAATCAGTAGTTGATAAATTACATATTGTCCTTTTAGAAATAGTTGTTCAAATTACAAAATTAAAGCACAAAAAGTGGACATTCAAACAGTGAGACTGCAAACATATCTGTTCATCAATCCAACAAGAAGTTAGAAATATGGTTATCAATCCTACATCCTTAAATATACATGCAGTTATATCTTTTATAGCACTTCCTATTTCCTCTTTTTTTACAGTAGCAATTACACATTTTTAAAATTTTATTTGAAGAGAGAAAAAAGCAAAATGGAAAAAAGGATAGCAACAGTATAGAATTCTAAAAGAAAAAAAAGAAAAATAAGAAAGAAAAACACTAAGAAATCACTAGTTGATAAATTATGTATTGTCATCTTGGATGTAGTTGTTCAAGTTACAAAGTTGAAGGGTACATAGTAAATATTCAAACAGTGAGACTGCAAACAGTTCTGCTCAAAGATCCAACAAAGATTCAGGAATATGGTCATCTATTTTACACACTCAAACATACATGCAGTTATATCCCTTAGAGCACTTTCTTTTTCTCTCTTTTTTACAATAGCAATTACAGTATAAAAGTATAGTGCTTGTTACTTTTTACTAAGTGTTTCCTTTTTAGCTTACACGATGTCATGCTATGTCAGCAGAGGGAGCAGGAACAACATGGCAGAAGGGCCAAGTCTTCTGATTCTCAGAGGCCGGCTGGGCCAGGCTCCTGGCGACAGAATGGTCTCTTCCATTACTCTGCCCAGAGTGGTTTCTCCAGTGCCAGGTGTCAGTGGCCTGCATCTTTCTTTAGCAATTTTTCTCCTACCTGCTTCTTTAACTTGTTGGTACAACCTGGAGCCCCAGTGCAGGATTGTTGCTTAGCTTCAATGGCTTCAGTCTGCAAACATCTCAGCAAGATGCAGGCTCGCAGAGGGGCCTTTGTGGCTGGCCACCTTGTGAGTGTTTTCCTGACATTTATCCTGTGCAGCCTCGAAGATGCCTGAGCCCAACTCATGCACAGATTCCTGCAAGAGGCCCTTCTGGCTTCTAGTCCAGCAGCACCCAGAGCAGTGCCCCTGACCACCTTTGTGCCCATGGTTAACAAAGTTCCAAGTCCCCCCATGTGCCCAGCAGTCCGTACCCCCGAGGGTTGCTCCTGCTCACTGGCAAGTGTCCAGCTCTGACCTGGACAACGAACAAATTTCTATCCAGTGGGCTGCAATCTCACCCTCTCTAGTGAATTTGAAAATGCCTCTTCCTTTTTCAGGTTTGCTTCCTTAAAGATACATTTTAGAGTTTGACCCGATCATAGCCTAATAATATTTTTTTCCCTTTGCAGTACTGAGGTTTGAATCCAGGATTTTGCCCATACAAGGCAAGGGCTTTATCACTGAACTAGTATCTCCAGCCCTTGTAAAATTTCATTTTGGGCCAAGGTCACACCATGTTACCCAAGCTGGCTTCAAACTTCCGGTCCTCCTGCCTTAACTTTCGAAGTAACTGAGACTACGGCTGTGGGCCACCATGCTTGAGTTTCGTAATTCTTTTTTATACTAGAATAATATGTTGTGTTAAAATAAGTGCATAGTTTCTGTCTATTGGTTGGACACAGACTAATAAATTTGATCACTATGAAGATACAACTATTTATATACTTCAAAGCCATTTGCACTTCTTCCACAATTGTTCTTTGCATACTGTTTATGTTCCTCCACTGCCATGCAAGGCTTTTTCTTATGCATTTTGTAGACTTTCAGTATATTAAAGAATAATCTTCTGCCATGCTTATGGATGGTAACTGGCACTTTCTTAAACTGTTTATAAATGACCTGAATTTTAACTATTCCATTTGCTTATTTTTGTGAGGCGAAATCATTTCCTTATTAATCAATTGATGAAAGATAAAAAGACAAGCCTCTTTCACTGAATTTTTTCTAGGATAGGAAAAGCCATTTTATACATTACTTTTATCTAGTTAAGATTTTGATGATATTGAAAAGTAATGATGTCTTAAAAATATTTCACATACTAATAATAATAATTGTGCAGGCTTCAGGCCCAGGGAAGAAGCCACACACCCTGGCAAGGCCCCATCTCATTGGGGAGCATCAGTGGGCTCCCTGCACCTCTCAGTCACCCTGGACACCTCAGCTTCGCCCAGTCCCCTGCACCACAGGGAGGGCAGCCAGTGCAGAATGTGCTCTGGACTCAGCAACCAGCTGAGATGGAGGGTCACAGGAGGGTGTGGAGACAAAGCATCAGGGTACAGTCTCACACCTCCAGCTCTCCTGGAGCAGGTCCAGGAGACATCAACACAGGGGAAATTGGAGGTCGCACACCTGAACTTTCTCAAATGATAGCAACTAAAGGAGAGAGACAATTTAGCTTATATTTGGATTTTGCATGCTATATCTCACCCTGAACAAGTCCAGGAAAACATAGATATAGAATAGAGTAGAAGCCACACACCTGAAATTTCTGGAATGATAGCAACTGAGGTAAAGAACAACTTAGTGCTTATATCGTTTGATTAATTTTGCACGCCTGTGTCTGGTAGTCTGAGCAACTATTTGGAGGATAACAATATGCAATATAGTGACTATTGTCAATTTCCTGCTGTCTTGTTTTTGAGGTCCAATATTGTTCTCATTGTTTTGCTTTGTTTTTAGTTTTATTCTCATTAAAATTAAAAAAATTTACATCTTCTCAGAAATAGTAATAGCTAATCTTTCAGCTGGATGTAGTATATACAACCTTATTTTTCAGTACTTGTAATGTGATCAAGCAAAGTTATACAATGTCTAGGAGAAATGCAAATGGAAGTAGCTTAGAGAATGGAAGAATATTGCAAAAAATTTTATTTTCATATAGATTTATAACTAGAATCATAGATGACAGGTATAGCAATGCACTGTTCTTTCAGTGCTTCTTAAAAGTGACTTTAGCAGAACTCAAGTGCTTGGAAATTGTCGGTAGAAAAATAAGAAGCTGGAAGAACAGAGTTCCAGATGCCCTGCCTGGCACAGCTGCACAGTTCTGCTTTATCCCCTGGGTCCATGCATCAACAAAAAGATATCTGTTTAAAAGCAAACATCAACTCACACACTAATATCTCCAAAATGCATCATTTGTACAAGAGAAAGACCAGGAACAAAAACCTGTCGACAGATCTAGACGTGGCTGAGAGTGCCTCCCACTGTTTTCTTTGGTACTCAGGAGGAGTCACTTCAGATTGCTGAAGAATGATGAACTGTTGCATGGTTTGTGTGTGTGAATCTAATGCACATTTTAATGTGATAGGTGCAGTGCATTGTGTGACTGCAGTTTTCTGGAAAAGTCAATCTTTAGGAGTTTTTTTTCAGGTCTTCAACAATTTTTTTCTTTAAATTAAAAGAAAAGATATCTGTGGTCACATTATTGTAGCAGATGCAATATATTAATTCTCTTTGGTATATTTGTTTGGATAAATAAAAGGAATTAAACTGATTTTAAAGGGCTTAATAATAGTATTGAAAGTGATCATCAGAACAGAGAAAAATGGGAAAAAGGACCAATGCTGAGAAAATTACAATTTGCATTTCTTAGCCGAACCTTTCACCTTTTCTTTCCCCCAAAACCAGGTATCTCTAGTATTACAAACATTCAAAGCCATTGACCCATACATAGTCACAGATTTAATGAAAACCCTAGAGCCATGACATGCTGCCATCAGATACTTGAGGGTATAAGAATGTGCTTCTTGTTTATTTGAAGAACTGGTAGCACTAGTTCTGGTCATTTCTGAGATGATCGATGGTGTTTCAGTCCTTTTTTAAGTTCAAGCTAAAAGAAGTTGGTACTGTATGATATCTGAGGATACTACTTAGATTCAGGTTAATTGCTTGGTTTACTATAAAACATATTTGGTATACACAGTATCCAAGATATTTTCAGTTTCTGAAACTAAATTCAATCTCATTTCAGTTCAACTGTGAACTCTAGTTAACCCATCCCTTAAAAGAGAAACCAGCTCTTTTTAGCATTCCGTTTTCTACAGATTTAAGTTCATATATATGTGAATGCAACTGTAGGCTTCACCAGAGTAACATCTCTCTAACATTTTTAAGTAATTTAGCAATAGAGGCTTGTACTGCTAAACTGTGGTCTCTGTGTTTACTGGATGTTTACCTTGAAGACACTTCAGTAGAATGGCTTTTTCTGTTTTAAATTTTGTTATTGTTCTTTGAATCTCTCTTTTCTTCATCGAGTCTTTCAAGAATGGATTCCAAGAGAGAAAAATGGAAGTTAATGGACTGAGCTACCTCACTACTAATTTCTTCTATGTCTTCATCCATAAGAAAAATGCGAGCATTGTTTCTGGAAGGTCCTCGTAGGAACCTCTGCAAATGTGGAATATCTGTTTTCTTTAGCTGTCTCTGCTTTCCTGTCGCAAAAATAATGTAAAGAGCAAAGTCCTGAGGACTTTATCAATCTTAAATTTTTTGAGAAGTTGCTTGAGTACTTCTTCAGTTCTCATGTTACTGTTTATCTTGACTTTAGCTTCTGACCCAAAGGCTGGGGTGAAAATTGATGTTTTATTTTTATAGAAGTGTCCATTAATAGAGACCCTGGGGAACTGTTGATCTTTCCTGTCCATCACTGGAGGCTTTGTTCTTTTCTCACCAGGGCTGCTTCACTCACAGTTCTGTAGAGGAGTGGGGTTCTGACTCTTCATCTGCATATGGGTTTTTCTCCCCCCAAAATGTCCAGCATTCCTTCAAAGATTAGTTTCCCATCTTAAGTCTGTTTATATAAAATATGCAGATTGTTCTGGTTCTCCTAAAAAATGTTATAGGTATTCAATAAAGAATTAAGTTGTTCCCTGGTTAGGCATGTCCTGTCATCAATGAAGATCCAAGAAGGGCACTGATGAGTCATCACTGTAATTCTCCCCTTTTTGAGATGATCTGAAGATACCCTGCGTCGGGACAGGGAGTTCCGAGAAAATCCTATTTTCTTTTAACTATGTTAGAGAAGCATGATGGATTTTCAAATCTCTGTACATATTTAACATGTACAAATGTTTGAGTTCACATAGAAGCAAAAACTCACAAAATCACCACCAGAATCTGTGCCATCAACACAGACATCACTTCAAAATGTTTATTCCAGCACCCACTTATTATTAGTACTCCTGTGTGTGTATGTGTGTGTGTGTGTGTGTGTGTTAAGAGCACATAATATAAAATCCACCCTGACAGCAAAATAAACAGTGTTGGTAACTGCAGACAATATACTTCTCAGTAGATTCCAGAAAACAGATTTCACTAGCCTTGCGCAAGTAAAATTCTGTACTGTTTAATATCTTCTCATTTCCTTTTCCTCTCACATCCGGGAAGTTACCATTCTACTCTCTAATTCTATGAATTTGACTGACACAGTGTTTTCACCTCACTTAAATCATGCTGTATTTCCTTTTCTGTCACTGGCTTCCTTAGCTTGTCCATGGGCTCATCCATGTTATCACAAATGGCAAGACTTGCTTTCTCCAAACTGCGAGATGTTCCATTTGATGGATATGTGCCTTCGTCATCAATTCCTCTGTCCTTGAAGCCTTAGGCTGCTTCCTTCTCCTGGATTTTGTGAATAATACCGCAGAGAAGATGAAAATACAAATATCTCTGCAAGATCATGGTTTTAGTATTTTGGGTACATTCTCAAGAGTCAAGGTCGCTGCATGGTAATAATTCTGGTCTTAAATTGCCTGAGGACCCTCCACACTGGTTTCAGTGTAAGAAGTTTCAGCTTTGCATATGTTTACCAATGCTTATCTTCTGGTTAATTATTTACTTAGCTATCAAGTCACAAAGATTTTTGCATTTGACTATTAACACCTTATAAGAAATATAAGTTCTAAATATTTTTCTATTCCATGCTTCATTTTAATTTGGTTGTATTTCCTTTGCTGTGAAGACCTCTTTTATTTGATATACTCTAACTTATCTGTTTTTATTTTATTTGCCTGTGCTTTCAGCATCGTTTCCATAAATAATTTCTAAGGCCGAATATTAAGAATTTTTTTCCATATGCTTGTTTTTGAATGCATGTTAGTGTTTCAGGTTTCACCCTTAAGATTTTAACACACTTTGATTTAATTTTTGTGTATTATGAAATGTGTGGGTTCAATTTGATTGTTTTTTAAGTGGATATTCAGGTGTGTCAAAACTATTTGTTGAATGAAATGGGTTTTTTTTCTTCCTTTTTTATTCTTGATTCCTCGTTGAAGATCAACAATGTTAAATTCTTGGTCCTCTGTTCTGTTTCATTGGAATACATGTGTTTTTCAATGCCGATGCCATGATATTTCAATTACTAGTGACCATTTTCTCCACTGTCATTCAACTTCATACTAGAAAAACTAGGTAAGAAACTAGGCAAGAAAAAGAAATAAAATATATTCAAATGACAAACGAAGAGGTGAATTGTTTTTTTGAAAATGACATGATCTCAAAGATTAGAACAAAACAGAAACTTCAATGTAAAAAAAGTAATTGGAATTCTATATACTAACAATGAACTATTTAAAAGCAAAATTAACAATCTCATTTATAAAGTATGAGACTAAAATATTTAGAATTAAAGTTGACCAAGGAATAGAAATATTTATAAATTGAAATCTGTAAGCTCTATTTATATATTTATTTATTTCACTCATACATTTATTTGCTTATATATTTAATTTTTATATTAAATAATTTATATTTTATAATAAATTAAAGGTAATTTAATTTATATTTAATTAAAGCTTACAGATTTCAATTTAATTTATATTTAATTAAAGCTTACAGATTTCAATTTATAAATCTTTCTATTCCTTGGTCAACTTTAATTCTAAATATTTTAGTCTCTTACATTTTATAAATAAATATTTTATAATGTACTAATATACCAAGGACACATCATGTTTTGAACTTGATGACTAATACTGTTAATGTGTCACTGCTATCCAAAGTGATTTACAAGCGCTGTGCTATCTTTTTAGGAATAATTTCACAATGCATTGCTTTTATTTAAATCATTTTCCCCAATTTTACAGTTTTTACTTCAAAAAAAGTGCAAGGTGTCTGAAAATATATCCTGTATGCATTTTCAAATGAATGCTGCATGATTCAGCAAAGTTTCCTTAACAGTTATGAATTACTTTTATTGTGCTTGATGGGAAGCTACAGTTACTGTGGCGTCAGGGTCCTATTCTTCATTTAAACTTCTGCAACCAAATGGCTCATTTAAATACAAGACAGCAAATAACCAAACTCATCAAAAAAATTACTCAATCACAGAATTTTAATAAATTTTTAAGCCCAACTGTAATAAATGTAGAATATTTTAAACCCATTAGAAAGATTGATGTCCTTAAAAATATGAACAGGTGCATGTTTGTCTTCCGTAATCAACACCAAAGGTGGGTGTTAAGTTAATCCACTGCTCTCTCTTAGAATTAATCGTGTACTGTACATTTACAAGAAAACTTAGTACGCGCTAGAACAGACCACCTGCACATTGTTAGAGGTACGCCTTGGACTGAATGAGGTCATTGTATCATGGCATTTCCCCATTCCGATCTTTTCTTCATTAGTAAAACAGTACTGGGTGCACTTTCACCAAACAGTGCTATTATGCTTTCTCCTCCTTTCATTTTTATTATTATTCTTGCTTTTTGTCTCTTTTCTTCTTCTTGTCTTTTCTTCTTCTGATGGAGACCACCCTGAGTGACTACAAATCTGTAAGCTGGCTTCCCGTATTACAGACCCGACCTGTCCTCAGCCTGGGTGCATGGCCTGAGGAGCCAGCAGTTGACACTTGGAGCAGAACTCTCTGTGCCTGTGTCACAGTGGAAGGCTCAGGGACCTGTGATGCTGTGACGTCTCAGAAGACAGGAAAACATTGCAGCTGAGGACTCTCTGGCTCTCACATCAAATTCTACAGAAGGGATATTAACTCAAGGGAAAACAAGTTTCCTATTGATCAATGTCGTGTTCCTACAAGACCGTTTTGTCTCTCACTAAACCTGGAGCCTGGAAGTTCCCTCTACCCTGTTGTTGTCTGGGTTTCCTTACACGCCCCGTGGAAAGCTGTCTACCTACTAAAAACGACAAGTTGGAGAGTGAGAGTCTCAGCCTGACGAGAGCTCTGACCCTCTGGACCTGCTGGCGTTTGCAGCCTCTGTCTCCGTTTCTTTTACCTTACACTGTATTCTAGCCCAGGTGATTGGGGCCTGATCAGTCTTGGACATATTTCTGTTTCCTTCCTCTCCTATTAGTGAAATATACTTTTGAAAAAATTCCATTACTACATAGGGTTGACAAAGTGTAGGACTTACTTAGGCTGAAATATTTCTCTCTGCACCTCTGTTACTTGGCTTACCGACTTACAGAGCCAAACTTATTGCTTCTACCAAAGACAGGAGGGGATCTGATTAAATGCTCTGCTGCCATGGACCCCTTGGCTTACAAACAATCCAGGAACTAGAGGCCAGCATAACTTTATTTGTACATTCTGTTTTGAAAATATAAAAAGAGAACAAGATATTTCTTTATTTAATAACTTTTCAGGTACAGGAGTGGTCAGTACACAATGCATTTGTTAGCAAGCAACTCAGTCTTCAAACCGAAGCTTTTGGCTCCATACTGCTTCTGCAGACTCCACATCCAGGGACCTCCCCGGCCCGTCCAAGCCTCTTCCCACACAAACACTAATGCAGCCATCTCCCCAAACTCTATCGTATATCAAGACACCACTGGATATATATATTTGTTAAATTTTTTATTTAAAGGGATAAAACAGAAAAAGGAGAGAAATATTACAGAATTTAAAAAAAAAACATAAACAATAAGAAATCACTAGTTGATAAGTTACATATTGCTCTTTTAGAAATAATTGTTCAAGTTACAAAATTAAAGCACGCAAAATGGACACTCAAGCAGTGAGACTGCAGACAGATCTGTTCAACAATCCAACAAAAACTAAGAAATATGTGGATATATTTTTGAAAGAAAATTTGTCCCCACAAATTTTCTGGTAATCCTGAAAAAAACTTTACATCTTTGGACAGTGGTGGGGTGGTTTTTCTTTATTCCTTTCTCTTTTTCACTTTCCACTTCCTTTGATTTTCTGGGGTTTTTTTATCATTGTAAGATAAATATTGAAATTTTTCTAAGATAAGTAATATTTCTATATAAGAAAATGCCAATTGTGAAACAATAGTGTGTAACAATGCTTTCATTACTACAATATTTTATGCTCTCTATTTTTGGTTCCAGAATATATTTGCCATGTTTGTGAAAAAAATTAATTAGTATCTATGAATTAAAAGCAAAATTCTTTAAACTATTAAAAAGGAATTACAGTGAATTAACAGTGCTGGTAAGCCTAAAGTTAGCATCTAATAGAACCTTTTATACAATGTAAAAAGTACAAAAAAGGATTTTAATGAGTTCAAATAAGATATTCCTTTTCAGGTAAAAGATGATTTTTATAAAGCTCAAATTATACAAACGAGTGGTCAAGGAACGTTCATATGGAGATTAAAAAACTAAAACATGGAGAGGTTGTACGGAAATCAAATGAATCAGGATGTTAAGATTTCTGTTTTTCATGAGTGTTATGTGCAAACTACCTTAATTTAACCATGTAAAGTAGGTAGGGCATTTATCTACATTCAAATCATGGTCTGTGTGGATTCAGTTTTCTTCCACCAAGTATCAAAATCAGAGTGTGGATTAAAACAAAAGAGTCAAAGCAATGTAGTTATCGATATTTGAAAGAATTCACAGTCAGAGGGGCTTTTATCTTGTATAGTCACAACACACAACACTGAGATGAGAATGAGTAATTTATTTTAATTATGTAAAATATTTTAATTAGATAATGAAAAAAATGACATTTAAGCAATTTATGAGATAAATCATGAGCTTTGGTAGCACTTGTGTAGATTAAGTGAAAGAAAAACATACTTTTGCAACTACAATAGACTATTTCAAATAAGATAAATATAAATGCATTACACTACACAGTAGAGCATAAAACATAAATGATACATTTCTGAATTATGAAATCTGTATCCCTAAACAATTTCAGATAAAGGATGATGGCTATTTGTATATTTATAAAAAGTTAAACTTCAGAATTATCTCAATATGGACAAAGAAAGAAATAAAATCATTTTAAATATTAAATCTAAGTAAATTTAATTACCATGGTTTATACAACATTTTCATCAGAAAGTATTGTTTGTGCACTACTGCCCTAGATATTTAAAAAAGATGTTAACTAGAGGGTAATAGCTGTTCAATTCACTAACATAGCATTTAATTTATTTAGTACTTTTATTGAGTTTTTTTTGTTTTTTTTTTTTGTACTGGGGATCAAACTCATGATCTTGTACTTGCCAGGCAAGTGCTTATGTCACTGAGCTAAATCTCCAGCCTTTATTTAGTACTTCTAAAATACTTCTAAAGTAATAAAACATTACAGTTTTACTTTATGACAAACTTACCACTGATTATCTATTTTGTCTTAACATTCTTTTGACTCTATTACTTTTTAGAATTTAATTTGTAATTCAAAGACAGGTAATTGTATTATACATTTTGGGTGAAACCAAAAGTACCGGTAACTGAATACATCAGCTATGTTGAGTATTTGAGAAAGATTTTACAAAATTCATACTGTGCTTGTATGTAGGCTCTTTATGGTTTATTTGATATTTATTTCTATTACTGATAACACGATGCGATAAAGTTCACACAATTCTTTATGAGTCATAAAATAGACTGTCTCTGGCAAAAAGGCAAAGCAAGAACACAGCAGAGAGAGGTTTTCATTCATCTGAGTGACAGGCACTCAAATCAAGTCCTTGATCACATCTGGCTTTGACTCACACCACTCTGCGTGGTGTTAATACGTATGATGTTAGCTATTTTCAAACATGAAGCAAAACTGTACAAAAACTATCATTTTCAGTGATTAGTCATATGTGCTGGCTTTGGAAAGAGGTGATTTTTGAGCATGAACAGATAAAAAATTTTTGCTTTTGTCAAACTAATCAAAGAGAAACACATGGCAACAGATTAAAAAATTATTTTTAGGAATGGCTGTTGATTACAACTTACAAATTGAATAAGTTGTAAATTACATCTTGGATTATTTACTTCTTTACTTTTCTGATACGGTTATAATATTCTTAAAATCAAATACTGCCTTTTTCTGTTCACTTCAAGCTCATGATAGAATTGTATCAATTCGGGTAGAGGCAATTGTTGTCAATTTAAAAATGTGCTTCTCCTTCACGTCTCTCCAAGACGCAATTTTATGCAACAATCCATAGGAGTTAAAAACCAAAGAGTAAGTAGCTCACCTGTTTGGATACATCATTTGAGTTTAGAAAGTCATTTGAAATGCTAATTCATGGTATGTACTTAAAGAAATGATTCCATTCTTACTAAATTGATCCCAACCTAGTACTGGATAATCTGAACAATCTCGGGGCATTACTCAGTTCACATGTGTCCTTAGGCAGGCATGGGTGTTTTCTGTATTATCCTTTAGCAGTTACCTTATAGGAGCCTGCAGTTATTAATAAATCATACATCTCAGAAACTGTATCACCTCTCTCTACTGATGGTGTAGAGAAACATTCGAAATTGACCACCATAAATTCTTACATGAATAGATCAGCTTGCTTCTTACAAAAAGCAAAGTACTTAACATTTTATTGTCATTGCAATATGGAGGAGGGAGCTGTTTGATATTTGCCTATTAGCAATGAAGAAAGTTCACCAAGTCTCCTGTAAGCGATTAATTCTTTTTATGAAAAGAAGCCATGTGCGTGCTTTAGGTACATAACACAGGCCAACCAAAAAAAAGCAATGATTGCTTGAAATAATAATAAATTAATAAAAAAACAAAGTAGTCATGGCATCAACATCTAAGGTCTTCAAAATAAAAACTCCTGGGCTTTACAGGTGCAACTATATTGAAAAAAGTCCCTAAATTTTGAAGAATGTTTTGTTGCTCACTCAGTTATTGTGAATCGTGTCTCTGGTTTCCATATTTCCTTGGTGTAACTGCCAAATTTGTCTTCATGTTTAACATTAAAAATCTTCATTTCCATCTTCTATTGCTGAAAAGCTTTAAAAAGTAAGCTTACATGAATTTTATATATCTGTAAGAATTAATGTTCATTGAATATACAACTTTGCTAAGATCTTTAAATCTTAACAGCGAAGTTATATTGCTGAAGTCATGTTAGGAAGTTTGCAAAGTGTACTTGTGACAATAGCTTGAGTTGACAAGAATTATTTTTCTTTTATGGGAAACCATTTCTTCTTTTTTTAGACCACAAATATCAGAGAAAAATACAGATGACTACACCGATAGGCTTAATAGGTCTTCACACTGCACAAGTTTTCAAAACAAAGTTTGCTCATCTTCTCATCCTAGGAACCTGGAAACCAGACTAAGATGTAGGGAAGGTGTGGATTTGGAGAAGGCACATGAGGAAAATCGAATCTGTAAGGAATGTAATGATTCCAACTTGCTTTCTACTTCTAGGACAGATTTCTATGGACATTTGATTGAGGCAGTCAGATACCTTGATTTTCCCAGATGCGGTATCTTGTGACTGTTCCTTCTTTGGAATTTTCTAAGTGCTGTGAAATCTTTGAAACACAGAATGACTGAAAGATATTATAGTGTTCCCAGGGGAGACATCAGTTTTCCTGTACGATGGGAGACGGAATTTGCTAAGGGGGTTCTGACAATCGTGGTAAGACTGAAAATGAGTTCCTTGCATAGTCAATGAACAAAGTGATGATTAGGGTTTGGATCCCAAACGATCGTGTGATACTGTTTGATTGAGCTCTGGTCAGTCTTGTGGAGAAGTGTGACCTCCACGCATGTCTGAGTGTGCACTGAACCACATGTGAAGAAATTACAGAGAACAGAACACCCTAGAAGTGCAATTTATCTGCACTGACAGCATAAAATCAACCTCTTAGAGGGAAGTTAGAATGTAGAGAAATCTAGCTGTATATTGGTGGTACAGTCATTAAAATTTAAAAGATCGAGATAGTAATCTAATTTTTCAATTTATTCTGGAATCTACAAAGATTTCATAATTATTAAGCAAATACTTTGTGTCCATGTGTTCAGTAGGCAAAGAAAGGTAAATGATACAGAAAGACATCAAAAAAGCTTTGGCTAGACAAGAAGAGAAGTACTAGGTGGATTTGATCACATTTTTCCTATAAGTCAGAAATTTAGATTCAGAGAAATGACAATAATAAATTTACACAAGAGCATCAAATTTATGAAAAAAATTGAAGGTGAATGTAAGTCTCATTTCTTGAAATATTTTCCATGAAATATTGTATTGTGTCCTTTGGAGATAAATTCAAGGCCATCCTGGAAGGTTCCTTCAAGGCACAAAATATAAATTTTTTTCTGTGACTGTTATATAAAAGATATGTGGCAGCTGGATCTAACCTGAGTTTTACTTCTCCAAAATCTTCCAGAAAATGTTTACCTTCGAATTTCTCTATGACCACATTGCCCAGGGCTGAGGCAAAAAACCTCACATTTTCAGAAAAGCACAGGATGAAATTCTGACTACTTCATATGTGGAAAAAAGTCTTGCAGATGGGAAAAAATATTTATGACTCTTATTTTGCCCCTGGCACCTTGGTGGGATTCTGTAATTCACTTACAATAAGTAGACCCGACCTCTGTAAATGTAACTGTGTGCCATGTTAGTCTGGCTGGTGAAAATTGCTGAAGCAAAATCCATTTGCGCTTGCTTAAAACGAAACCAAGTTCTGACTTATTGGGGTACAAAAACACCTAGTTATTGGAAAACTTCAGTACCTTATTATTAAGAAAAAGAAAGGAAAATCTTTATATTTTGTAGTCAGCATGAAACTAAATAAAAGTGTGTGTTCACCGTACTTTACCATAGCAAAAGTAAATATTTCACTTCACTGTGTAATGAGTATGAAAATTTGTGTACAGGAATCTTATTTTTTCATGGTTAGATGTTTTCATCGATATTTGATAGATAAGATTTTTTAATGTTAGATAATTAAACTGTCTGTAAATAATCACAGTGCCCTTGTGGATATTTTTCTTCCTAATAGTGGTGCTGTCAATATTTCACTACTCTGACTGTATATATTCCAAATAAAATACAAAGGAAATGTATAAATAAGAAAAATAATTTTTTCAAATATATAAATATTGTGAATATTATTCTTTTTATCAGTTGAAATTTTGTGATATTTAAAAATTTTAAAACATAATATTAATTTTGGAATAACAACTGGTATCACTAAATTCTAATTATTTAATTATGGCCATATAAAGAAAAAAGTTATGACATGATATAAACCAATATTTTAAATTCCATTTATACTATTGCTGCAGTTCTAAACTTTATGAACTATGGAAATTAGTCTAGCACTAATTATCTGCTTATTAGTTTTTCTTGTATATTTTATAAAATTATAATCTATATCATCATTGACTATGTAGCTCATATGAATATGTCTTAGTCCAAAAAATTCCAATTACTTGCTTTTCATATTTTTAAATATGGAAACACGTGTTTGGAAAAAGGTTTTAATAACAATCCACCCCACTTAACTTCAGAGTTACAGTAAGTTTGCACATCAAATAATTGGACTGAGTGTCATATCAGCCTTTTATTTTGTTTCTATCTTGAATTTATTTATTGACATTTGAAAATTAAGAAACACCTTATTTAATAATCTATGTGAACTCCATAATTTCATAGCCATATTTGAAAATTGACAAGAATGATTTTTTTGTTGTTGTTCTGGTAAAGAAAATGTCTTTAAATTTCAACTTTATATATGTAACTTAGAAAATATATTTTCTACTTTTTGGTAATTTCCAGCTTTAAAACAATAGTTGTATACTTATATTGTAAGACACATTTGAGGTGACTTACAATATAACTTGTAATCTGATACTTTAATGAACTTTAATCTGATACTAAAAAACAATTTTACTTGAGAAATTCAACAAGTTGAAATGATAAACAGTGTAACAGTATTAAAATTTAATAATCACTTTAAAACATTGATTCATATCTCTCTCACGGGATGTTACTACATGTACTAGAAAACTTCTCTACTTGAATTGTATGGTTTTGTTTTCTAAAAACATTTCATATACTCTGTTGCAAATGTCTCATTCAAAAATCATATAAATGACTAATTTATATCCCCCATATTATTGTCCTCTTTGTATGAAAATATGTTAATCTGAAGAACAATATAGTAATACATATTTTTTTCCCTTTTTTGTCCTTAGGATTGGAAATTGTACTCTCAAGACATGTCTGTGTTGTTCTGTTCTTTGGAGCAGCAGGAGGAATAATGATCTTAGTAGTGAGAAAGATAAAGAAATATCTGAATGCTGTTAGTGGCAGGGAATTTGGATCAAGAAGGCTGTAATTTCATCACTGTGTTATTTGACTGATAGGCTCATAGTTTGAGGGAAGTAATGGAATGTGACAGAAATCGAGCAGGTCGGACACAGATGAAGGGGTGGACCGTGGGTCATGCCTCTGAGGACTGTACCTTGTCCCCGGCTCTGTCTCATCCTTCCCTCCCTCTCTTGCTCCCTTCACTTCTCCCTTTTCACTTCCTCCCTGTCTTCTGTGGGCTGAATGACAGGAAGTACACAGGATTTTCTCCAAAGCGCCCCGTGTCTGCCCATGTCACTTCAGGCACAAAACAGCGGGGCCAGTAGACCGTCAACTGAGACCAACTGTGAGATCAACTGTGAGACAGAAGAAATCTTGTTTCTTTTAGATTGTTTTGCTCAGATATTTTCTCACAACAACAAAAAATGTAGTACAGAAACTACATCATGCTAATAAGTCCTCCATTAGTTAATGGTTGTTTTAAGATAATATCTAATTAACACCATACGAGGGATTGCATTGATAACAATTTAATGATTGAATAAAATCAGTAATAAGTAGTAGCTTACATAAAACAAATGCTCATCGTGAATGCAGACACCATTGGCTGGAGAACAGATATCTTGCAAAACACACACAAATAGATGTAAATGAAAAGTATTGAAAACTGGGACTTTCTCTCACATAACATTTTATTTAGAATTTTGCTAAGTTTAGCAAGCTACTAAGCTATCAAAATTTCTCGCCATCATCAATTGTCAGAATACAGTAGAATTCAAGCTTCCACGGTTAATGTAAGGCCAAGCTGACCTGCTCCCGCACTTTTAGTGCTACATCTGTATAATGGGTTTGATAGTTAATGTTGCTTCTTTACTCTCAAAGATGAGAATAGAAAAAAGTTAATAAAAGAATAGCTAACCTTTTAAAATGAGTTGTGGTGAGCATTTTCATCTTCCTTGGTGTATATAATTTTTATTTGTAAAACTGTACAGATGAAGAAAAGAGATATTGGAAAGATTAAAGTTGTTCAGGATCTCATTAATAGAGTATGTAAGATTCAGGATTTGAAAATGTGTCCAGTTTTAGATTCTGTCTCCTGTGATTTCATGAACCTGGTAGGAGCTGAATGTCCTTACACATTTGGCAATTCTTTAATATTTTTAAACGTTATGCAACTTTGATGTGATTATATAAATTTATATACAAATTTTAATTTATATAAATAATCACTTGCAAAGGAAAATATGGCTCTCCACGCCCAAATGCATTTCCATTTATATTTAAAGTCCTTCTGGAACTGAGTGATGCTGTCATAAATTTCTGGCCAGTAAATGTTGTAAAGGAAAAAATAAAGAAGGGGAGGTGGTCCATGGCATACAGCAGCTCTTGCTTGTTCCAGTGTAGACACCCCAAAACCCTAGGGGAGGCCAGAAACTGCAGCATATAGTGCAAACTATATTTTGTCCTACATGTACACACTTTCGATAAAGTCTCACTTATACAGTAGGCAAAATATGTGATTAACAACAGTAAATAATGATAAGGCAGAACAATTACAATGCACCACATTGCACATGTGATTGAGTCTCTTTCAAAATATCTCATCAGGCCAGGGATTTAGTTTAGAGGCACAAGTGCCTGCCTGGCAATCATGAGGTGGTGAGTTCAATTCTTGCTACCAAAAAAAAAAATCTTATTATTCTGTATTCACTTTCTTCCTGTGATGATATAAAATTATCTAATAAGGACACAACGAGAGATTCTGAATTTTCTTTAAATATCCAAACTTTGTTCAAAGTTTAGCCACACTGTTATTTGTAAGGTTTAAGGCCTTTTGCCCTTTTAATGTACTTTTATTTCTGCTCTATTAATTCTACCTTTTGGGTGAGATTATTTGTCTCCAAGCTGTTATCATTTGACCTAGAATTGAATCCAGTAGAATTCAAAGTTGGCAGAAATCCATATGCAAGAAAATTCTGGATTTTGGTTAATAATGGAGGGGACAGGAACACTGAGTGAAAGCTATTAGTACTTTGGTCTTCCTGGATCCTTCTAGAATAAGTCCTCTGGACAATGTTTTAAATGGATGGAAGGGAAGTTTCTGAGTACATGGGACTTACTACCTATGCCTCAGAGGATTCAACCTAAGGGTAACAGCTTCTACTGAAAATGCATAATTTGAAACTTCAGTATAAAGAGATGAATCCACTTGCTCTTCTAGTTCACATATATAATGTAGAGACATCAGGGCACATTACGAAAACCTGTTTCCATTTTCTTACGAACGCTGCGGTTTTCAACCACCAGGAAGCTTTTGTTTTCTCAAAACTCAAGTAAAATGACCTCCACTGATACTTTCCTTAATACATTCAACTCTGTATATTTAATAGACTTTTCCTTACCTGTTGCTGTTCCCTTAGCATTCCTGTTACTTGAGTATACATCTTTTCAGTTTCTGTGACACTCTCGCAGTATTACTAAAGGATTTGTTGGGGGTCATCTATGTACCTTCTCATTCAAAAGTCTCTCACGCATGGATAGTGAATATTAATATTCCTCATGATATGTTATACAGAATGCTCTGTGAAATACAAATCATAAACACAATGTGTAATCATCCTTCCAGTCACCATTGATATTCCAAGCACTGTTGTTGCTGTTCTTTGAGCAGCGATTCTGGATATCCAGACACTTGAAACTACTCATGCATTTGATCTCTTTCTCATGTCTCTCTTTCTTTCTTTCTTGCTTTCTTTCTTTCTCTTCTTTCACTTTTCTTTCAGTTTGTAAAAGGGTTTCTCACCAATTTATCAGCCTTGAACCACAATTATCTTATATTTTTCATTTACATATTTTTCACTACTTAATCATGTATAATATTCTATGGTAACAATACTACTAATATATCTTGACTATGTTCCACTGACTTCAATTATATTCAACTTCTGGGGGCTGGGGATTTATCTCAGCTGCATTAGCACCTGTCTTGCAAGCGTGCAGTTGTGAGTTCGATTCCCAGTACCAAAAACAGAAACAACAACAACAAAAACAAAAACAAACCAACTTCTGTATTTTTCCCCTTTCATGACTTCTTACGTGGTATTTTTCTGGCATTCTCTTTATTTATCCTTCGTATTGTGTCAGAAAGAGTTTTGCTGCACTGCAAAGTATATCTATCCAGTATATTTATTGATTTTTTCATTGTTTTGAGTATCTTACATTACAGTTGGAATTCTGTGTTTGTTCCAGAATGACTATCATGACATGATTATTCCATATCAATTTGAGCCATAATTTCTGCCCTTCTAACTCCTTCTCTTTGTGTATGCAAAGAAGCATAATTGTGTTTTTAGTGAGGTCTCACGGTTCCCTAAAAGTGTGCATCCTTACCTGGAAATTTGTTTTCCTAGATACCTCCCAGGGCTTATCCATGTGCACCCAGCCTCGCACTGAAAAGGAAAATAAACGTATTCCATTGGAGTATTGTATCTTTTTTATGCAATATAGGAAGAGGTTAACTCACACCAAACAAATTCACAGTGACTTTTCCATGTCTTCCTCTGCTATAAATATTATTCTGAAGCTGACTAGTCAAGGAGAGCTTGGAGCAACCCAGTCTAATGAGTCATAATCACGAACCATGTAGAGCTGAATTCCCTTTAGGTATAACAAGATCAAACCCCAGGTACATAAAGGTCTTTATCATCTCTTATCTTTAGAACTTCAAACAAAACATGGTACCTGGAGCTAGAGCAGCAGGTGACTTTCCTTTTTGAAACAAAAGGCATAAAAGAAAGTGGACGGATGTTGTCACAATGTTACTCACATTCATGTCAGAATCATAGTTACTCATGGGTACTTTAACTATTGGGTACAGGATACTCATGGGTACATTTCAACATTTCAACATTTCTCTTATTTGGAAGATAATGTATCCTTGTAAATTTTTACAAAATGACATATAGTTGTGTTACTTTGCAAAATTGTACCATGCCTACTGTCACATGTGAACCGACCACACTGTAATAAATAGCTTACAGTTCACTTTTGTATAAAGCCCATTTCATTCCTTCATGTCAGTAAAAAGTATTTTATTTCTCAAGAACTGGAAGATCATAGGTGTTCAGTAAGGTTATAATATATAGTCACTCATACACGTTAAATATATTAATCAATAAATGAACCATATTGTGTGTTTGGATTGAGAAAACTATTAATCCTATTATCAAGAGAATTAAAAACTCTACAGAAAACAAATTTTAAATGAAATGTGTTCGACTTTTGCACTGTTGCTTGTATAACTTACCAAATACTCAGCTGAGTATACTTACTCTTCTTCCTGGAGAATAAATATCAAGATTTTATCTTAACAGACAAGAAGTGGGAAAGGATTTGTACTTACTAAATATTTAAGGAGCACAAAAATTGCAGCATCATAGCTCCATTAACATAAAATATCAGGTATAGAGGAATCAACACTCATCCCTCACTAGACAAGTCATTTATTGCATTAGACAAAAGAATAGAATTCAAATCAAAATGTAAATATAATTATATCTAAGGCAGCGTTGGCTTTTATATTTTCTTTGTGCATTGTGGGTAGCACTGTGTTATTTTTCACCATTTTATTCTACCTCCTATCAATAAACACCCTCTCTGATTATTTTAATGTAAGTTTACCTGTGTATGGCTCATTGCAAATATATAATCATGTTTTACAATGGCCTGCCTTATAATTTACAGAGGCTTTATGAAATCTGTCCTATGCCAAACAATTATGTACCTTTCAAGTTCTCTTTTTCTACTAAAGCTTTTTTCTTAGTGCTTATTTATAGCATGTGTGTGTCAATTACTACTTTTCACGCAAGTACAGAATTCTGTTTTGTTATACCTTGCTGAATCACATTTCGCTTAGACATTAAAGCAAAGTGTTTCTTGTGCTTCCTAACTCTAATAGTCATGAAATGAACATATTTGAGTAAACATATTTATTGGTTCTTCTGAAAGATACTTGGGCATGCAAATCCTAAAGTGAGACGTGTGGGCCTCAGGACATTGGAGGTGGTTAATTTAACAGCCTTCCATATTGTTCTTCAGAATAGCTGTAGTAATTTACTTTACCTGAGAGTTCTCTCATTCAGCCCTCTCAACAATTCAATTTAATCGGTACATTTACAGAGCTTGTGTTTCTTTCAACATACATTTGTTTTAATAGGCTTTAATTGGCAGAGATATTTTAGTTTCACAGTACAATTGACTGGGAAATACAGAAAGTTCTCATCAACTCCTATCCCTCAAACTCACTTTCCCTCACAATGAACACTTCAGAACATGCTGAGCATTTGCTAAAACTAGCTGAGTTTTCACTGACAAATAATTCTTAGCAACATTCTACAGTTTACATAGTTTTCACCTCTGAGATTGTGAGAAGTGGGTAAATCTAGACAGATGTAAAATATGTATGGTATCTGCTCACCATTATAGGATCACACAGAATATTTTCCCTGCTCTAAAATTCTTCTGTTTTCTTCCTAACCATCCATCCTTCTTCCTAATATTTGGTAGATGATCTTTTACATTGTCTTCACATGTTTGCATTTTCTGAATATCGTATTATTGGAATTATAAAGTTTATAGCTTTTCTAGTTTGGCTTCTTTTCCTTAAGTGAAACAGTGAATTTTCTTCCATGTTTTTCATTGTTTTGAGACTCTTTCTCTTCAGCACTGAACAGTATTTCATTGTTTGAATATATTACATCTTATCTATTCTCCTACTGAAATGTATCTTGATAGCTGTCATTTTGGGGTAATTTTAAATAAACTACTCTAAGAATCTGTGATCAGGTTTGGATCTCCTTGACTCATTGAGATAAGAACGTGAGATTGCTAGACCGTGTGATAAGCATATGTTTAGTCTCACAAGAAGCTATTGAATTGTCTTGCAAATTAATATTTCGAGTTGTCACCATCAAATAGAGAAGTTTGTATTGCTCTACATTCTTGCTAGCATTTGGAACTGTTAGACTTCAGGACTGAGAGAATTTTTGTAGGTGTTTAATGATACCTTGGCTAATTTGTAATTCCCTATGAAATATTCTGAGAAGCATCTTCTCATATACTTACAAGTCACTTGCATTCTTTTAAATAAACTGTCTATTCAGGTCCCTCTCCCATTTTTAAATTGGATTTTTTTGTTTTCTTATTTTAAATTTTTAGTTATTCTTGTCTGATTATAGGAGACATTCCTTTGTTGAGTGTGTGTTTTGTATATATTTTTGCCCAGTCTCTGGATTGAGTATTCTTTTACAGTTTTCTTGTATTTGAAGGGCAGAGTTATTTTTTTTTCTTCCAATGAAATGAACTTATTATTTATTTTGGATTTAAGTAAAAAAAGTCATCATTACCTCCAAGTTTATCTACATTTTATTCTACATACTTTTCAGGACTTTTATAATTTTGACCTTTATATTTAGACTTTGACTTGATTTTGAGTGTTTCCTTGTAAAGTGGTTAAGTTTGGTTCCATTTTTTTAACCTGTGGATATTCATTTGAAGAGATCAACTTTTTGCATTGCATTTCCATTATTCCTTTGTTAACGTTGGTAATATCTTTGTAGGCCTTTTTCTGAGATATCTGTTTTCTTCCATTGCTATAGTATATATTATTTTACAATACTCCATTGTTATTACTTTAATGTTTTTGTAATCCTTCAAGACCAGAGGTGTAATTCCTTAAAACTTATTTCCCTTCAATATTGTGTTAACTATTTAGAATATTTCATGTGTCCACATAAACTCTGAATGAGTTTCACTGTATACATGATATAAGTTGGATTTGATTGAGATTGTTATGTACAAATTAATTGTGAAGTACTGATATCTTGAAAGTATTATCTCCTATAAAAAATGTGCAATATTTCATTAGTTTTTCTCTTGCGCTTTCTTTTATCAGAGTTTCCAAGTTTCTATCAGATAGCTCATAAACATATTTTGTTAGATTTTTTTTGCCTAATCATTTTGTTTTGAGGTGTTTATACAAATGAGGTTGCATTTGTTTCTTAAATTTCAAAATCCACTTGTACTTTAATGGGATATAGTCAAACCATTGACTTGTGTATTAACCATGCATCCTTGGAATTTAGTAACATTGCTTTTTAACTCTAGAAGGTGTTTGGTTGGTTTTTTGAATTTTCTATATAAATTAGATATATCATCTGTGAATAAAGAAAATTTTCTTTGTTTTTGATCAATTCTGACAAATGTATGTACCTTCTAGTGCTATTTCTGGTTTTATTGCACTAGCTAGTACTTTCAGGAAAATGCTGAATACAAGTGATAAAAGAAAATATTTGTGTTTAGTGGTCTTGGCAGAAAATCTTTTGAATTTCTTAAGATTTGAGAAATATATATATATATATATATATATATATATATATCATATTTTTTATCCAGTCCATGGTTGATGGACATTTGGGTTTTTTTCCAAGATTTAGCTATTACAAATTGTGCTGCCATAAACATGGGTGCGCATATATCTTTGTGTTAGGATATTTTCAGTTCTTCTGGTAAAATACCCAGAAGGGGAATAGCTGGATCAAAAGGGACCTTCAAACCTAGTGTTTGGAGGACTCGCCACACTGATTTCCACTTTCGTCAACAGGGGAGAAGGGTTCCTTTTACTTTAAAGATAACAATAAGAGATACATTAACCATTGTTTAACTATTCCGTTGTTTTGGAATTCGGTATCATTCTTTGTGTCTTTGGTTTTAAAATAAAAAAGAAATATAGACACATAGGTAGTGATTTTCATGTTTGTGAAGTCATCTTTTATTCCTAGTTCCCTCAGAGTATCTATGAACACATGTCAAATTTTAAATTCTTTTACCTGTAAATACTGACATGATCTTGTAATTTTTCTTTTAAAATTTTTATTTCAAATCAGTACATGTTTGCAGTACATACTGATTAGACTTTTGGTGGGGAGCTGGTACGTGTTCGCAGCATATTTCCGTTCACCCTTCATTTCTTTTTATCTTCTCTGCCAGCCTCTGTCTCCGTTCCCTTCCCTGAACCTCTGTCTCGTGATTCCTCCCATTTTGCACAAGTTTTATCTCTCTATTCCCTATGGTCTATGGTTATTTTACCTTCTATTCATAGATTGGACTTGAAATATAAGAGAGAATATCCAATTATGTATCTGATTTATTTCACTTAACATTTATAATTTTAGGGATTCATGCAGGACCTTAATTGATGTTCAGATGTTAACACAGATTTACGTATTTAGAAAAATTCCATTGCTTATAAGAGGTAACAATTTTATGAATTGTTGGATTTAGTTTGTTTGTCTATTGTTGAGAATTTTCACATCAATATTCATGAAAGACATTGTAGATTCTTTACTTGGAATGTCTTCATCTAGTTTGTATGCTAGATTGAGATAATCTGTATAAAATGGATTAGGAAATATTCCCTATAATGGACTTTTCCAACATTGTGGAAAATTTGTATAATTTTTTATTTAAATGTTTGATAGAATTCACTAGTGAATTCAAATGGAACTAATATTTTATTATTTGAGTTATTGATCATAGATTAAATTCATTTAATAAATATGGGCTTATTTTTCCTGTCTGAACATGGCAAATTGCATCTCTCAAGACCCTGGTCCATTTCATCTAAGTTATAAAATTTGTATGTAACTGTTCACAGTGTTCCTCGGTGTCCTTTTGATGTCTATGGAATGTGTAATAAAATATTCTCTTTAATTTGTAATATTAACGATTTATGTCTTTATTTTTCATAACATGACTAAGGGTTTATCAATATCATGAATATTTTAAGAAACCTTTTGATTTCATTGATTTTCTCACCTGATCCCTTTTTAATTATATGGATAAATTATATTGAATTCAGCTTTTTTATTAATTATTTTGTTCTACTTACTTTGGATGTAATTTAACATTTTTTTCTAGTTTGCAAAGTTTAGATTCTTGGTAATCATTTTTTTCTAATATTTTTCTAATGCTATTAGTTTTGCTAGCATTTTCTAAGTGCTACTTTGACTGTATATCCCAAATTTTGATAAACTGTATTTCCCTTTTAATGGAATTAAAACTTTTCTTTTTTGCATTTCTTACTTAGATGTGCACTGTTGAATTTGTAACATTATTTTGTTTTCCAAACTTCTTTGCTTTACTATTTCATAACTTAATTCTATAGTTGTCTGGGAACAGACACTCTACTCTCAGTATTCCTGGAAATAGACTGGAATACGTGTTAAGCACTGGAACATAAACTATTTTAATGAGTTGGCCATGTGAGCTTGAGCAGAATGTGTGCTGTTTCATTGGATGAAATGATACATGGTCATTAACTGTGTCCTATTAATAGTTTTTATCTCAATTATGCTGTTTTTGAAATTTTGCCCACCTTGCCTTTGCATTTCTAACAGACACGTGTTGACACTGGCAAATATGATATTTTCATATATCTTTTCCTTCTCATTCCCTTATCATTTAAGACTCTCAAAATTTGAAGCTCAATTTTTAGGTAAAAGCAAGGATTATAATATATTCTTGGAAAGTTTTGCTTTCTATCTTTACGTAACACTTGCATTTATCCTGAGTCTATTTTTTCAGAAATTGATGTCCCTAATCACAGTCTCATTTGTTTTGGTTCCAGGACTCAGTTTCATTTTACTATTATATTATTATTTTCTTAGATTTTTCTAGATCACGGCTCACAGCTTAAGCAAACTTTCATAAATATATTATAAATCTTTTACTGAATCATAGCAGACTTGAGAAAGTGTATTTGTAGTATACAGCTTACTATTTTATCATAAACCTAGCAATTTTGTGTACCCTAATTCTTTCCATGATATAAAATTTAGCAACAATTTCCATATCATGCATCATCCTCAACTGTAATCTTTTCAAAAAGATATATTCCAATATTTATTACTCTAAATAATTTTTAAGCCAAATATTTTAACTGGTGTACTGATGCTTCTGCTGAACATTACATTACTGAATATATTGGTAATTTATAATTTTATTCCAAAATTTTATTTCATTTTGATAATATCGAAAAGACTTTTTTCATTTTATTTATATGGCTATTTTGTTGTTTCAGTTTTTTTTAACACAGGTAAATTTCTTTATAAACATTTATTTCTGAACTTTTCTTGGTGAACTTAATGAATTCATTTCCTTTTGATCTATTCCAAAGTACAGAACTGCAGGCTCACAGCTGCTAAATGTGTTTGGTTTTATTGTAAATTTCTAGTTTTCTCTTATACCAACAGCGCCTTAAATTTCCAGTATTCTGTCACCTCAGGATTTTTTTCTTGGGTAATGGATCCCTGGTTTCTTGTTTTAGTGAAAACTTTCATTTTCAATTACTGCTCATGTTTAGTGATTATTTAATAATTTTGGTAATGTGAATATTTTATTTTTGAAGTCCCTGATCATAAAATTTTCAAATGTTTCATGATATAGTTCCTCCATTTCTGTTCTTCAAAATCTCCATGTTGCTACCTTTATTTCACAATAAAATCCAACATTGTTAATGTAGTACCTTAGGAGTGACCAAAGTGATGCAAGATTTTTCCTGTGAGCTTATATCTCATGCTGCCTTCTTGCATTTAACTTACTGCTTCTAGATTTCTCCCACTCACTGTACTGTTTGAACCCCTCAATTCTCTATACTAACGGTCACATACAAAGAATAAACCGGATCAGACATAATCTGTACTTTCTCCAGTCCTGCCACTACATTTCTCTTTAAAACCTATTTATAAATTATTCTAGAGGAATTTTAAATATAGTCATAATGAACCATAGTGAGTAAAATACAACATTTTATACATAAGAATATTTTTAAATAAATACAATCAATAAAAAATAGAACAATGTAAAAAAGGTCTAACTAGAAATCACAGAATGAAATGTACGTTTCTGAATACAATCAGTAGGTCAAAATATAAATAATAAAAAGTAAACGAACTTGATGATACAGCAATAGAAATTATCAAAAGGTAAAATTGAGAACAAATGTTGGAAAAAATTAAAACAGATAATAGAGAAATCAGTAAATTTCCCTCAGTCAATAAATTGATAAGCCATAATATAAACCTAGAAAAACAAAAAAGGAAAGAATAAAATAATCAGTAGGAACAATAAGAAATATATTGATGTTTTCTTCGCATATTAAATATGCGACAAAAGAATATTTTGAATAAATATGTACCAACAGATTTGACAATTTGGACAAACTGGAAAAAAATCCTTGAAAGACAAAATTACCAAAACTCACAAGAAAGTCACTGCGAAGGTAAGAGGCACTACGTAAGCTTCTCAAGATGGTACTTACAGTAAAAATAGAACATACTGTAATGTTTTTGGAATGAATTTCAGTAAATAAATACAGCCAAACTTGCACAAATAATTTTACAATAAGCATAATTTGGAGCGCCATAAAAGGTACATTTATCATCTTGATTTTAAAAGTACTAAAGACTTTATAGAAAAAGAAATTCATATATTACAGTATCTAATTAACATATAAAACTGATTAATAAAATAAAAAACAATAAAAGACCAATCTAATCTAAATGAATATAAACCATAATATGCTTATGGCCAAAATGAGCCTATCCTAGAAGTATAAAATCAGTTGAGCATTTTTAAAATAAGTTTATATAATTTATCATGGCAAATGAGAAAAACTTCATTTGTGAAATTGTTGTTCTAATATATTTATCATCCTTCAAAAAATTTGCTAGATAATTCTAAAATCTGAGTATCTCAAGGCCTTCTTCTGTTGGCTTTTATTTATTTTTTGTTAATTTGGTAGCTTATTATTTCCTAATTAAGACTTGTAACATCTTTCTATGTCATAGATGTTTTGTGTAAAGTGACAGTTTGCAGAATGAAGTCACTAATTCACAACTTTGAATCTGTTGAAGGAAGCCTGAATCCCATCTATAGTTAAGCTTTTCTGTGGATTCAGTTAGATTCCATTCATCAGTGACCTCAAATATTTTCTGAGTGAGAATGATTTTCCTTGCATCAAAATCTTGTGGTCTGAACATTCGCATGTATCTGGGAATCTATTTATGCTTTGGAGCTAAGAGGTGACAATTTCCTTTGAAATATCTCCATTTAAGTGATTACCTCTTTAACTTTTAAGGTAGTTGCACTGTTCCATAATCTTTTAACTGAACAGTTTTTCTCTCTGCAATTGTAACTCCATATGTTGTTTTAAATTATTTCATATCCCCTCTTTATTTAGTCTCCTCTACTTACCTAGCAGAATTTTTGATTATTATGATTTTGTAAGAGGGCAGAAAACACCATGAAAGTATATGGTTTTAGAAGGTGATATCATTATAATGGGATTTGAAATGTCTCACCTCTACATGGACATTTTTAACTCTGGATAGCTTTCTTTTTCTTTAAGATCGTTTTCTGCATAGATAAGCACTCACTTATGATACTAGAGTTTTTACATTTCTCACTTAAATTCTCCTAAAAATTAACCAGTATTGATGTCAGTTGCATTTAAAGAAAAGCGTCAGAGCAATGACTCACAATTGTTGCTAATCTCTTTTGTACGATCTGACACAAGTTTGAGCCAGAGAAAAGTCTATTGACCCCTTGAGTTGGCCCTCACTTGGATTCATGTTATTAGTTTGTTATTTCAAGATAATAGTGCAGATATTTATCTCTTTATCAGAAACTTGTCTTACATGTCATTCAGTTCCAGAGATACATGTCCTAAACTCTTAGAAGTCCCTTTGTATTGTGGCTAAGGTAACATGAGTTGAAGGGCAGAGGGGGAAAAAAGTGTAGCTTATTTTGTTCTATTGGAAAAGAGAACATAATCCCACATCATTAAATACGTATTTTCTAATTTCTCATTTCCTTTCAACAAGAGCCTTTACAGAAGTGTAAGCTAAGGTTCCTGAATCAATTTTAGGGCATCACTGTACTAATTCTGCATGCATTATAGAGTGTGCAATTTTGAACTCTGGGTACAATTGTCAGGGAGGGGGTCTTAGTTAAATCTAAAATAGTCACATGAACACACATACAAACATACATATATAGACAGAGAATTGTATTTCTTTCTTTGCTTTCTTTGCGTTTTCCTCAAACCCTTCAAAATATTATTGCTTCTATCTGAAAATCTGGCCCTCCTGATTATTATTTGTACTGTTCTCCCAGAACTTCCTGCGGGAGACAGTCTGACCTCCCACTGCCCACCGTGTGCTGCACTCTGTGCCTCAAGGCACCTTTGCTTTTCTAACGCAACAGTCAGAGCAATGGGCAGCAGTATCAAGAGGACTCTTAAGGGACACGAAGCAAAAAGAAATGAAAGAAAGCAGAAAAAACACCATCGCAAGTCTCCAAAACATTCGGAACAATACACACGTATTCTCAGAAGTGTTGCTTCACTTGAAGTTGTGACTTGCTTTATGATGCTGAAGCCAAGTGAATTCCTCACCAAACCTACAATGTTCACAAAGACCATGAAAGCATGTGGCTTTCAAAGGTGACATCCTTATAATGGGATTTGAAATCTCTCTAATCTAGATGCATCTTTTTAATTCTGTTAGGACCGCTTTCTGTTTCTTCAAGGTCATTTTCTGCATATGCTAACACATCCTTAGGATGCAGAATATGTAGGCTTCATTCCTAATTCATCCTGAAAACGAGATCCAAAGTATCAGGATAATTTTATGAACATTATTTGAATATGTATACATATATATGTTAGAAATATACATCTAAATAATATACTATAAATATATAATATGTAACATAAATCTAAATACATATATTAGAAATGAGAACATAGAACCAAGAATTTATTACATATCTGGAGAAAGAAGATGGTCCACTTGGTGACAGAAAATAAAGAGAAATCTATTACTCTACATGGTTCTTTTCATTGCTTATTTTATTTTACTTGTTTGGTATTGGGAATTGAACTTAGGACCTCGCACTTGCCAGCAGGCTCTGTGCCACTGAGCTACAAGCCCAGTCCTTCCCTGTGAATTTCATAGGTCTGTTCTCAGCGCACACTGTTCACATTCTCACTGGGAGTTGGCACACATCAAATGCATCTCAGCTCTCTTTTATTCTTTTCCCCTCTCCCTGCATCCTTTGTCCCTTCCCGTTAACAAAAGAACTATGTATCTCCCTTGTTCCTCTTATTTGTCTTGATTTGCTTTTCATTTTTATCTTGGGTTTCTCAAATAAGAGAAACCCTGCGATGTTAAGTTTGTGAGTCTGATTTATTTCACTTAAACTTACCTTCTCGAGGTACATTCATTTTCCTACAAATCACTCGAGTTCACCCTTCTTTATGGCGCAGTAGTCCTGCATTGCATGCAAAGACAATTTTTCTTTATTCATTCAACCGCTGATGGCATGCAGGCTGCTTCCAAGATTTAACTATTACAAATTGTGCTGCTACAGACATGGATATGCCCGCATCACTCTAACAGTGTGTTTTTAACTGGTTTGGGAAGACAAGTAGAAGACAAAAGATTGGGTCACATGCACTATCTAGTCATAGTTTTTTGAGGAAACTCCATAGTGATTTCCTTTCTGCCACTTAATATTTCTTTAAAGTACATTATCAAAGCTAGAAAGTACCAACTATTATACACTGATTTGCAATTTGTTGATTATCTAAGTGCACATCAGTTGTATCTTTACTTTTCCAACTTTGTTAGGGTACGGATGGCATACAAAATTTGTACATAGTTAATGTATAGAAACGGATGAATTTGGATAGATGAACACACTTATGTTACCACCAACACAATCCAGGTAGAAAAAAAGTCTGTAATCTCTAAAAGATTTTTGTATTCTTTTATTTTGGGGAGGATAATGTACATATTTTCTTTATCCCTTCTCCCGGTCACGGAAATTTGCATTTCTGTATCATGGGTATTGTGAGTAATGCTGCGAAGAACTTATCAGTGTAGATAATTCTTTAAGATTCTACTTTGAGTTCTCTTGGTTTTGCATTCAAAAGTGTTATTGCTAGATAACAAGAATATTTTGTTTTTAAAATTTAAGCAGTATTTTAAGCATTATTGTCATACTTTTTTTGTACCACTGCACATTCCTTAGAATACTTACTACACAGCGTTCTGATTTCTACAAATTTCAGCATCATTTACCTTTTATTTTATACTCATGATAAAAATAATGCATATGAGATGTTTCATTGTAGTTTCATTTGTGCTTCCCTGATGACAAGTTATATTTTGTAACTTTTCATAGAATGGTTTCACATTTATGCCTTTGGGAGAAGTAATGTCTAAATTTTTAAATAAGAGATTACTCATTGCCGTTGTTCTTGATTTTTATGTGTTTCTGTTATATTTTGAAAATTAACCTCTTATCAAATTTACGTTTTGCAAATACTTTGTATCAAATTTGGTTATTTTTTTCCACTCTATTGAATACAGGCATTTGCTAAGCTATTGAGGTGCTTATTAGTTTCATGTACTCTTTCCTTCCTATTTTGCTTTTGTTACCATATTTTTTGTGTTATATCCAAGAAAGTATTGCTCATACCAATGGCAGTGTATTCCTTCACAGTTTCTATTACAACTTCTACCAGTAGAAATGTCTTTAAAAATGATCATGGTTTCAGACATTGCATCCAAACTTCACTGTATTCTGATTTAATTTTTATGTATGGAGAAACATTACAGTCCAATTTCTAGTTTTGGAAGTAGATATCTAGTTTTCCCAGTATCATTTATTATAGAGACTGTCTTACCTACATTACATACTTGGTATGTATGTTCTCAGAATTATGTTCCTTGTCATTGATCTGTGCATTGTTTTTATGGGCACGCAATAATGTTTGGATCACTTATAGTTTATAATACATTTTGAAATCAGGAAACATGCTTCTGAATTTTTACATTTTATTCAAAATTATTTTGGCAATTCAGAATCATTTCAGTTCCATATGAATTACAGAAATATTTTTGTCCTTGTAAAACATGTCTTGGAATTTTTTATAAAAGTTCTTGCTAATATCTATTTTTGCTACATAATGTTAACATTCAACTAAAAGGGTAGGTGTATGCACCGCCCCTATCTCATCTGGATTCATTTACTGCCCTTTAACCCTCCCCTCTTTCCTCTGACTTGAGATACCCTTTCCTATTTTTAAAATATTTTTTAGTTTATGTTTGTGAGACATCAAGATTAGAACCATGTAGTTTTCACAAAGATTTCAAGGAGTACGTGGACTACTTTGGGTAGTAGAGACATTTTCACAAGGCTAAATCTTTCGACTCACAGATATGGAATTCCCTTTTATTCATTTGGGTCTGCTTACATTTCTTACAGAATTGTTCTCAATGCAAACAGCATTTTTTTTTTTTTTTTTTTTTTTTGGTACTGGGGATTGAACTCCCAACTTCGCCCTTGCCAGGCAGGCACTTAGGCCTCTAAGCTAAATCCCTGGCCACTGTACCCAGCTTTTAACTTCTTGGTCCCAACTTGTTGAGTGCTGGTCCTAAAGTTTGTTTCTGCTCAAAATTCGTATGTTGCAATGAACTGCTTAGTAGTAAGATGTGGGTCTTTATGACCGGATCAGACAATGAAGATAGAGACCCCATGAATGGGATTAGTGACCTCATAAACAAAGCCCCTGAGGTCCCTTTCATCACTTTTACCACATAAGAAAGAAATAAATTCCTTATGTGAGCAATGAATTTCTACTGTGTCTACACCATTCAGTTTATGTTACAGTATTGTGTTAAAGCAGCTTCAAGAAACCGTGACAATTCCTAACTATTTCAGTGCTTTTTGAGACACAAAACTGACCTCACAAATGAAGCTCAGCCAACACAGCAGCCTACATTAGGGGAATAAAGAATAACTACATTGATTATTTCAATATCAAATGGGCATGTCCTACACTTTTTAAAAAGTAGTCTGTCAACAAATGGGCACAGAAAGACTTCTCAACATAATAAAATACACTTGTGAAAAATCTCACAGCTACATTATCCTCAGTAGTGAAAAACTAAAAATATTTCCTTCAAGATTTGAGAAAAAGTGAATAAGCCCCTCTCAGTGCTTCTCTTCAACATAGTGAGAAAATCATTAGTTTAAAAAAATTTATTAGCACATGTTTACAGTACGTACTGACTGCATCTCTCCTGGGGAGCCGGCACATGTGCAGAACACATTTAAATTATTTTTTCATCTTATTCCTCCCCTCCATTCCTACAAGTTCCTAAAAAAAGCACCATTTGTCACTTTTTCACACCTACATGTTATAATCTGAGCAACTACTTGGAAGGTAACAATAAGCAATATATTAACCACTGTTACCCTCCTATTAGTTTGTTTTGAAATTCTGTATCATCATTTTAATTTTTCCACTTTAAAATGAACATAGAAAACCAACGTGTAAAGAACAAAATAAAAGATTGATAACCAGAAATATATAGAACTTTTGTAAAAGGCAATCGTACCCAGACAAGCTTTTAAAACATGCTTTGTCAATGCTAGAAACCTACCAAGAGATCTACTAATGTAGAAGATTAGAAATTTGGAGAAAATTCATTAAAGATACAACTTTATATTCTAAATTATGTTTATTTGCATTAAGGATTCAAGCCAGTAAACCAAAAACCATAAAAATTTCTTCAGAAATGTTGTCTGTCAAAAATTGAAATATGTTGTTTATTATTTTATTTATAACATTACATAAAAATATATATGCCCCCTCTATAGCTGACATAAAAATAATATCCAAAGTGTGTATGCTAGGAAGAATCTGAATTTCAGTAGAACTTTCATTGATGTAAATCAGCAACAAACACTGTACAGTTGACCATTACCCTGTGTTTATTAGACACTAATATAGTTACAAGCTTTACCTGATTCTACTTGCATAGCACAATGATTTATATGTTACTCTCATTCTCATCTTACTTCTCAGATAAATGAAAAGGAAATGTGCTGGTTTGTTTTCTGCGCTTAAGAGAAATACAAAACAAATGAGATCGATCTTAACACCTGTGAGCTTGAGCACAATGGTATATATATATATTATAAAAGAATACAGAGACTTTCCTCAGTTCTTTGCCTTTTTAATATGTGCATGAAAGAGATGGAATTAGCTTCTCTGACAAGAAAATTGGAATACAAAGTAATTAAATGTTTCATATACATACTGATATATATATATATATATATATATGTATGTTTCACATACATATATATATATATGTCACAATTACTACAAAATGTTTTAAAAGACAGCCTAATAAAAAGTAAATAAGAGCTACAAGTGTAATAAAACTAAAATGTGTAATTGCTATTGTAAAAAAGAGAGGAAAAGAAGGTTCTCTGGGGGATGTAACTGCATGTATGTTTGAGTGTGTAAAATAGATGACCATATTGCTGAATCTTTGCTGGATCTTTGAGCAGAACTGTTTGTTGTCTGACTTAAGAATGTTTGCTATGTACCCTTTAACTTTGTAACTTGAACAACTACATCCAGGATGACAGTACGTAATTTACAAATTACTGATTTCTTAGTGGGGCTTTTTCTCACTCTCCTTTTTATTTCTTTTTTTCTTTTAGAATTCTGTATTGTTGCTACCCTTTTTTCTGTTTTGTTTCTTTTTCTTTTCTTTAAATAAAATTTTAAAAATGTATAATTGCTATTGTAAAAAAAGGAGGAAATAGGAAGCGCTATAAAAGATATAGCTGCATGTATGTTTAGATGTGTGGGATTGATGACCATATTTCTAGGTTCTTGTTGGATTGTTGAACAGATCTGTTTGCACTCTCACTGCTTGAGTGTCCATTTTGTGTGCTTTAATCCTGTAACTTGAATAACTTTCTAAAAGAGAAATATATAACTCATCAACTAGTGATTTCTTACTATTTATCTTCTTTTCTTGAAATTCTGTAATATTTCTACCTTTTTCCTGTTTTTTTTTCTCTTTAAATAAAAAAAAATGAAAAAAAAAGACAGCCTAATAAAGACAATTTCTGTCTAGAGGATCTCCAGAGAAGACTCTCATACTTAGAAGTGGAATTTTTGAATCCCAGTTTGATTAGCAGATATGGTCATAAAATACATACTTTTCAGCTACAATGACAAAATAATGAATGTTTTAAAATAACTTCATTTTCTCCTAGAGATTTTTTAAGCATTACATTTACTCACCATCTCATGTCTTCTCTTCAAAATTTTAAGTATTTCCCATGTTCCTAAATGTACTCACATAGGAGTACATACAATTCTCATATTGGTGATTAGAATTTCTCACTTAATATCTGTATTTTATCATAGGTATGACAAAATAATACATACATATATAGTTCCAATTATGTAAGATATATTTTAATCTCATAAACATCAGAATTGGAACATGGACTGGGATCAATGATAATTATGTCCTCCTAGGAATTCACTTACTCGGTTTTCCATAGGTGGAAACAGGCTGATGATATTACCTTTGAGAGCATGATCGTGTTTTTAGATTATAAATTTGTTTGATCTTAAATTCAATTAAGTTTCAATTTAAATATAGTATGTATCACAATGCTTTCATAAGAAAAAGATTTGACTTGTTCTTCATTGAAACATTCAAATATCCAAAATACAAAGACTATGATGTCAGCCTTACTAAGCAGACAGCGATGTTAATAACTATAGAATTAAAGTGCGGCGTTTCTATTGTGATTGATAAATGCTGATATTATGTCCATAACACGGCGAGGGTGACAATGGAAGTGGTTAGCAGGAAATTCAGCTGGAAACAATTGTATTTAATTACATAACAGAGAGAAGTGTATTTCACAATTAAAATTGTGACGCACTTAACAAAACAAAGTATTGCAGCAAACTCTCAGTCCGTGCCTTATATTTATGTCAGTGATTTTATTAATTAGCAACTAAAGAACAAGAACTGGTACAATGATTTTTAAATTTTCTAACAGAGTGAAAACTAAACTTCTTAATTGTAATTACCTGCTTTTATGAGTTTGTCTGATTTTTTTTCCTAAAAGTTCTAAAGTTCTAACCATTTTAAAAGCCATTAAAACCATTTCAAAATCCGCTGCAAAGCAAAAACTTTATATTTTAAAGTATAAGAAATGGAATTCGTTATTTTTAAATAGGTATATTCTCAGTTTAAAAGTTCTAGAGAGTTTTAATTTAGTAATTTTAAATTGTACTTTATTACCCCATTTTATTTACATCACCTAAGGTATTACTTGTATGTGTGGTATGGTGTTTCAATCCAACACCCGTTATGGGGAGCTGATGCATGTACCGACCGCATGTTAACGCCTTCTGTGTCCCCTCCCTTTTCCTGCCCTCTAGCTCGTGGTCCCCTTTCCGTGTACAAAAGATCTGTTGCCCTGTTTGCTCCTGTTGGTAAATCCTTTCACTGCTCAGGGCATAAGGCATTTCACTGGCCTGTCTTCCCTTTCTTGGTTTCTCTTCCCTCTGGTGCTTGGGCATGGTCCCCTGGCTTGAACGACTCCAAAGAGGACCCAGAGGTGACCAGGACCTCCGTGACCTGTGAGGGTACCGGTTAAGGTGTTCCCTGCAACCCCCTTATGTCAGCCTTATTTCTCACTTGTGTCTGAGAGACTAAACTCCAGGGAAACGCAAAAGCCCCTGGCCAAAGGGAATGCCACGTTACGCAGGGGAAGAATGCCGGAATAAACTTGGCTAAGTGGCAGTGTTAGGCATAAACATCACAAAAGGATAAAGACAAAATAAAAAGATCTCGAGCACCAAATTAAACTTGAGCTGGAGCTTAAACTCAGGCTGGTATGAAGCCTAAGCCAAGCTGTGAAGCTAGGTATCAGGTGGAAAGTGTCTCTCCTCCCTGTGCTGTGTGCACTGGGTTAGGGTGAGGTTGAAGGTTAGGGTTAGGGTGAGGGTTAGGGTTAGGGTCTTCACCATGTTCACGCCTGGGGTTCTTTCCTGTTTCATGGTGACAGAGGAGGAGAAAGACCTCTTCCTGGAAGCCTGCTATGTTAGTCTGCCCTCTGCATGCCATCATCTTGGCTCTTGAATTCAGAGGCAAGGGTGAGGTCCTCATTCCCGTTCCCACTGCCAATAAATAAGTAATTAATGAAAGAAAAATGTGTACAAATATGTGGGAAGTGAGTGTTTTGAGACAATAAAAATAAATGATTACTTAAAACACCCATTGCTCATGGCAATTTCTCTATGGTCGTCACGCAGCCTAAGACATAGATTTTCCCACATTATTGGTTCTAAATACCGCGTCTCTTACCTCACATGGAAACCAACCAGCACAGCTACTCCTACCCTGGTTGTGCTCTCTAGAGGGAGAAAATTTATTAAACTGAGAATACATGAGTCCAACTCATGTAAGACAGTCAATGTGCACTGTTATGAAATATACTTTGCCTCTATACCTTAAATATATGAAATGAACAAAATTTTTGACAATTCTTTTCCTTCTATCCCACAGGTCAACACCCATAGCAATAACTTTGTGCATAAATCTTATCAGATAGGCAGAGTGACTTGTTCATTTGGAATGGTTTTGGGATTCCTAGAGTTATGGAAACCTTGGTGCCTGTCTTACCCTCTCTAAGACTAAGTAAATATTCTAAATAAGCTTTAGAAAGGTTTCTGCCTAACCGTGTCCCCCTGAAATGTTTATTTCATGGCATTTATGTTGGAAAATTTGAAATTTCTGCCCCTGTGAGATAGAAATGCTAATTGTATAATCAAAGTGTGCCTTTCCAAATGATGTAGGCCATTCATTTGAAACATAATGCTCAGAACTGTAACACTGTCTCTCAGTGTCTGGATAGGACTCTGAGGGTAGCATAGGAGCCTGATACCAGTGAGTACAAATTAGCAAACACAAGTGGCTGATCTCACTGACCAATCGTTGCACTAATATCTCAAATGCTTTGACACAGGCCTTTTCCAATACGAGCATCTCCAGAGGAGATAAGTTTAGGTTCCTCCTTCTCCTAAAGCAATCATTTGGAATATGATTTGCTTCACTATTTTATCTGTCCAGTGAAATTTCTACTAGACAATGTTGGTGTTTTTTATCTGATGCCATGGAATAGTAGAGTTTTAAAGCACATGTCTGCTTTAAGCCACAGTTTAAATACTTGACAGACGCAACGCACATATGCATACATAATGTTTATTGCAATAAATAGAATTTCTCATTTATGTTGTTCAGTGTCAGTTCTTGATGATGATGGCTTTATTCACAAATGCTGTCACAAAAAATGGCCTGGCTTTTCTATCACCACTGTCACTGTGCTTGTCACCTCTGCTTTTATTTCACATTTTTCTATAGCTCCTCTGCTTTTGAATTAAAATAAATTTCAAATAACCAGGGTAGTCTAAAAAGCAAATCCACCTGTAACACATAAAGTACCTTCTTTAGAATAAATTGTTAAGTTGATATCTGCTTAGCTAGAACAACAATTCAAACTGCATATTGTCCCTCTATTCAGAAAATGTATAAATACTATTTTAAGCTCTAATTTATATTGGATGAAATAAGCCAGACACAAGAAGACAACTACTCCAAGTTTTTTCTCATGTTTGAAAACTAAAAGTGTTTTATGGGAGGATAGAATAGTGATTACTAAAGACAGGGTAGTGCGGTAGTGTAAGATGGAGAAGGGAATTTGTATTTGATCATGCATATTATAGACAGAAAAAGAAATATCACCCTGACTACCATTAATTTTTACAATTAAAATGTGCTAAACTTTTTCAGATTTAAAACTTAAAAATAGGATTTATCAACTATAATTTTTATTTTATGGAAAAAGCTAAAACCAAAAGTTTTAATAAATCTAATAGGAGAATAACAATAGTTAATACAGTGCATGTTGTTATCATTAAAGTAGTTGCTCATGGAACAAGATATGGGCATAAAAATTTCTCCCACCTATATTAGCACAAATTTTCCTTTTTAATGAACTAAGAGACACTAATAGCATCACTGACTTACAGGTTTTCCTTTTTCCCATTGTCCATTTTTCTTTTTGAACAATTTCGTATTTCACAATATCGACTGTACATTTTAGCCCTTATTCACTCTTTCATTTTTTCACACCAGGAAGGCAAGAAAATGTTCACACATATGAGTCTGATTTATTTCACTTATGAAAATGGAGTACTACTCAGCCATAAAAAAGATAAACTCGAGACTTTCATAAATAAATAGATGCAATCATTTTAAAGTACTTAAGATTCACTATTTTTAGATGTACATTTTTGTATGTCTTCTAAATATACACAAACACATTCTCAACTGCAGTAATAAAAAGGTAGATTATTTCCATTTTAGTAAAACCATGTGCTTCTACCCTTTAGTAGTTTTTTTCCTATGCCAGTATGTGGAATCTACTGTTTGTCTACATCTCTATAATTTTGTTCTTTTTAAACTTTTATGTTCATTGAAGCTGTAGACATTCTTTGCTCCTGCTTTTTAACTCTGGCTTGAATTTGTTTTGACTGGTGTAGAGTCTCTGAGTGGTCAATTTGTTTTTATTGCTTAATAGTATCCTGCTATATGAATGCACTAAAATATATTGCAGGTCAGAGTCTACTTTAATTTTTGGTAATTACAAATAAACTTTTTTTTTGTTCCAAAAATTGAACTCAGGACCTCACACTTGCCAGGCAGCCTCTGTGCCACTGAGTTATATCCACAGCACTAAACTTGTTGTAAATATTCACATAGAAATCTTTGTATTGAACAAACACTATATGAATAATAATTTCAGTTAGAAGAATTGTATTTTCTTCTGTGATGTAACATGCAAGCATAAATTGGGATTGGTGGCATGTCAGTAGCTCAGCTACTCAGAAGCTGAGCCAGGGAATTCAGGGTAGGGCCAGCCTGGGAAGCAGAGAAGATCATTGCTCAGCAGAGTGCATATTTTATGTGCACACTTACATAGAAGGACTTTAAAAGGAGACCAGTACATTACATTTATTTTATTTTTCTATGTAGACACATTTGTTTAACTTTATAGGATACATATAGGAATTCAAGACACACTCCCAATAGATAATAATCAAATCAAGGTAGTAAACATTTCCATCTCTTAAAACTGAACATAAGAAAAAGAACATAAAAAAAACTGAACATATTTATATGTTGGAAATATCAGACTTCTTTCGAGTATTGATAAATATCATCTACATTTCAAAATGACTCCATACCTGGGAATCGAAGATGCATGCAAATTAGTGCAGTTATTTTATTCTTGCTCATTTGATAGACTTAATTTATGCTGCCAAGTTCTTTCTTGCTGAGTTATTGATAATTGTCATTTTGTTGTCATCCGGTATCTATTTTCTCTTTTTAGTGCATCATAGCTACGAAGTATAATTAGTTGGTTTCGCTCTGTGTGAAACTGGTTATCAAGTTTTCACAACAATACCCTCAAAATATGTGTACAATTAAATCAAATTAAATTAAAAATATGTGTACAATCAAATTAAATTAAACTGTGATTAAATGAATTATGCATTTATTTCCTCTTCTTCCTCCTCCTTCTCCTCCTCCTCCTTCTCTTCTTCCTCTATGACACAGACCATTTTAGCACAGCAGGTCTTTTCAAGGAAGCATCATTAATCTTTTTTAAAAATTTCAAAAGAGTAGAACTTCAATATGTTGATGGTAGGTTTTTGGTTAGTCTCACCATTCCGCACTGGTTATTAATCAAAATCTATTTTCAACTTCTTCTTTTATTTTCTAATCTGCATAGTAAAGGCATTATTTATTTAACCACTGATGTTCTATTCCAAGTGTAATGGCATGTGGTTTTGTAACAATTTAAAACATCATGTGTCCAAGATTATTTTAATATTTTATTTGAAAATTTAATTGTTTTATATCTGGCTCATTTTTTAAGTTTGCAGAAACCATTCCTTTAATAATCAGTGCATATCATACATGTAAAATTTAGTCATGTCTCTAAAGCTAGCAAAGATAAAGCCTTACATATGAAAAGAGAGGAAATAAATATACAATGTACTAATGTGCATTATTGTGCTTTACTTCTACTTGTACACTGAAATCTGGCAAATTATTTATCATTGTATTTTAACAACTTAATTTGGGGAATGTGAATAGGCATCTAAAGTTCTACCCTTAGGCCTGATGCCGTGTAATCATTATTGATTTTTTACAGTTTCCTTAATCCTTCTCTGCAAAGATTAACTCCTTGTCAATTTGCCACTAAGGAGAGTATTAGGGCCGAGTTCTGGGTGTATTTGTGGCAGCGTTTGCAGATAAGACTGGTCCATGAGCCAGTGGACCGACGGGAAAACCTACCCCAGATCACGGTCCATCTGCAGTCAAGACTAAGCAGCAGCAGGAGGGGAAGCCGAGCAGTGCTGTAAGCTCAGTCTTACTGGAGCTGTGCTTCCCTAGGGCCACTGTCTGCAGCGTTACCCACAGCAGGACACAGCTTTCAGGCTTCAGTGCTGCTTTCTGGGGAGTCTCAGCCTCAGGCTGTGCTGCATACTTAGGCCCTCTGTTTCTGATGCTTTTGGGTTTCTGTGTGCTCAGTTACAGGATGTCCGTCTCTCAGATGTGCAGGTAGGTGTTTGGTGACCATCCAGCCCCTTCTATAAACCAGCCTGATAAGCCCTCTTCTACAGTTATGCAAGAATATTCTTTTGGTTCTGTTCCTGCAGAAAACTTTAACTGATACACTGCCCTGAAGTGATTCTTCTGCTTCTTGAATTTCAAACCTTTTTTGTTAAATGACAATTTGTTAGGTGAAGTATGCCTAATTCACTAAGCAATGTAACTGACTGCTGTGTAGGCCAAGAACTTTCTGTTTTTAATATCGTAATCTGTGTTTAGATTTCGCTCATTTATTACACCTGGGGTGAAAAATTTAAACATTAAAATACCGTGTATCTTAAAATAAATTGTGTGTAGGCCCGAAAACTGTCATTAACGTCTCTAGAATATGTGCACCTCACATTTCTATAAAAATAAATTGCTCACAATTTTCCCGTATACATACCAAAAATATGACAAATGAAAGAAATGAACAAATACCTGTAGTAAGAAGTGTATGGAATTAGCCTAGTAAGATTTTAAAAGGTGAAGAAGGACTGCCTGACGGTTAGGGACATGAGGGGAGGAAAATAAAAAGGAGGTGCTGACAGCCCAATTACTTTTTTCTTTCTCAGATTTGGAATTCAAAAGCTGACGATCGGGCATCACCAACAAAATAGTGCCCCCCCCAAAAAAAAAACCAGAATTAGAAATTTAAATAAAGGTACTCTGTGCAATTTATTGGGAAAAGGGTCATCTAGGAAATAAAGAAGAAGAAAATAATTTTAGAAATAATCATGTTCTCTTCCGCCAAATATGAGAACAATCGACTCCTTTCATGAACGCTTCCCATAAAGGCTGAGGAAGAGGTCCAGACCCTGGCAGCTTCCAGGCTGGAGAGATTCCTTCTCTGCATTCTCATTCGACTGTGCCTATGGCTTGGATATGGTCAGGTGCGTTTCTCCACCGGGTCATAGTTGGAAACTTTGTCCTTTGCTGAGCTGCAGTGGGACCTTCAAGAAATAAGGCCAAGGTGGACATCATTCTGTTACTTGGTTTGTGCCCTGCTCTCATCACCAGTGAGGTAGGATCTCCTCTCTGCTGGGTAGAGTACGGTTACGTAACATCTTCATTAAAATTCCAGCCCAATGCTTTTGCATTTAAATTTCTAATGTGATCCAAAATTAGGTGAAAAACCAACCAAACCACTTTAGCGACTAAAACTTTTAGAAATGAAAGAGAAAGCAGATGAGCTCAGTCTACCTAACTTAGAGACGTACCACGTCACATAGAGATACGCGTCCGTGTCTGCACACACGTGTGTATGAGAGGGATGCAGGCAGAAGCAGGCAGCAGCGGAGACAGAGACAGAGACCAGACGAGAAGAAAGAAGAACAAGTAGATGTGCACCAATGCGTCCAACTCACTTTTTACAAATTTGCAAGGCTAGTTCTATAGGTAAGTCCACTACAAATATTCCTGAAACAAGCATGTGTTTATTGCTTTAAAAATAAATGTTCACAATGAAGAGTATAAAACAGAAAACAATAGGAGAAACAAATTTAGAGCTAAATCTATGCGTGCATGTGTGTATGTATGTATGTATGTATGTATGTACTGGTACCAGGAATCAAACTCAGGACCTTGTGCTTGCCCGGCAGGCACTGTACCACTGAGCTACAGTCCCAGCTGTAGGTTTAAATTTAAACTGGGTTCCCAATAGCTGATTTTACATACATCCCTAAGGAAGCAATGGAGACTTGGGATTATCAGTCTCACCCTTCTGAGATTCTTCATTGTGTCTTTAGGAGTGAGCCACCTTCTCCTGCCCAGTAAGGCTAAACTAGGACCATAAGATTAATAGACACTCCAGGGCAGGATCCTTATCAGTATAAAATCCCCTCCACTCTCTGAGTTATCTGATAATCCCTTCCTCAAATCCCCTCCTCCATCGGTAAATGCTGAAGTGCTGGCTGCCTTGTGTCATTCCTGATGCGCTGTCTCATGCTCTTCTTTCTTTCTTTCTTTCTTTCTTTCTTTCTTTCTTTCTTTCTTTCTTTCTTTTTTCTTTCTTTCTTCTTCTTCTTCTTCTTCTTCTTCTTCTTCTTCTTCTTCTTCTTCTTCTTCTTCTTCTCCTTCTTTTTTCTTTCTTTCTCTCTCTCTTTCTTTCTTTTTCTCTTTCTCTCTTTCCTCTCTCTCTCTCTGTGAGCCTTCATACCTCACAAGAGATTGGAGGCTCCCTGAGTGGGTCCCCAGTGACTGTCAATAAAAGAAAAACATGAAGATGCAGAAATTAGCAAAATTAAAATATTTTACTGTGACGAAAAGATGAAAAGCAGGCCAGATGCGGTGTAATTCCAGCACGTGGGAGTCTGAGGCAGGAGGATCACCGCAAGTTCAAGGTCAACCTGGAATATAAGGTGAGATCCTGTATCCAAAAAAAAAAAAAATGTTGAAAATATAAGTGTGACCTCTAATTTTGATGCACCAACTTGACTTGAATGAAAACAGCATAGTGGATTATTAAATTCTGAGGTGTCCTCAGATTGACATGTGGAACAAAGAACCACCCCAGATATGAGTAACTCCAACAAATAGGCTTGTAGCTTGGACAGAAAGTGACATTGTTCATGGACATTGGTCTCTGGTTTCTTCAGGCTTCTGGTTCAGGCTCTTAATCTTATACAACAGAGATGGATGGGAATTAATATTTACCTGGTCAGTGGAGAGAATTTTTGTTTCTTTGGGCTGACAGTGAAATGAAATGAAAGATATCAAGCTTGAAAAGAGTTATATAAAAATTGAGGCCTTTGAAAGGTATTAAGCTTGTGTAGGGTGCAAAGAGTTATTTAAAATGTGTGGTCTTTCACATAGACTGTTACACCATGTGCCCTTTGTACATTGGTATCACTGATGGCAGCATCAAGGGAACAGATTAATAATTAGAAAAGAGATAATGTCTTATACAGTAGTAAATATAAAACTTGCTTCTTTGCTGTTTTAAGATCTCAGTGACTTGTTGAGAGAATATAGTTGATCTGACATGCCTAAGACTTGGGTTTGCTTTTGTTTAAAAGTGGAAGGTTGTTAAATTTTAATTTGCTTATAGAATAAATGAGTTTTAAAACAAATAAAAAGAAGTAAATTATTCAGAAAAAAAATTTTAAAAAAAGACTTGCCCCGGTGACTCAATAATGGGCTTCTAGTTTTATAACTTCCAGCTGCTCCAGTGTTCTGTCTTGGCTGTGAGAAAATTGTTCATCCAACTGCACAGCTGGCTGCTGGGCCGCCACTTCCCAGGTAAGCTTACCCAATGGAGCCCTTGATAATTAGATGAATAATTTCTATTAATTTGTTCTTCCAGAGAACCTAAACTACTACAGATTATGGTGCCTAGTGGGTCTCAAAAATATAACTCTAAGGGCGAACTTCTCTGCTTGGGGCACCGCTTCATGGAATTGGCTGTCCAATTTGATGAGACTTAAAGTTTCTCTGGTGGATCTTTTAGATAAAGTAGAGTTCTGATAGTTTATGGTGTGAACTCTTTAAGGTCAAATGCAAGGTAAATTTCTTTTATTATCCTAATTTTCTACTTATGAAGTGCAAGGAGCTTAAAGACTTTGCATACAATATTTTAAGATTACTGGGAAGAGTAGAGATTGTAACAAAAACTTACCCAGTATATTGACAGTTATGTGTGAAATACTTTCAATGGAACAAATAATGCCATGCTTGCTATATAATTTCCAGCATTCAGGTTTACCAATTCTTACTTATTGTTTTCTTTTTCTGGGGTTAGAACTCACGACCTCGCGCTTGCCAGGCAGGCGCTTGTGCCACTTAGCTAAAGCCCCAGCCTCCATTTCTTACTTATTCTTGAGTTCAGTGATTAGCAGTCTGCATGTAAGGCATTGATGTAAAGCATTCATTACTTATTAAAGTTAATAATTACTAAATGTATCCAATATATTTATACATCTAAGAAATTCCACTTGTGAAAAACACTAATGATGTGAATTAAACTCTCAGAGGATTCTGTCATAGCAAATCATAACAAAGATGTTTATAACCCAGAGAAAAAAATCATTTTCTTTAATTTCTTTTTTTTTATTGCCTTAGACTTTAAGGGTCTTAGCTTTTTGTCTTGTCAGGTTGAATTTAAAATCACATAGTAAGGCATGAAGGAGGTAACTAAATAGCAGTTCCCTTGCCCACATGAATATATACACATATTCATAAATACATTCTAAATTGTTCTATTAGTGTATTACCAATCAAGTGTGTGCGTATCTGCATTACAAAGTCCCCTTTCCCTTGGCACCCAGAGTAAGATATCCTTAAACAGCTTAAGCAACTGTTTTCGTGTTCTTCTGATTAGTTCTATAATTTTAGAAATGACAATATAAAGTCTTAAAAGTGAACATTAAGTAATTTTCAGGAGTTTTAGTTGAAGGTGATCTATTAGTTGTACAGTATAAATAAATATAAAATATCAATTGAATAAGTATAAAGAGCCTTGATATAGGACCAGGTAAGACCAAACCGAGTTTTTTTTTTTTTTAATTTGAAATTACAGCTTGGTAAACTGAAAAGCAGACAAAACGGTGGAGTTTATAACACTAAAACATGATGCAATCTGTTAGCTCATTCACTTTGCTTATTAAAATAATCTAAACCTTTGTTGTGTGTTTCACGTGTCAAACATTAAGAGTATTCTGACGTTAGAGATTTTGGTGAGGGTAGTAATAGAAAGTACTCTCTTGCAGAGTGGATGTCTCTAACAAAGGTGTCTCTCCATATCTATTTAATTTGTGGGAAATTAGTCTATTTGCAGAAGGACAATTCCAAACTGGGGAGACTTTGTCATGTATAAGGATACCTGACAATTGTCTCACTACAAACAAAATCTAGATTAAAATATTGGGAACCAATTTATAGGGCAATTACATGAATTAAATTAGCCAAGTTAGTTAAAATATTAAAGAAAATAAAACTATATGAAATGGTATATTTTAGGTTTGAATAAGTTCTGGCTGTTTTTATTCATAGATTTTTCTGAAAATTAAAACTGCCAAATTGAGACTTAAATGTATAAATTCTTATTTGAAAGATACTTTTTCACCTCCAAAAGCAGAACCTCTCAGTAGAGTGCAATATTCTTGCATAATGTTTAATATATTACATTTATTACCTCATCAGTAAATTCACAATAAAACATTATTAGACATTTGGGGCCACACCACAGTTCTATGAAAGCGAAAGATCAAAAGAGAAGTCCCGAACAAGAGCGATTAAGTCAGTCTAGGGTAAAATATGTTAATTAAAGTTGAATATCAAAATTCTTAAATACCTTTAATCAAACAAAAATATTGTCAAGTGTACCTTTTGCAAAACTTTGACTATGCTGCTGGTAGTCTAGAAAATCAGAGACATGTTAGGAACATTCATTAATCCTCTATTACCTGGGTTTATTTTCATATAAATCATGACATAGAAACTCTGAAACATGTGTTAATATATTTTCCTAAAATGAAATATAAAAAAGCACATCTAGAGATAACTGTTGAAAATCCTTCATTTTTTAAAGAATTACTTTCAGATATACAATTTAATTTATCTTTTCCAAATTGTTTCTGTTTTATATTAATTGAAAGTAAATGCTAATTTCTTTTTTGCTTATATTAATTTGATTAAATCATTAACATAGTCCTTCTATTAGTCCCCAGAAAATCTGGCAGTCCTTACTAATTCTTTTTGTAAATGATTCCAACCTAATTAACTGGTGTCTTCTTTTTTAACTACTTTTTCCTCCCTTTTTAGAAATGCCTGAAGATAAATCTAAATATTACTGATGTTGGTTCTCTTTATTGGACAACTAACACTAGCTTCATGGAAATTTCCCTTGTATCTCTCTAAAGCCCACTTAAGCACTGTTGATTTACTTGAATATTCCGAGACAGTATCTGGCTTGGAACTTGTTCCTAGCTTCTCCATGGGAAAAACTCATCCTTTAGCAGCCAACATTACACGGGGGTGTCACCCGAGAACTCTAACGAGATGATTTCACTTGGTGCCCAGACTGAACCGGGGCAGCTAGGTGACCTCTGCTAACCCAGACATGGTATGATTTAGACATGGTATGATTGAGACATGGTATGATTTAGCGCAGTTAACACTTACATAGAGTCAAAGCGAGGATCATATTTGCGTCTCTAGGCTGAGTATTTTCAGTAAGCTGCTCATGAGACGTTGCCCTTGGAAGGACTCCTTTCTTTATCTTCCTCTTTAGCGTTGTGATACGGCTAGAGAAATGACAGGTTTGCCCTACCTTTGAATCAGCTGTGGAGTTTTTATCATTTAATGCTTTCTAATAAAAGAGCTCAATACCACCATTGAGAAAGAACGAACACCTTCCATTGCCAGGACCAAGCAGTAAGAGGCATTTCCAATTATGAAATGTTAAAAATCCTCCGGAGATCAGCTTTCTTTAAGCCTCTGCCTTTATGTCAAATAAACTGAATCATATTACAGAAAAGATTTTCAAAATAAGCAGTGGAATACACTCATGTATAGATACTAGCTGGAATAATTTGATTCCTGGAATTTTTCTTCTTAGTGTTGTTGACACAAGAAAGAAACTTGCCTCAATTAACATGATGAATTTACTGATCACTACTCAGATCAGAAGCATTTAGTCAGAAGATTTTATGTTAATGTAAATGGAGAAATATAATCTGAAGGGACCAGCTGTTATTCCTTTGGCTGCTACCATCCCTATGGGCACTGGAGTACTGGACTTAAGGCCCTCGACCAGGGACCCTTGGGATGGGACCCTTGGCCAGCTTCTTTGCCCAGTGTAAGGCTGTGACATGGCTTCCGCAGTGCAGGTTTGAGAGCTCTGTTCCTAACAGCCCCTGGAGAAATGCAGAGTGACCAAGGACAGCAGGAAAGCTGTCTTTTTTCCAGGTCTGATGAGGTAAGAGAAACCCTGAGCACGTAGTGGGGCTGCACCCCAGGAAGGTGTGATTTGTCCTGATTGTACAGGGTTACTTTCTGCCGAGGAATTTCTGGTGGCAGGGCAGTTGACAGTTTGCCGTGAAGCTGCAATTAAAATAGGGTTCTTAAGAACGATGTCTGATCTATCTCAGCCTGAGTCAGGAAGAAATTAACTGCGGTCCTGCTACTCATGAGGCGAAAGTATGTCCTCCAAACTAAATGTTGAAAACTACGAGGAGAAGCCTGTAGCAGGTGATTCTGCTGCGAGGGTAACCTGTTAAATTGGGATTGGTCTCCTCAGAATAAAGTTTGAAGAAGTGACCTCAGGCCCTTCCCCCTCTTCTGGCATATGAGGACATTTGAATTTTCTTCTCCACCACATATTAAGGGGCACCTTGGAAGTGGAGAGCATGTTTGTCTGACATGGAATATGATGACAGTTTGATCTTGGAATTATTGATTTCTGACACTGTAAATAATTAGATGTTTGACAAAGTCACACTTACTTTTTATAATATAAAAAATAGACTTTCTCGCTTTACTCCTTTGCTTGGTATATTTTGATTCTTTTTGTTGTTAGTCACTGATTACATTTCATTGGAATTTATATTTCCTCAAGCTTCTTGTGATTTATCGCAGATGTACACTTCAAATCTACCTGAAAGTGGGGTCAGGCTCAGTTACTCAGCCCCACTGCTCTGAATCTTATAGGAACTTTAGTTTGGGAACAGAAGTATCAAACCCTTGGGTACCAAGAGTCCTAAGCAATCTTGATGACAAGGATCACATGATCTGATGAATTTTTATCAATCATGAGATTCTTACTTATTTGTTAGGTTTTCCATCCTGGCTACCAGCTCTGTGGACTTTGGGCTTCCTTAACAGGACTGTACAATTAGACAACACAATTATTTCTAATAATTTTCTTTCTTTCTTTCTTTCTTTCTTTCTTTCTTTCTTTCTTTCTTTCTTTCTTTCTTTTTTAATAGCACATTTTTTTCCAATTGTTTCTTTGAGACGGATAAAGTTCAGGCTGCTATGCGGCTCAGACTGACCTCAAACTCGTGGTGATTCTCCTGCCTCAGCCTCCTAAGTGCTGGGATTACAAGGTGTGTCCAGTTATGGCTCACCTTTTAATTTATTATTTATGTTTCTTTATGTCTTTCTATTATTATTATTATTATTAGTAGTATCTGTCTTCTATATGTGAAAGCCACCATATTCTACACAAAATATTTCCATATCCTAATCACCAGAACTTGTAAACATGTTGTTACATGGCAAGAGGGAATAGTTATGCATATGATGATTGATGTAAGGTTTCTAATCAACTGACTTTAAATAAAAAATTCAAACATCTTTATGTGCTCAGTGAGATCACAGGGGACCATGTCAACATATCAAGACACAAGAAATAGTCATGTACTCCTTTCAAGATGAAAGCGAGATGCATCTAAGACATCTGCTTTTTAAAAGCTGGAAAACAAAACAAAATAAAACAATTTTCCTTAGAGCATTCGTAAAGAAACACCTGTTAACACTGATTTTAGCACAGTTCTGGCCTTTCCTGCCTCAGACCTCCAGAAGGGTTTTATGCATGAATCATGAAGTTTATAGTGATTTTTTATAGCAGCTATATGAATTAATACAATTTTTTTTAACATACTTAACAAAATTAGAAGAATTTACATCCAGAAGTGTTAGCCTCGGAAATCTTCCAGCACAATTTCTTATAAAAGTAGCTCAAGATACAAAAACATACAATAAATAGCTACTTGTTGGTAAAATACTTATATTTGAAGTTCAATATACAGACATCTGAAATTTACTTTTAATAAGAACCCAGGCAAACTTCATCTATTTCATAAAACCCATTCTACTAAAAGAAATAAACTGCAATATACTTAACAGAACGTCTTCTGTGCACTCTTTAAGAGCAATAAAATTTACCCTTGATCACCGATATGTTGTTACATCTACTAGAGCACGTAAAATATAATTGTTTGAGATGTCAGATTGTATTAATCCAGGACTATCGAGTAATTTTTTTGAGACAAACAGCTTAAGATAATGTTACTGTAGTCAGCTTAATATTTTAGCATATTATGTGAACTATGATTATTCTGAATTTGACAATTAGATTATTAATAGTATTATGTTATCTGAAAATTTGTGGTATTTCAGTGTCTTGAAACAACATAGCATGAACAATTTTGTAAATCAAAAAAGGTTTTTTTAGTCTTCAGCCTACACACTTCCATACATTGCTCTTCATTGTTGCTACTGAATTATTCTAGCACCTGACACTGGTGAGACTAAGAAAACCTGTGGAAATGAAACTTATCATACAAATACAGCCAGTTACATTTGGTGGTATCAGCTTCTTTGCACATATATATCTTTTATCAGAAAATCAATAATGAAAGTTATTGTTTATACTTTTAAATAAGAAATGAAGCTTCAAGCATGTTAGGTAGCTTGGCTAACTTTACTGCAGGTCATTGACACCGATGGAAGAACATGCTTTCTTTGCTTCAATCAATAGCTTCTTCATCAAAGCAGCACCGTGTATTTACAAAACTACGCTCCTTTCAATATCCCAGCATGCTTTGCCATTAAAATCTCAAGATGTTTCCCTTTTATCTTATGAATGTACTTATCAGGATGATACTTGACTGTAGTTTGACTTCAAAAATTGATTTATCCTTCTTATACATTACATATGTCACCATCATCTTTCAAAATGAATTAATCCAACAGGACAAATTTGGGATTTAAATTATTTTGTGCTTAAAAATGTTTCACTTTTCACATTCCACAATCTACTGAGCAAACATATATGCACATATAAGCTTAAAGTTTTATTTTATTTCAGGCAATAGGAACTAAGCTGTTTAATGAAGAACTGAGGAGTCTATTGTACATGACCAAACACAATGTTAAGGATTCACAGTTTTGCATTCCCAGCATAAGGATGAAATAAAAATAAATATGCCCCCTCGATCACAGCTAACACTGCTTTGAGTCTGCTTAAAAATCTGTTCTTGGAGGAGAAAGGGATTTCATAGGCACTGCTTCTCATGCAAGTTTGATTTCCAAATTCACACCTACTTGGACAGTCTGAAAATTGTAAGTACAAGTTGGAACCAGATTGTTAGTGAATCTGATGACCCTGACAGAGGTAAATATAAATTCTTCCTGAAAGAGAACGGCTCTGACGTGTACCTCACTCTCACTAGAAGAAGTGCCCAGGAGCAGGAGCTCACCCACCTTTCAAAATGATTTCATCCAACTAGACAAATTAAGAATTTGTCAAGCTTTTAAAGCACAGGCAAGCAAAAAAAAATTTTTTTAAAAAGAAAACTGCATTCAAAGTTGAATTTACAAAATGAAAAACTCCAAATAAGACTAAAAAGGAAACAAAAAACAAGTGCAATAAAATACAAAATGTAAAAAATTGCACAAAATTTCTTGAAAAAATTAATGCATTTATGAAAGTTCCTAATTTTAATCTTTAAAAAAAAAAGATATTAAAAAGTGTTACTTTTTGTGACTTCTTATTGCTTCTCCATTTTCTATATTTTCTGTTACTTGTAAGGAAGATAAAAAGTTTTCTTTATAAAATGAGAGAATCTTGATTCAACACAATTTATGAGTGGTGGTAGAATATGTCTTACAGTCCCTCACCAGTCACATAATATTTTGCGTTACTGGCTTTATTAATATCAACAATATCTTGGTTTACAAATGCCTTGTTCACAAACAGAGGCATTTGACAAAATTTTGCATCTCTTCAGAAACCTTTCCTTGGGTGACCGATAGGACTGTGCCCATCTGTCCCCCAGGAACAGAGATGTGACCATCTACTCCCTCTGACACGTAGTCATGGCTTCCTCCAGGAGAGATCGTGGTCCCCACAGACCTGTGCACACTTGCTGCGAGGCTTTCTCTCTGTGTCTTTGAGCACACATGGTGTGCTCCAGCATGATTCAACCCAGCAGGGCTCCAAGGAGAGCAGGGCAAGCCCCACAGAGAAAAGAAGATTCAAGAGGTAGTGAAAGTGACAGCAGCGTTCAGGCAGTGATGGAGGTGGTAAGAAAATGCAGTGCAAGCGAGAGACTTTGAAGAAAATCACCTTTGATTTGGGGAAGGAAGTTGTAGAATAGTATGAGCTTGGTATTCGTGTGACTGATTTGTCCTTGGAGTACCAGATGGCAAATTGAAAAATCTCAACTATTTTTAAAACTAAAGATGCCCTCAAAGGAGCTGCTGGGACAGTGGGCGTAATGGCATGAACCAAGTAGGGGACACAAGTGCTCCAAGAGGTGGAAATCTTTTGCTACAGGGGCGAAAGGGAAACAGCTGTCAGGTGATAGCTTTAGTGAAGCTGTGATCTGTGAAGAAGCCGGGGACTCGCACAGTGATTTATTGCAAGAAGGCCGCTCTACAAGTGCACAGGTGACGGATTCACAGCCAGCAGGGAGTGAGTTGGAGCTAAAAGAAATGTCACCCATAGTGTGAGAAGACCTGGTCAGGCTTCCCGTTCTGATAAGACCGCTAGAGAAGCCTATGAAACAGAACCCTGTAATCCAAGAAGGCAGAAGTGTACACTGCTTACCACGTGTTCGCCAGTGACTAAACAAGCTCTTCTGGAACAGCTGCTGTGCAGACCCTGTACCATGCAGGAGGAGAAGGTACCGCTGGAGAACAAGGTGTTTTCTTTTCCTTTTTTTTTTTAACCTGTTTGCTCTGTGCAAATGCAAGGGAGGATCTGAAGACTAAGCCGTCACTGGAGTGCCATTCCCAGAAGCCTCCTGGATTTAAGGAAGAGAACATGAACAAGGCCCGGTGGCTGTCACGTGGAGGGACAATGTGAGAGCATTAGGTCATGGGCAGTTGTTCATGAGGCGCTCACAACCACTGCTAAGAAATAGCTTTCTGACAACCAACTACCTGAAAGGGGCCTTCTTCTGATGGACAGTGTCCCAACACCCCTCCCCCTTGGTGACATGGATCCTGAGTGACACGGATGCTGAGTGTGTCTTCATAAAGGTCAAGTTCCTCTCCCATGATGTGACAGCTCTTCTGTAACCCATGGGCCAGCAAGCACAATTTGAATGTCGCTGACGAGATGGCTGTCACTCTGAAACAGTTCTGGAAGAAACATTTCAAGGTCCACAGGGCATCAACCTTATTTTGAAAACAGAAACACTAAATCTGTTGGAAGACAAAGTAGGTAGAAATCTTGAAGACATAGGGGTAGGTAGAGAATTCATGAACAAGAATCAAACCACATGGGAAATACTTCCCAGAACCCATAACTGGGATCACGTCTTATTAAAGAGTTTCTGCATGTCCAAAGAAATCTCCAGCAGAGTGAAAAGAAAACCCATAAATTGGGGAAAAAATCTTAGTGAACTGTCCTTCAGACAAAGGACTTCTATCGAGAACATATAAAAAATTTAAAAAAATCAAACCCCCAAAATTCAAAGACCCAATCCAAAAATGGGCATCTGAGATGAATACACAGTTCTCAGATGAAGAAATACAAATGGCAAATAAATACATGAAAAAATGCTCAGCATCCTTAGTCATTAGAGAAATGCAAATTAAAACTACACTGAGATTCCATCTCACTCCAGAAAGAATGGCCAGGATCAAGAAAACTACCAACAACAAATGATGGAGAGGCTGTGGGGAAAAAGGAACTCTTCTGCACTGTTGGTGAGAGTGTAGACTGGTGCAACCACTGTGGAGGTCAGTCTGGAGATTCCTCAAAAAGCTGGGATTGGAAGTCCCATTTGACCCAGGTATCCCACCTCTGGGCTTATTCCCAGAAGAACTGAAAGCATCATACCACAGTGATATATGTGCACCCGTGTTTAGAGCAGCACAATTTGTAATAGCCAGATCTTGGAAACAACCTAAGTGCCCATCAGCTGAGGAATGGATAAAAAAGATGTGGCATTTTTATACAATGGAGTACTACTCAGATATAAAGAATGATCACATTGAGATATTTATAAATAAATGGATGCAACTTGAGACCATACTCACAAGTGAAATAAATCAAACTCACATATATAAATACTGTATAGTCTCCCTAGTATAAGAAATGGTAAGAGTAAATAAGATTTTATTGTAATCATGGTTCCCCATTACACTGCTTTGAAGTCGTACAATGTTTTCATTCATTAGTTGGAATGGTTTTATTCTGTTTTGTTTGATTTTATTATGTATTTTGAAGAAAACAAGACATCATGGCAGCCATTGCTGATTTAATATCATCTTGCTCTGAAGTCCTACCATGCTTTTGTTCTTCTATTACCATTGGTTCTATCACATTGTGTCTTATTGGATTTTAATATGTATGATAGTATAAACAAATTTTTTCAGGAAAATGAGATATTATAGTAGCCATTGTTCATTTTCTGTTATTTGGTTTTGAATGCCCTGTAATACTTTCATAATCTTGAATGGTTTTATACAATTTTGTTATGTTTGACATTATTGTGTGTGAAGCTATGCTCAACTATTTCCAAGGAAAGAGACATTATGGTAGCTACTGTTAATATCCGGTTGTCTTGTTGTAAAGTGCTGCATTGCTTACATTGTTCTGCTCTGATTTGCTTTGTCCTGTTCTCTTTTGTTTTATTTTCTTTAAAATAAAAAAAAGATGTCATACATAAGACTTTAACTCAGCTTGGAGGAGACTGTGGCCAGGATGCCACAGTATTGTGTGTGTGTGTGTGTGTATGTACTAAAGCTTGGTATTCGTGTGACTGATTTGTCACACCTGAATTTACAGGGTCTGATGCACAGGAGTGGAAGAGATTGTGCCCATGGGTCTGGACATCAATGGTGCACACATAGCGGAGCTTGCTGGGGATCATAGGGAGGAGGTGACCACAGAGGACCTTGCTGGATCGCAGAGTGAGAATCAGAAGGCACATGTTGAGAAGCACTCCTCTGAGGAAGAGGAAGAGGAAGACGGGGATCAGTTAGCAGTGTCACGATAGAATCCCCTACAGCAAAATGGAATGAGCGCCAGGATTTCTTTGCCAAAAGGTGCTCCCAAAAGAGTGTATGGTGAAGGGTTAAATGAATGAGACAAGTGGTATGATTTTAGGGCTCCAGGAGGCTCAAAACCCTGTGTAGAGTTCTAGACTCTGGGGCTAAGACATGGAATGCTCTGGACAGCCCATATTTATTTAATTTTCAAGCAAGGAAGGGGTTAGAGTGGAAAATGCAGAAAACTGAGCAGGGCTTTGGAGGGGTTCAAGGTCCCCTCCACACAACAGACGAGGCTCATTAAGGTAACCGTCCTAGGAGAGAGTGAATCCTGCTACAGGAGTGAGAGGCCTGGAGCCGCAATCTCCGTCCTACCAGCTGGGGCTGGAGCCGGCTGTCCCCAGCCCAGTCTTCCCAGAGGTGTTTCCTGCCCATGTCCCGGCCAGGCTGCAGCCCAACACAAATATTCAGCTTCAATGGCTCCCAACACTGGTACATTTACTTTCAGTTTTAAATATTATCCTTTTAGCTTCAGCTCCAAAATGTGAATTTAATATATATATATATTGTACCGTAAATTGTTTTTACCACTTACCTTTCAATGCTTTTACCTTACTCCATTTCTATGCATTCAGACGATATGACATTATAGTTTAGCTACTTAGACATTGAGAAGGGGTAATTGGAATAATATTTCATAGTCATGATCTATTAATAATTTTCTGTTGCTTTCGTATTTAAGGGATAACTAATAATACAACATAGTTGCATCACGTTACCTTTCCTGCAATTTTGTGGGTGCTTCTCTAATTTCTTGCCACAATACATAGACTTTTGGAAAGTTGGAGGCTTTTCCACACATTTGCCTTCAGGATGATTAAATCATTGGTTTGAGTCCCCAGCTGATTCTTTGTTTACCTTGCAGTACGTTGACTTTACTATGTCTTAGCAAAATAACGACAATTTATGACCAGCTCTCCCTGGAATGTAATCCAGTCTTATGTACTGGAAAACATTACTTTAGATATTTGGAGTATCTTTTTCCCTTGATTACTTCGAGTGCAAATATTTTATATCACCTTTAACTTTTATATCTAGCATTTTCACTGATCAGTTTTAGTGCTTTATTCACTTTTCACTCTGCTGGCTTGCCTTGTTACCAGTCATTACAGACTTTGTATTTTTAGGAATAATATTATAGCTTACACATGAGCTGTCTTCCAAAGAGGGCAGTGCAATCATTCTAAGTGGTTTAAACAGTTTGCAGTTTCCTACCAAATCATGCTGTTAGGCTTTGGGACCTGAGTGGCCAAGATGATGGCTCACTGGGGCGTGTGCCTTGGGAACAGAGACTTCTAGCTCCTTTTTCTGTCCTCTGAATGTCATGCATTGACAAGTTTTCCTTTGCCCTTCCATCGTGCCAAAGCTGCCCTGGAGCCAGCTAACTATGGACTGCTCCTGCAGAAACCGTGAATCAAACAAAACCTCTCCCTTAAGTCACGGATAGTTTGTATCTGTGTAAGCACCAGGAAGATGAGGAGCACAAATACAAACCGGCACCTCTTGCTTTTCTGGTTCCACCTCCAGTGCTGTGATAGTATTTTCTTCTCTACACTTTGTTCTTTCTGTTAAAGACATCTTTCCTCGCTGCCCTGTTAAAAATTCCCAGAGACTTTGATCACTGAATTCAGTGATTACTGAATTCTTTTTTTTTTTAATTTTTAAGTTTTTGTTCAAGGTTTTCATAGGATTCAAGGAAATTATCTTGTGGAATATTTTCTACTTCTGCTGTATAAGTTTCCTAATTATTTTGTGGAATTTTAATAGATTTTATACTTTGAGGGACTAAGTTTTATTCGAGGTGCTCTGTTTCTTACTCTATAAGTATTTTTTACATTGTTGCCACCTATGTACACACACACACACACACACACACACACACACGTATTAGGTCAATGCTTCAGGTTATTTTTGCCACCTTTGACAACAGTAGTTTATAGATTTACTGGCTATTTGTGAACCTGGAAGCAAAAGTATTTTCTATCTTTTTACACTTCTCTGTCTTGCCCCAAGGGACAACTTTCAGCCTGAGTCACTGTGTCAACTTTGCAGTTTCCTTGTTTCACTGGCGATGTATTCGAGGTTTTGGTGTTAATATGTTCTTCATATTGGGATTATTTCCAAAAACTCAGTTTGTGATTTTTACTTTCTGATATCCTCTATGAGCTGAAACATATACATCAATTTTTTATATATAACTTTATAAAATCTAGGCTTCTTTCACTTAAAATTGTTTTCATTTCTTACAAATGAAATCAAATTCAACAGAAAATTATACTTTATTTTAAAAGTTGCTCTTCAGATAAATGAAATTTAAATACAAGTTATGAGTGAATTTCATATTATATGATTGAATAAGTAACATATTGAATGTAGTGATTAATATTCAAAACAAACAATAAGAAAAATTCATATCATTGAGATGTTAGTCACTCCATTTTTTGTACAAAATGTTGTACAAAAGTAAAGCTAAAATGTTGTACAAAGTAAAGCTAAAATTGTTCCTCAGAACATGCAATATTATGCTATGTTAAATGTATGGCTATGTAAAACAGGAGCCACCTAGCTTTACAGTAGTAACCTTTGGGCGCAGTTATAAAATGTCAAATTAGACCACAGCTAAAGTTCAAACAACAGTAATGAGATGTTAGGAGAGGAAATTTAGTTTCTATGCTAGCATTTGCATGCAGACCAATACTGTCCAAGAGGCAAGAAAGAGAGTCTCAATGTAAGGCAAGATAAGTTGAATAACTTATTTATAAAGGAAACAATAGAAAGGAAAATATAATGGTTAGAGTGCAATCCAGTAAGCATTTCTTACTAAGATAAACATAGACATAGCAATTACTAAATTTTTCTACAGTTATGAATTTAAGTATTTCAAGTTTAAGAAGTCTTAAAAGAAAAAAATGCAAGAAGCAAAACACTGAGGTACAGTAGGAATGGTGGTGAACACAATTCCTGTGCAATTCCCGTGCTTGGGAGACCAAGGCCATGAGCATGAGTGTGGCCTGGGCTACACAGCAAGGTCCTGTCTCAGAAACCCCGCCCCTAACACTAAGTTAACTTGAAAATAAAAATTTGTTAACAACATTAACTCTTTCTGATGCTTGATATCTTAATTAGCAGTAGTCACAAATTATTGGCAACAGGCCTCACACTGAATCAACTTATGTGATTTCCTTTGTATGTTGTAAAGAAAAAACTGAAAAGACTTTCCACATTTGGGGCATAAGAATATTAATTGTAATACTTATAAAGAATCCTCTCAGTTTAAATAATTATCTCCATCAGTGTCTGTAGTAATTATTAAGATTAGTACCATGGATATGACTCAAACATAAGGAAGCATACATTTGCATCACTCGAAGGAGAATAGATAGATCTTGAGACTGTAATTCTAAGTGAAGTGTAGCAGACTGAGAAGGATGAATATTAGATTGTTTCTCTTAGATGGGCAATACAAAATGAAATAACTTAAAGAGGAAAAATGAAGAGAGGTGTTAGGAAAAATGGAGGTAACCGTGGAGATTGGGAAAATATTGGAGAGGAAACACAGAGAGAAGAGCGTTGTGGAAAAGAGAGAGAGAGAAATTACCTAGACACTGTCTATCTATCTGTCTGTCTGTCTGTCTATCTATCTATCTATCTATCTATCTATCTATCTATCTATCAGGGCATTAAACAATATGGCTTATAGTGAATAAGTAGCATATTTTTTTCAAGAGAAAAGCCTGAGAAATCCCTCTGTCCGTTTCAGTAGTTCTTTCTCCTCTGGGAAGAGTGCTATCACCACCACAGCAGCCTCCTTTCTGATCTGTTACACAGGTTAGTTTTCAATACTCTGGAATTTCTTGTAGATGAAATTATGCAATTCATCACAGTTTCTTTCAGTGAGCACAGCGTTGAATTTTCATGTTTTTTCGTGCACCAGTGGTCTGTCTCCTTTTATTTTTGAATAGTAATCAATCTATGAATATACTACGATTTGTTTATTTATACACCTGCTTCTTCTTATTGTTTGCTTCACTGGTTTTTAGATGTTAAGAATAAAATCATCAGGAATACTCATTTTGGGTCTTTGTGGAGCCATTGTCTTTCCAAGTAAAATAGTAGGTAATGTAATAAGTGGTTAATTATTTTTAAAGACAAATAAAGTTGCTTTTAATACTTATTATACCACTTTAATATGTATTATACCAATATAAGTATTATAATAATACTTATTACACCATTATTATACCATTTTATTATACCCAAAATACTCTTATGATTCCATTTGCTCAACAATCTTAACAGGAGCATTAAAGTTTTTCCTTTTGGACATTTTTAGTGATTATTTATCTCATTGTGACAGTAATTTGAATTTCCTTAATGACTAATAATGTACATTGCTCCGTAGGCATGTTGAAGAATTGTACACTTATCTTGAATTTTGAAATGTCTGGTAGTATATTTGCCTAACTTTTAGATTAGCTTCAATTTAGAATTATGTTCTAGCTATTGATTTCAGAAATTATTAACATATTCTGTATAAAAATGATTTTTTAATTACTAGTTTCATAAACCCTGCAATTCATCTCTCTTTTTAAAAGACTTATTGACATGAGTGGTGGGCTTGTTAAGACAGCTTCTTGTCACTGACATCTTAGGGACTGTCACAGCTGAGGGACTCACTTTAATCAAGGTCATGGTCATTCCTAGGATGGCAAAGGATGGATGATATGGTAACACACACCCAGGAGGACCCCTGAAGTCCACGTCTCCCTACAGAATGAGCCCACACTCTGATTCTGCCTTAGGTTTCAGTTCCAATTTTATCTCTGTAAACCCTGATTCATTTCCTTTCTCCAAGTTTTATCCCAAGAATGTAGCTAAAACCTCTTGTGTACTAGACTTTATTGCAGAGCGTATTGTCCACACATATAAATTCATAACATGCGGTACCAGGAAAAGAGGTCCAGAGATCAGGTAAAGAAGGATGGGTTAATAGATCTGTATTACTTAATACCCAGTGGGTAATTATGGCCTTGCCATTTGCTAAAGGTGCAGCATAGGTGTTCCTTATCACAAGTTAGCAACTGAAACTTTCATTGTTGGTGAATGTGAATTTTAAACTAGTAAAAATATATCATCAAGTGTGATTGTGGGAGAAATAGGAGCTATCAGAGCAATGGAATTTGGTGGATATTGTGGAGCTTTCTTTGGAATATGATAATGAACAGATGAGAGTGATTAATTGAACATTGAAAGCTACATTAAAAACTGATGAGCCTTCTTAGTAGTCTGCCAATAGGAAATCACGTAGCACAGCTGATAAATTTGAAGTTATTGTCTGTTCATTGTCTTTAAATAAACAGGTTCCAAAGATTCTGCATTACTCAGGATTGTCTAGAGGTACAATAGTAGAATATAAATTTTAGTGTATATTAATATAATATATATCCTTGTACAAAGGGACTTATTAGATAGGCATAAATTACGAGAGACAGAATAACAGGGCATGAACACCTGTGAGCTGGAGGTGCTCAGTCCAGAGGGCTGGAGATCACAGAACTGGAAAGATCACAGATGCAGCACCGCCTGAGACTGAAAGTCTGGAAAATCCCTGAGAAGTTTCGTGTCCCCAGGCAAAGGTGGAGGAAAAGATTCCCCACCTACTCGAGAACAAGGGAGGTTCTCAAAGGCAATAGGAGGAAAAGGTCTTTATTTTATCTGGTCTTCAAGCTTATGGGGCTTGAATTCATAATAACAGTGAGTGTTTTCCTGCCTTTTGTGGACTTCATGACAATAATCTGTAGGAACTCCCTACAGATATTAATCTGCTAAGTCTTTCTTAACTCAGCCAGTTTAACAATAAAAATTAATGGTCATGAAAGCTTAAATTTTCAAGCCACGAAATATCAGCTTGGCTATGTTCATGATCCTTTAGAAATAGGTCTGATAGTGTGCTTGATGGCCCTGCAAATCTTGAATCCCACAATCCTTTTGAATGTGCTGAGCACAAGTCTCCGGCCACTTCATTGAGAGCCATCTCACTGTACTTGGTGACACTAATACTTTTTCACTTCAAGTCTGAATTCTCCTCTCTCACTCAGAATATTCTTTTTCTCTTCTCCCAGACATTGGACCTAGAATTAGACTTAATCACAGTATAATCCAGGTGGTTGTGACAGGTCTTCTAACAAAGTAAAGAGATTATCCCCCAAAGGAGCTGTAAAACCTATCAAGCATTTTCAATAAGAACTATAACAGTGTGTGTGAAGTTTGATTATTAGGACAACTGCTAAAGGACAATCTGAAGATAAAGTTAGAGAAAGAAGTGTCATTCACTTGCAAGTAATTCCTTGAGAGAGAGTATTTAGCATGATAAAAAAAAAATTTGGAAATAAGAACTCCTTACTAAATAGCTCCTGGATACATAAAATAAAGATGACTAAAGTATGGGGGAAAGAATTATTGAGGTCATCATCAAAAGGAGAGATTAAAAAGATGAGGGTCTTCCCGGTGTGAATATACGTTATGTAAGGTTAGAGAATGGTAAGATGGTTTTCTTTTCTGTGGCGCTACTAAAGGCCATTGGAAAAACTCAAGAGTGAGGACAGTCATTATGAGGGGTTGCAATAGATGCCTCACATCTGCAGATCAGGACTAGAGGATTCAATTACAAAGCCAGGCCCACGTAGTTAACAGCTATACCAGGAATCTGAAACCATGAAGGAGCGTGGACGGCAGATAAGTTTCGGAATAAATATCAACAAAACAAAACAGAATGGTTGGTGAAGAATAGAGAAGGTGTTATGCAACATGAACACAGAAATATTTATTAAGATCAGTATTCCTATCGGGAAATCAGATGAGCCCGTGAGTATATTATTATTCAATTCGTATAATCAAGAATTAAACATAGTAGACTGAGACTAGTGCTCCTATTTTTAAGTCAGAATCCTGAGTTCAGATTTTGAACCAGCACCACTTCTCACATCTGAAACAAACTGAATTAATGCTGACCAGCATCTTGTTCACCTTGTCTCTCTGCGTTTATGAATCCTACCAGTAGACATTCCTCAGAATGAACATTGGAATAAACATGCTCAGAAATTACCAAGAATCTCATTTTGGGTCCCTAACCTCCAGGGTCACAGCCATTATATTTTAAATTATCAAATGGAAGACTTTGGCTACTCTTCACTGATCAAAATAAAAGATTCTATGATATGTGAGTTTGTTGACTAACTTTTTATATATGAAGTTACGTAGCAATGATCATTACAAGGTGTCACATTATTCACAAATTTCATCCCCTGAAATACCAAAACTCCTGGTAAGTGAAAACAGATTACAGAAAAGTCAAGCAAAAATAATCCAAAGTACAGCTACCATGAGAACTTAATCAGAACACAGTAGAGCTTCAAACATTGAATAGGGCTATTCATTTGTTAAATGAAGAAATTTTCCCTCATTATCAGAAAAAGAAGTTCAGAACCAGTACAAATTTACATATAATGGTCAAAAATATGTATTTATAATTTTTTCTTGGATTGTGCTATGTCTCTCATTTGCTGTTACAAACCGTCTGACGAGAGTTGGGCCAACCGGATATTAGAAAGAAATCAACTCGATCCACTAGATTGAATATATCATAGTAACTGGGCCAGAGGATGGAGTTATATCAGATTTGAAGTTTTGTTATATGCTCTAGGTGCATGTCCTCCAGAATATATGATGAGAACCATAAAAAGATTCAGGAGCCTATTATTTCTATAAAATCTTTAGGGTCTCATAAGTTAGGGGTCATGCCAGGACAAGCTAATGGTTTTCTGGAGTGAATTATTGCGTATGGAAGTTCTCATTTTAATAAAGTACAATGCCTAGCTGGTCTCTTTGGGTTTGGAAATAGTATGTAGCCCGTCTCTTTGGGTTTGGAAATAGTATGATGCTTACTGAGAAGGTTGCTATGTTTCTGGTGCTTGGCAGTGTAAAAACCCGTCTTAATTTTGGGGGGCCTAAAATAGGAAAACGCTCTGCATGCAAGGCAGGCTACAGTCTAAGCCTTCGACTTAAAAGAATGCAATTCAGAATATATGAAAAAACATCCAAGGGGAAATCACAATGCAGCCGCCCATGTTTCTACAGAAAAGCCCGTCATCAGCAAAACTGAATTCCACGTCTTTTGGAAACCACCTTCCGACACTACAACTTACTCTTGATGAAGACGCAGTTTCTAATCCGGTGGCATCAAATGACATGTGGCCGGTGTGGTTTAGCCTGAGCTGTGTTCTGTCAAGCTCACAGAATCACTAGTCGCGCCTAACAACCGTCCCTTGTATTTTAAATATGAGAAGCATGAATTTAGAGAAGGCAAGGACCGGAGTGAGTGTGAGGGAGCTCTTGGGTCCACAGTGACCAGATGACAGTCTAGGAAAAGCTGTTCACAGCTGAGCTAACCTGACAGATGGTACAAGCACCTGCACTAGGGTTGCACCCTGAGGAAGGAGATGGAAATCTTCCCAGCGGACAGAGAATTGTGACACTGATCATCACTTTATGTGGCAAGAATCTTAGGAATTTGAAATCACTTGTAAGAGGCTTGGGAGCTCAGTGCCACAGTACTTGCTTAGCATGTCCAGTGTTTCGTTTTTGACCCCAAGCTCTTAAATTAGATCAACTATAAGTAGCTTTGCTACCTAGTGAGAAGACAGAAGGATACTGTACGGACAACTAGGAAGATGGAAGCATGTGTTAAAGTACCAGAATATAGCAGAAAAAAGTGTCCAGGTCTTGGAACCATTAACATTCATCAGAGAACATCCTTTAGAAAAAGAGACATAAAACAAGCAGGAAGACAAAAATGTCCAAACACGCTTTAGCTTCCATTTTTTAGGAAAAATTGAGGCAGCATGATGTCCCTCAGAAAGTAGGTAAAATTAGTGAACTCAAGCAAAAATAAAGATGGGTCTTCATTACTTTCTCGTCACGGAAACTCAATGTCCAACATCCAGAGCTCTCAGGAGGGAAGCTTGGTTTTGACTTATGGAGTTTGTAGGGGGTTTCAGTCCACAGTTGGCCAGCTCCCAGATAGGATGGTATGGCAGAGGGGCCTGGTAGGGGACAAATTGGACTTGGTGTGGCAGACAGGGAGCAGCCATGCAGAAGGACAGAAGGAAAAGAGATGATGCCAGGCCATGCCCCCCATGAGCCATCTTCTCCTAAAAGCCTTCACCTCCCACATCACGTTTATCTGATACACAGATGAGTGTCACACACCCATGGTCAAATCACTTCTCCAGTGCCCACTTTTGAATGCATGATGCTTTGGGGGACATCTAGATAGGAGCCATAACAGATGGCAACTAGGTAACGGTCTCAGAAATTGTGAGAGACACTTCAGAAGATCTAGACCAGCTATCCAATTCTCTTTCCTGAGGTAACTTTGAAATATAGCAATTATCTTGAAGTGAGATGGCTATAGAGTCTTCAGATTTCAGTCAGTTTAATGTTACACTCAGGTGACTACTAGAAATATGTATGCTGGTTCTGTTTCTCCTAGTGGATTTTGTCTGAGCCACTCCTAAATCTCAGCTGGCGTCTCTAACTGATAAATCAATTCAGAAGAGGATGATTTGAGTCCATTCATTCCAGATTGTGCTGTCATCTCTGAAATGTTAGTACTTACTGCTTCATAACTAAAATATACATTAAAAATATGATTTGGGGGTAATGTATCTAGTTGTTTCTAATCTGCTTTGTAAAATTATCCTGCCATGACCCACCATATGTTAGCAGTTACCCATAGTGTTTATAGTATACCAGTAGTAGTCCAATTGGCCAATGTCCATCACAGATTAAAATGTTATCTCAGAATGGAACTCGGTATCATATTCTTCCACACTCAGAAAAGCCAGTGCTGAGGGTCAAGCCTTCTAAGCGGTCTCTATCCAAAGATGTAAGTGAACGTAAAGTCACTTCACTGCCTTGCTTGATAACTACGGAGTATTTCAGATATAGAAAGGTGACTGAGAATTATATTTGAATGGATTTTAGTTCCACCTGTGAACTACACTAAGCCCTCAATTTATGAATTAGTTCCATCCCAGAACAATTGCTTGTAATTCAGATTTGTTCATAAGCCAACAAAGTAAGTGTTACATAGTAATACCTGTGAAAGTGTGCAGACATAATTTTCATAAACAGAATTCACTTATTGGGATGATCTACCATCTGGGAAACTAAATATATTACTTTTATTACTCAAGTGCTCTGAAATTGCTCAAAAATGAATTAAAATATAATGCTTTTATTAATCGATTATTACATTTTAAATTAATATATTTAGACATATTTACATATATAAGAATCTATCTGATCCTAACTTTTTAAAACTGTCAGTCATAATAGTAGTGAGACTACAAACAGGTGATTTGTGATACACAGTAATAGTGCACTGCTTCTATAAATCGTTACTCTTACTTACTAATTTTTTAAAAAAATTGGACATGCTGTTTCTGACATAAATCACTTGGAGTTTGGATGGTTCTGTGTTGACCAACAAATGGACTAACAAATAGCAGATGGTTTTAGGGGCAGCTCCTTCTTAGCATCTAAAATACTTTGCATATGAAGACTACAGAAAGGGCCCTGGGTTCCTGCAATTGACCTGCTGCTGACCTGGTTTTGTGCCTGATTTGTCAGCGAAATTTTAGTTTTTTAACTTTCTCTACGCATCTTTGCTGCACAGATATAGTTGTGTCTACAATTACATATTTCCAGACTGTGTTTTTGTACAAAGCAAAGGTTTTTAATGAGACTCTATTCTAGTCAGTAACACAAGCTAAACCTGTGTATGTGCTGTATTTTGTCATTCTAATCATTATACTGGTGCTGGCTTTTACACAGAGTATTATTTTAATTTAAAAAGCCTAAATAGCTTATGTATTATTTTAAAGATGATGTATGTTCCTCATAAACATTCACACACATACTCAAACAGAATCTTAAGTAGTCCAAGTTAAATATCAGCTAAATAAAAATAAAACACAGGCTTCAACGTTGTTGTAAAATCTTTAAAATTTCTTTTATACTGATATAGGGCATAACTTTACAATGATAAAAAACCTTTTATGATAAAGTTTGTATAATCTTGTTTAGTTAATGCTTTAAAAAGGAAACATTTTCATGTCAACAAATTAGAAATCTGTTATTATTTAACCCCTGTCAATCATTCTAGCATATACATGTAGGACATAAGCGATTCTTTGGCATAGTTCTGCTTGTCCTTGGTATTCTCACTGACAATGATAAATATCTTTGGATTCGTGCTTTTGCTCATTTAATACATGGATACATATTATGTGTCAGACTGTGCTAACTGCTTTATATATTAACATATAAATTCCTCCTACCAAATCAGTCAAAGATTATTTCTTGATTATTGATAAGGAAACTGAATCAGACAAAGTTTAAGACAGAGTTCAGTTAGAATGTAAACTGTTAGATTTGGAGAAATTTGCTCTTTAGGGTACGGTGCTAGTAGTACAGATTTCCATCAGCCTGAGAAATCTTTCCACAGCAATCCATGCTGCCAAGTCTGCACCTTCATATTTTTTTCTCAAAACAATTCTTTTGATGTACTCTTTGCCATACCTCACTTCGTCCAGTAGATATCCTGGTACTTCTTGTTCCACAGTGTAACATCTGCTCACCAGAGTGGCTGTGCCCTTGGCCATTTGGCAGAGATGTTGTAGTGCTGGATTTCACCCCTGTTTAAGGACAAACTTAACCACTTAGGGGAAAATTTTGTTCCAGGAAAGTGGTGTGGTGTGGATTAGTTGCAAGTCAATGCCCTCCTTTGTGTGTCTTAGATACTCCGACATTGTTATGAGGATTTGAGTTATGAAATAGGAAAAAGGTACATTAAATGTCTACTTTGCCCTCTCAACTGTGTTCCCATGTGTCAGGATGCTGCTTCTTTGTATTAAGGAATCTAAGAAGTCAGGAGCCAAAATCTCTCCTGCTTCATAGCCTGAGACATGAATCATAGTATTCAGTTACTTTTCCCCTCTAGGAATAATCTGAGTCAGACATGGAATTCAGTACACAGGGGGCTGCCTTCAGTGTTCTTTGTAACAATGTGCAATGTTTCCATTATTAAAACTTTCTTTTCCATTGGTATGGCCTTAATATAAAGCAGGAATTTCCCTGCATGATTCTTATAGGAATACAAAATCGTACATACTGCAGTGTCCTAAGCACTGTCATATCTCAATAAACAGGACAATTGAAATTTGTCACTCACTATAACTACATACCTAGCATGCAGTTAGGAAGATCGTCCACCACAAACGCAGTCAGAGCTACACTAAACTGCCTACAGAACACGCTTTGATTTCAGAAATGCATGAAGTTATGGGAGACCCCTTCCCTGGATCTATTGCTCTCTCTCTCTTTATCAAACAAAGGGATTATTTTTAATGCATCTGTGATACCACACTGCTTCTTTGGAAATCCAGGTTTCAGAATATTTCTGAATTTGTGATTATTTTCTCTAGGAAATCAATTAACAAATATAAATTTTATAAATTGTAAAATTGCATACAAGAATATACAGTATACTCATTGACTAGAATCCCAAAGTTATAAATCTATTAGCCACAAATTCTAAGTAATGCTAATAGCTATGATTATAAACTTACTGATCTCTTTTAAATCTTTGCTGATTGTTTGAACTATATTTCTATATTTCAGCCTGGGATCTCTAAAATAATTGCGTCTCAAACATAGACTTGATTTGAAGTAGTTTGCTTGGAAAATTATTCCAGCTGTAGTAATGAGTGACAGAGGTTATAAAATAAAGATGAAAGACCAATTGAAGATTCCTTTCTGGGATTGCCAATTTCTCCAGGACAAGTGTGTCATTCTTTAATACACTAAGTAAAAACCAAGGGACGTATTAGAAAACTACATCTGTTATTCTCCACTGATTATTGCCTGAAGGGGCCTCAAAACCTCTCAGTCGTCTGTATGCTAGATCTGAGGGCTTCCTCCATGACTCTTACCTGTTTAAGAGATGCCAAAGCAGTGGAAGCGAGGATTACATAGCTCTGGCCCAAATGCCAAGAACTGTTGACACCCTTTGAAGTTGGCTGAACCTACAGCAGTGACAGGTGTAGAAAGAGGGAATGACAGAGTTTGAGAAGAATTATTAGAGCAGCCCCCTTGAAAGAAATTGGACCTTGTGCCTTCTGAAAGCATAGAGTCCAACCTAGGATATTAAACATATAGGCCTGATTATTAAGATTAGTTGAAGAAAATAATGTTCATGCCTAAGTTAAAACTCTTTCCATTGTTGGATTTATATGAAAAGTTATTACCTAAGTACTCCTTCATATTCTTTTTGAAGCATCATCATCCTTCAGATTTTTGTGACCGTGGTTATTTGTAACATCTCTTAACAAATCAATTTGCACTAACAGCTTTCTGGTAGAATACTATAAATGTTCTATTTGGGATAAACTACATCCATTTTAACACTTTTAAATACAGTGAGCCAACTCCTTTGTCACTTTGCCCTAGATTTGACTGAGAATCTAATTCAGGATTCTAATTAAAATTAATATTTCCATTTTGCTTAAAATGTTACTTAGGGGTTGCCAATAAATGTCTACCCTTGGAGCTAATTTAAAGCTTACATTTGAGTGTTTCTCAGCCTCACTAGCAGTGAAAGTTTATTGAAGTGGATCTTTCATCCTTAAAAATGAACCCAGCTGTGTTGCCATTAAAAATCACTGGTGCGCCGTCTGTTACACAGCGTTCCATTCAACTCAGTACTGATTACTGAGTTGTCTACGGCCTTCCCAGCCTGAATGTGACTGGTCTTGTCTGATTTAAGGAGCAAAATAATGATATTTCCATAATTATGCCAAGCATGGTAAGTTTATGGGATACATTAATTGGAAACATACTTTATGCACTTTTAAAACCAAATTTTCTGTATTATGAGATTTTTTTTTCATCACAGTGGAAAGGAAATCATAACAGGCTCTTTCTGGAGAAATATCTCTCATCTTGAAAAATCAACACGTCAATGAGCAGGATACATAGCAACCGGAGGGGGAATTCACACTCTCTCTGTCCTCATGACATCTACACAGCAGCTCACAGGAGCTTTAGCCAAAACTGGAAGCCATCAACAAGATGCTCCCAGTGGCACCGTAGTGAAACAGTTGGGCAATCTTTTCATATAATGACTTTTAAATGCACTCAGGGGAATAAAATTCATATGGCTTATTATGAGTTTAAAGAAATAACATTTCTTATGGTATTTGATTAATTGAAACTTTATAAGATGGCTCTCAGTAATTAGAATTGCATTCTCCAATATCTGCAAAAATGGCCCTGAATTTGTGTGAAGTGAAGCAACTTGAAATCTGTAATTTTTAGGTTTATGTACAATAATAATTGATTGCATGCGAACTATGACTTTAATTTTACTTATGCATGTAAATAATATCCTATAAGAGCACTGAGAATTTTGTTTATGAGGGAAAAGAGAAGATTCACAAATACAGCCTTGCTCTAATTTGTACAGTTCAGAAGTTTGTGAAATCAAATTCTCTTGCTTTATAGTACCCTATCCCGTGTTGTTAGTACACTTGGAAAATTATACAAAACTATTTCTGCAAACAAAGTAAAATAGACTGAGGAAATGCTAAGTAATATAAGGATATTGGGGAACTACAAGAATAGATGTCTAAGGGAGATAAATGACCTTTCTCAGAAATAATATATATGGTAAAATATAAAATGAATATAACCAAGAATGCTTTCTCATCATCTATCTGTCTGTCTATTGGTTAATTGGTTGATTAACCTGTTACTAGATGTGTCATTGTATCTACCTATAAATAAGAAATAAATGGAACCTCTTAATTATCATTACATTTCAAAGTACCTAAGCATGTATCAATCAACGATTAATGATATACTGACTTCTTCTTTGTTAGAGTCCTGCTAAGTAGGTCAGGCAGAGGGATAATAGGATAGAGAACAAGGAAACATTAAGAATTGTTTAACCGGCAAAAAAAAGAAGGATATCAAGAGATGGAGTAAGGGAGGAGGGTTGGGTCGAGCATAAGAAAAAAGTAAGATGTGCTATGTGCATGTAGTAACTCCCTAAAATGAGTGCAATCACCTACTGCAGGAATATAGTAATAAAAAGCATTATTTAATCCTAGGATACAGAGGCACAAAATAATTATAGGGTTGTAGAAGAGTTATAAAAAACCTAAACTGCAAGCAACAAGATGTGAGATTGTATGTGACGTTTTAAGATCAAGCTCTCCACAGAGGAAGAAGTGACAGATTCAGTATGTATGTCCAAAGAGTGAGGCTTCAACCTTGCAAATTGTTAATTTTGAAGGAAAGTTAGCTTTGAGTATTTTTAAAAAAAGAATATTTTTTAGTATTTAAGCAAGAGATACCCCAAGGGAAAAAATGAGATGTTAACTCTGCTAGAAAAACAGTCACCTTCTCTTTACATGGGATAATGGCAACATTAATTAAAATAAAGCTCTTGATGAAACTGTGGGGAAAAGATAGAGCTAATGTGTTGGGCAGACATTTTCCCACATATTACCACAAAATAATGACTCAGGAACTAATTCTATTAAATGTTTGCTTCATAGATATGCAAATTAAAAGGAAGAAAACAAAAAGAACCTTCTAGCTATCACTGGCCATCCCCTGAGCTTTCTATCCAAACTGATGGTGTCCTGTAAAATATCATTAGAAGATAAATAGAAACCTGGAGCTAAAACAATAGCTTCTGCTCCTCCTGAGAAAATTATAATATTCATTTGGCTGTAATCATCCACTAAAATGATGCTCCAGGGATAGTTGAAAGATAATATATTCCAAATTGTTTACCTATTTTATTGAAATTATTCATTTCTATATCACCCAAATTCAGTCCAACCCCCTGAGATAGGAATTTCCCATCAGCTCGTGCCAATTATTTGTAAAGTTCATGTGGAAATAGAGTTTGTGAAAATGGATAGCACTGTTAGACAAGTTTAATGTGATGATTATTTCTGGTAAATATTTCAATGTGGAAATTTTTCCCCACTTGTACATTCTAGTTATTTTTGTAGATGGACAAATTGGTGTCTTTCTTTAACAAACAAAAGTGAAAAAATTACTAAGAGGTAGTCATGAAATTTTTGGGTGGCTGGACTTGGTCTGGTTTGGTAGTGACTGCACGTTTATAAATTAAATAAACAGTAATCTGGGGCACCTCTCTGTCTCTGTCTCTGTCTCTCTCTCTCAGAATTATTCTACAATCTTTTTCCTTGCACATGAAAACAGCTTCACACAGAGGGGCCAGAAATCTACTTATCCAGTCTAGATTTGTTTTTATAAACATCCAAAAAAAAAAAAAAGGAAATAAAGAAATAAAAAGACACGTCCAGAGATACCTGAGCCCGAGTCCATGGCCTTCTGCGCTGCCCCGTCCACCTGCATGGTACCAGCTGTTCCCACAGTGTCCCCCTGAGTTCGGTGCTCCTGGACCCCTTTACTGGACCCTCTTCATGCTAATCCTCAAGTAGTAAAAGTGCCGGGGTTCTTGGGGGTGCCATTTAGATACAATGATCGCATCCATCCTAGGGAATTTGTATGCACAGATGATACATCTTGGTTCCTCTCTCATTTTTCCCATTCTCCACTCCCTTCAACCCCTCCTCATCCTCTTATTTAAAAGGCTTTGTTTCCATTTACCTTTCTTTTCCCACTTTTTCCTTTCCCTTCCTTCCCTCTCCCCCAGTTCCTCTTTCCCTCTGAACTATTCTTCCTATTTCACAATAACTATTTTACTTTGTTTCTTGTTTACCAATAAACAATGCAAATTATTTTAAAAAGTCAGTTTTATTTTTCTTCACGTACTTTTTCTTTTTATTTATACCTTTGAAGTAGCCTGTTGCTTTTAGGCTTAAGGGGTTGATTAGAAAACACACATTTACATACAATCCTATCATTTTCCCGTCTGGCATTCTTGTCTGATATTGAGATTGATTGATATATCAAGGTGCTTACTCAAAATCCCCCTTCAAATGAACCAATGACCCAAACATTTCTGTTAGGGTACCTTTTCTAAAAATAGAATAGAGCTAACACATACTGGTATGAGTGTAGAAAAATCCGAGCCCTTATATCTTGCTGGTAGGAATATAAATTAATACAAGTATTATGACAAACAATTTGGAGTTTTCTCAGAAAATCAATACTACAATTTATAGAAACTGTGATTTTGGATATATATCTAACAGAATCAAAATCTGCAATTGAAAAATTTCCTTTACACATCATTCAAGCATTGTTTGCAAATCTGAGTTATGAAAACAAGTGACCACGGATGGATGATAAAGGTTACTTTAAAAATTCATGGTGTATATCAACAATAAAGTATTTATTCCCAAGAAATTGAAATCTTGGCATCTGTCACAACGAAATTGGAGGATATTATGCTTAATGGAATGAGACACAGGAAGACAAAAGCTGGTATAATAGATGTGTGGAGAACCTCTAAAGCCTTGAGCTCAGGGCAGTGGAAATTAGAAGAATGGCCAGTGGCCGCGTGAACAAGGCTCAAAGCCAAGAGTCCCGGCCACAGGCGAGCGGGGTCTAGGCCTGGGTAAAGGCACAGAGCATCTATCTGCCCAGCAGGGTGAAGCTTGGGTTCAACGCTCGGTGCAAAAACAAACAAAACTCAAAAAAAGCACGAGATAGAGTCATCTAATGTATAGCGAGAATGGAGACAGATGAATTAATTTGATTGTGGTCACTCCCTTCCTTCCCCCCCCTTTCCCTTGACCACTTTCCATTTGCAAAATATCCATCTCCTTACTTATTCTATCAACCTTTCCTTTTGCTCTTTATCTGTACTGTGCTGATCGCAAATGAGAAACAAATTATATATATATATATATGATACATGTCTAGTATTATATATATGTTTCATATCAATACACTACATATCTTATTTTTTATTTTATTTTTTTTTTGGTACTGGGGATTGAACTTACAACCTTGTGCTTGCCTGGCAGGCGCTTAAGCCACTGAGCTAAATCCCCAGCCCCTGCACTGCATATCTTAAATTTTTGTGAATTATATATTTTGAAATCGAAGACTCATATAAAATGCATAGGACTCATGTAAAACTCATACAGAAATATAAAAGACCAATTAAAATATCTCAAAGCTTTTCAACTAAATGAAAGCTTGTTTTAAGCCAAATAAGATTCAGAATTCAATTTAAAATGAAATCCAATTGTATATTTGTGTTATGCAATATGAATGTCAAATTTTGATGAACGAAATAAGACCTGATTTCCATAGTTAGCCTATGAATAATTAAAAAAGGCGAGTTAAAAGTCAGAATCTCCAAGTTTCCTTCAGAGAGGGAAATGCACACACTCTAGCTACTCAATACTGTATTTAATGAGCAGCACAGTTTTTAAGCAACAAAAAATAAAATCTGCTAATTTTAAAAATGCTAAAGGGGAAAATCATAAAAATCATAGTAATATATTAAAACAGTAAAAGTAATGCACCAAGTTGTAGCTATGTTCAACACTGAGATTTTACTACGTAGAGAATTCTAAGAAAAACTCATAACTGTCAACTTTTTTGTGTGTGTGTGTTTGTTTTGGTAGTGGGGATCGAACTCATGACCTCACACTTGCCAGCCAGGCACTTATGCCTTACTCCGCTGAGGTAAAGCCCAGGCCCATGATTGTCAATCTTAATAAAAAATTCTCTCTTTTTTTAATTCTGCCTTTTGCCCTTGAAACATGCCTTTGTTCTTCGTGCCAAGTCTTAGAAGACTTAGATATTTGAGCATCTGTCTTCTATTATTCTTCAATTTTGTTAGTGTATTTTTGCAATATACATTTCAATTCAGCTTAGTGAGTAGGTGCATATACAGAACAGCGCTTGATTCTACGTTTAATCGGCTTTTCCTACACACTCACTTCTTCTACTCCTCCAAACCCTGCTTTCCCATTTTCATTCTTCCTGTTATTATTATTTTTAGTTCATGTTTATGGCAAATAGTGTTTACATGCACGGTGGGCATTTGGTTCTAGTCAGTGACCCATTTTAAATATTTCAGCTTCTGCTTCCCTCCCTTTTCCCCCCCACCTCATTCCCTGACCACTTCTCAGTTGCAAAGATCTGTCTCCTTGCTCTCCTATCAGTCCTCCCCTTTGCCCTTGATCTGTACCTTGTCTATCTCGAATGAGAAATACTCTACGAGTAAATAGAACAGACAATGATACAGCGATGGAAGCAGCCACAGATTTTATTTGAAGAACGTAGCACGTTACCCTCTATTTCCATGAAAATGAAGGTGTGCCTTAGTGTAGCTTCTCTTATAAATGATTGCAATGTTTTGTCTCATCATTACAAAAGTCTGTAAAAATCCATAATGGTTCCTTTCATAGTTGTGATTTTCTTTTAAGTACCTGTTATCTGGTACTGAGAAATTAGAATAATTTGTTTTCCTACCAAATCAGATCAGTGTACATGGTTTATTTGGGAACTGAATGTAGGAACCATAAAGACTGGAGAAGCGATTCAGGAAGTTAAGTAAATTGATAAAGAGGGATTTATCCAAAAGAATGATACTGTTTATACATGTTCCCTAGCTCCGTTTATGAACCTAGTGAACACTGATAAATCTTAGGCTTAGAGTGAAAGGACCTGGTGATTTAGCAGCTTCTATTTTCTTTCATGCTTTGATAGAGAGCTTTTCCCTAGGGTTTTTATGCTGGTCACATGGGCAATGTGGACACAAGGACCCCACATTTTGTGTCCACTGATATTCAGATCTTAAATACACTGTCACGGGAGGGTCTGCACAGATGAAGAGAACTACTCGTAACATCTACAGCAGTATTAGTGCTCTGCAACTTCTATTCTGGTTGTGAAACCATAATTACTATTTGAAATAAAGCACACACATGGTTGAGACAATGATTTAATTATGCTACATGTATGTGTGATTATGCCCAAATTAATCTATTAGTCTGTAAAATCAATATGCACAAATAAAAATCTGATGATTACCCCTGCTAGTTTAATTTTACAGGAAAATATATATAAGATATATAATTTTACAAGAAAAACTATATATAATGAAAAGAAATCAATATCAGTGCATGTGACTATACTTTGAGCAATTTAAAAAATATCCCAAGTAATTCATACGCTACACTGAATTTGTGCAAACTCCATTAAGTTCTACCTTATCACAAAACATCTCCACCTTTCCCTGCCCATGATATATGAGTGATAATAAAGTCTCATAAACATTCGCATGTTTTTTTTTTCCTACGAAAGCCATTTACTTCTAAAGACAATACAGTGTAGTGTGCTGAAGCCATCTAAATCCTTCAGCAAAAATGAAGCTGTGTAATTTAGTGTATCAATTATTTTGCATTCACATATCTGTTTTGTCCCAACTTTTCTTTTCTACTGAATATTTTCTAAATCACTGAGTATTAGCCAGGGCTTTTTGATAACTGTCATTTGCTAACACCAGGAGTCTCGTGCTGTGCTGAGTGCCTGTTTATTGCCTTTCAGGGAATTCAAGCTCTGAAATTCCTCAAAAGGCAGGGAAAGGGGTCCTTCACAGTTCACCTAGTGACTTCACAGAAACTCACCTGCTACGTGTTGGTCTTTAACCTCACAACTCTGAGACAATTTTTATTATATGTCATTTATTGTTTTCACTTTTTAACATTTTTTGCACAGTGTTGCTGCCAAATATACAAAAGAGGAAGCCTGTAAAGCTTCAATTACAAAAATTAGCAATGCAACACATGCGAGGGTCTGCAGTGCATGGTAATCATTGTATCTCTGTTTCTCTACTGTGACTGTTTCACAGTGCCATTTACATTTTTTCTTAAACATACATACTTACTTGAATATTTTTAATATTTAATGCATACATCTTTTTTCTGGATCATGGATTTTCTTAGATACGTAAACAATTTTGATTTCAAATAGAACTGCAAATGTATTTTCTTTTCGTGGAAAACATGCCTACATGACTTTACGTTTCAATTAATTCCAGCAGATCACAACAGCTAGGTATTTTAAGAGTGTGTTGAACTGTAACACAGAAGTCAAAGTTTGATTCATTATCAATCAGCTAAAGTTTACCCTTCCTTTTCAGAAGTTTATAGTAATTGGAAGTCAGTGTTTAGTAAAATCTAGACTCCATGAGGATAGCTGTATCGCAGATATCATTACATGTTATTAAAGATACACAATTGCGACTGCGGCGTACACTGCTGTTGAAAGTCAAATAAAATACTGTGTTCTGAGGTACTGAGCTAAAATAAAGCATTACTGTGAAGTTTTTCTTAATCTGTGAACTGTGATTTGTTTAATATGCAATAGCTCTACGTGTTAGAGGCTCCTCATCTGTACCTGCACCTGTTTTCCTTGCTTATTTTCTTTTGAGTATATTCCTTTCTTTGACCACAGGTATCATTTTTCTGCGTTTTGACCTTCTTTAGAAACTCCTCATAGTTTGTCTCCTTCAGATTACTCAGCACCAATCCTCACTCATTGTCCTGGAGCCCTGTTGTGTGATGGTGAGGTAGAGCAGAAATATTTCATAACACTATGATAAAAATCTCAAGGTTTTTTTTTAATTTTGCATCCTAAGGGTATGGAATTGACATATATTTCCTAGATTGACTTTCTCCTGTGTGACAAGAAGTTTACGATGTCCTGAATTTGGAGAGAAGTCTTCCCTTGCTGGGGGGCGCTAGGCCCTAGTGAAGTATTTTCCCCTGATTTTTCTGCCCCTCTGTTGCAACAGATATGAGAGAATCTTCCTTGATCACCACATGACTAGCTGGTAGGATTCCTGGTTTAAACCTGTGAAAATGTGAGCCTTTCCTTAGATTTCTCCTTCAGAAGTTCTAGTCTCAATGTAATTCAAGTTCAGATTCCAGAAATTCATCAAAATTAGCATTACACTGATACTACATGTTTGTGGTCTTGGTGATCACCGTTATAACTCTTAATTTTCCAGGCTCTTAGACTTTGTTGGTGATTGTGTGCACATGACTGTAGCTGAAACAAAAGAAACGGTTTTCAGGTCATATAGCTTTGTCTTGTAAAGATGAAAATGGTATCTAGCGAACTCTTCACCATTCAGTACTATAAATAAACGTACTGTTCAATTATTTTTTTTACTCTAAATAGTAATCTCCATAATTTCACTTGAAAATTTCTATATTAGGGTGCATCAATTTTTTTCCTGACAGTTTAATAATCAGATTATACACAGAACCCCCTTTTTTCCCTTCAGATATTAAGTACCATCAACAAGAATTCCTTAGACAGCCTTTGTTCATCTTGTTCTTAAAAAAATTACAGAATCTCTGCAAAATTGAACAAGTTATTATATCTTTATTTGTCTTCTCATTTCTTCTCCTGGGTCACTTCCATTTTTAAACATGTACCTGTATGTTTTTTCCTGCCTGCAGTCCATTGGGCATTCGTGGAGATATATTCATGAGGATTCTCTTGGCTTTCCAAGAGTTACCTTAAATAAAATCCATAGGATTGGAAAGTGCTAGGATTCATAACACCCACTATCGTGTACATAAATAGAACTGAATATTTTTCCCTGGGTCATCAAAAATCTAGTCCAGCTCCACCTTTCATCTGTAGCACTTAAATCATAGGTGAAGGAGCATTCACTTTATTCTTTGGGAGGGAGTATGGCCATTATTTATTTTCAAAGAATCTGGTCATAATCTGTTGTAACAGATTCATTTTCTCAGTTATCAGGTATTTGATCCATGCTAAAATTTTTACCAGAAATATATATATAAATAAATAAATATATATTTATATATAAATATATATATTTATAAATACATATATTTATAAATATATATTATTGTATTATATATAAATTATATAGTATATGTTTATGTAACATATATGAATGTAAATGTGAAAATTTCAGTAAAATGACAAGTCAACAAAAAGTGGGTTGTTTTCTTGAGAAAGTCATACTTCCTTGAAATATTTAATATAACCTGATGCAAGCAGTAATGTTATTATATGTTATGAATTTTCGTATACAAAAAGTACAAACCTTTTCATTGAATTTAGAGACTATATCCTCATGTTACATGCCTTCTTCTTTAATATTAACTAAGAAGATCTTTGAGCTTAAATATCCCATGGTTTCTCCTATAGGAGAAACCAAAATATAAATAAAGGTCAAACTGGAAAAACAGATCTTTCTCCAGCAGAGAGTGTGTCAAGAGATGAAGGGCCCGGAGGGAGAGTAGTGGGTGGAATTAAGATGTGTTACATTCACGTGTCACCTCCAGACAGGAAATGTAATCATTATGTGCTATAAACATGCACTGAGAAAAAAATTAGCTAAGCAGCAGTGATTTGGGTTGAGGCATTTTTAATGTGTAAAACAAAACATGAATGAACTTCATAACATATTTTTTGTTTCCACTATGTCTGTAATTTATATATAAGATAGTAAGATTGTCTATCAACAATTTCTTTTTCCAAAAACACACAGATATGTTAACAGTACGTGCAATTAACGCACTATTTCATTTTTAAACAGAAACCTCCAATAGTTGTGTTTGTGAATGCAAATATTTCTGCAGTAAAAGTAAAATTGGGAGATTAGTCACTTAAAAAATCAATCTGATGGGGTGAAAAAGCTGTTCAGAGTAAAGTGGTTAAGAAAAATACATTTTCCTTCAGCCTTATTTAAATGTTACTCTCCTCCCTTCCAACCACATTCCATCTGAACTACTGTATCTAAATTGCAAGTTAGGGTTTTGTAACAGAGTCCTTTGCAACATCAGTGTAGTTCTGCATGACTCAGATAAAAATTCACATCATTTTTCCACAGTGAATATTTTTGTGTCCATCATCGTCTCCACATTTGGTTGCTGTAAAATTTCCTATGTCCGTGACTCTGTCTCCAATATGTTCACATGTGCTGTGGGCTTTTCCGTGTAACTTTCTACATATCCCTTTTGTGTATCTCTCTTCCCCTCTCTGACAGTTCTAAAATCTTTTATCGTTCTTTAATTTTATTCTGCTCATTGATTGTCTCTAGAGAGGACAATCTCTCTTGTACTGGTTTTTCCAGTGTCTTTCGGAGCAGAAGTCAAATTAAATGCAGGATAGTAAAAACACAAATGTCACGTCGTTTGCTGTACCTTAGGAAAGGCCAGTGTTCAAATCCCACCTCCCGTGAAATCCTTATGTTCTGGCATAGTTTATACCATTGAAAATTCACCTTTGTAATTAGTTAAAAAGATAATCTTTACATTAACCATGATCTTTGTTGCTATTGCTATAAAATATAAATATTTATTAATATACATCCGTATCTTTTTATCATCTGGTTATCATCTGTGTATTCATGTTGATTTTTAAACTCCCCCTTTTTATGTGACTGAAAATATTTTCTTGGATTTTCTTATATTCTCTCTGAATGTATCAGATAAAGATAGTGTTGCTTCATACTCAAGTATAGTTTAATTACAATTAAAATATGAATCATTTATTATCAATTATTTAAGTTTATTTGGCTTTTTCAGGCATTTTATGCATGTCTAATAATATTCCTGGCATAACGCAGTAAAAGCAGCAGAACTCTATAGATGAGATCTGAAGATGACAATGTATCAGGTCCGTTTACCCTGATGCTTTCTAAGAATTAGGAGTTAGCTTTGCCTTCTTAGGTTTGAGAGGCAGGAAGTTAAATGTCAGGTTTTTAATAGTTATAAAGATTGAAAACTGTTTAAATCTGTTAATTATTGGGGTTTTTTCTTGCCCATTTGTATTTTACATAAAAATAAAACAAAAAGTTTGATCATTGTTATGGCTCGTGTCTAGTTGTCCCCACAAAGGTTCTTTTCAGAGGTGACTGAATCTGGAGTGTGTGTGGCTGGGATTAAGGGTCCACTGATTGGTTTGGCACAGTTTGGCCAGGATTACAGGTGTGAGTGCTACACCACCCTTGGATCAGCAACCTGCTAATCTGATATAATATAATATAACGGACAGGAAAGATCTTGCCCTTGTTGCTTTTGCTAATTTCTCCCCACCAGGAACTGCTCTGCTCTGCCGACTCACCCTGCCTGGGAGCCAGCCGATTACGGACTGAAATCTCTACAAACTGTGAGTTAAATAAACCTTTTCATCTTTTAACTTCGGGTGTCAGGTATTTTATCTCAATGGCAAAATACAAGAAGCTAAGACAGTCATTATTTTAAATAAAGGTAAGTCTAAAGTGCTTTTTAAATTCAGTCATATTTAAGAAATTGATATTTAGCCAGGCATGATGGTGCATTCCGGTAATCCCAGCACTTGGGAGGCTTAGGCAGGAGAATCATTTGCAAGTTTGAAACCAGCCGGGTACAAAGTGAGCCTAAGGCCAGCCTGAACTGCATAGGGAGACCCTGTCTCAAAAAGACCAAAAAAAGAAAAAAAGAAACATTTGTGTGGTTAGTATAAAATAGTAATAGAAGTATAGTATAAAATAGTAATAGAAGGTTTAAGTCATTATCTGATTAATCTGTTTTGCCATGAACTTGGCTACACTGCCTTCTTTAATCCAATATGACAGCAAAAGAGGAGCTAATATTCCCATAAAAATAAAAGTGAGTGCTAATTTAAATACATAGTAATTCATCATCTGTTATTCTATATACCCTGTGTTTATTTAAATTAGGTAATTTTTTGATAAAAAAAGTAATCGTATTAATATAAAATTGTTGCTTATACTGAATGTCTATGACAAAATTTCCTTTGGTAATTCAGGCTGTGGCCGGAAAAGATGATGGATGACATAAACTGTGAGCTGATGTTTAATATTATTAAAACTTTTAAAAAATTAGTACCCACTGGAAGTTGGCAAATCTTTCAAATCTCATTAAAGACATTTGTTTGCATGTGCCCCTTAATTAATGTCTATGGCTTCTAAAGAAAGTGATAATTAGTTCTCTATAATTTTGTGGCAGTAATGATTATCATTCAACATATTTCAGGAGTCTTTTTAAATTTAATTAGAATACCGTAGTCACTATCTGAAAGAGTTTTTGCCCAACTGTACTAATTTTTGATCATCTGAAATCATCTCTATATTTAAATTTGAGAAATATTTATTGGACCTGAGATAATAAGTTTAAGTAAGAGTGAATTATGCTTGAAACTTTAATTTGTTCAGACTCTATGGATCACTGTGCTTTTGATTTCTAAAATATTTAACTGAAAGCCTTTTTAGAAGGCTCCCTGAATTGCCTATGAACTCATGTTAAGGACATCCAGGTTAGCCAGATTCAGTTTTTCTCATGTTTCTATAAAATTTGAAAAAGTGATTTGTAGAGTTAAATAACTTGCAAAACAGATGTGATTATCAATGAGCCCAGCATCTTTTTAAAATTAGGTCATATTTGTTACATGGGACAATGTCATTTTAATTTGGCATATTTGTGCATATAACATAAGTTGATCATATCCAAATCCTCTAATACTTTTCTATGCCCTCCGCCCTCTGTCTCCTTTTCTCTAATGTTGGAAGTACAGTGGCTATTTTATAACATGCCATGAGACAACCCGACAGCTTCTAGAGGTAAGTCATGGGAAATCGGGAAAAGCTTAAGGAATTTCTTAAGATTATAAATAACGGGACACAGAAAATAACCTTTTCAAAGGGGATAAAATGAAAAAAAAATATAGGGACAGAGGCCTCTAGACAGAGAGGGTGGTAAAACCTCCTACAGTGAGACAGGGGATTGACCATGGAGTTTTGCATGTGCTAACATAAGACTTGAAGGTATCAGGAAGCTATCAGTATATCCAATGAGGAGAGAGTCATTTCTAAACGTTTGTGAGTCCAGAGGATGTGCCAATTGCTAATTAGTGTCAAGCTGAGGAAGGGTTTTTCCACCCTAACATACTGTAAGTTTGTCTTTTCTCTGTAGATTTTCTGTCTGAAATGGACTCACATTATCATGGAGAAATTTGTGACAAAGAAAAAGGCACTGAGTGTCAGGCAAAACTGTGTTTGTGACAGAATTATCATAACTGTTTCTCTTCTCTAAAAGTAGAGAGCTTTTAGAAAAAAAAGATATATATATATATACATATATGTATATATATATATATGTATATATATCACTACTGAAGATAAAGTAGGTTAAGAAAATGTTGAAAACTAATATTTATAAAAGTGTAAATTACTTAAATCATGTCATAATGGTATAATCTCAACACTGAAAATGAGCAAAGTGAGATCTTAGATATATAAGGAAAAATAAAATATTCTTGATATTTAATAATGCCGAAATCACTAGTGACGTTCACTGTTTTTTACTTTGCTGAATTTAAGTGCTTTATAAATAATGATATTAAAAAAATTAAAGCCAAAACAGCAACAACAACAACAACAACAAGAAATACGTTCTTAGGTAAGAAAAATAGAATGGCATGTTTTTAAAAATGACCTGAATATCTCTCTTAAAAAATAACTGAGATGTCCCTTTTTGGTTTGGTTTGGCTTGGTTCTATTTTCTTTTGTTTGAGACAGGGTCCCACTGTGTAGTTTTGGCTGGCCTCGAACTCATTTTGTAGCCCACGCTGGCCTTGAGTTTAAGGTAATCCTCCTGCCTCAGCCTCTTGAGTGCTGGGATTACAGGCATGCACACTACACCTAGCTGTTTATATCTGCAAAATAGGGTTTTCGTGTAACATAGGCTTGAATACACCCATTCCTATGTAACTCTGGTGACAACATTATTTCACACGAACTTGTAAACCTGAGATTTTTTTTACATCAAGCATAACATATCCTTAGGGCAGACAGAACAGAATAAATCTTTTCACATCAATCTAAATTAGAGAAAAGAACAGTACAACTCAGAATTTAAAGCAATATTTAAAATGACCTAGACAATGTAGAATTTCAGCCACTCTGATTAAAAGGTTCATAGCTAAATATGACAACTAATTTTTAGTTACAATCATACTATTAGTACCCGAGTAGTATTAGATAGCTTATTAAATAATGCAGTGACTCTATAACTGACGTTTTTATTTCTCTATAAAAATCTCCATTTATATGAAAGCAAATATGATTGAAGAATAAGAGAGTATGAAGTGTTGTGGGTTTGCTTTTTTAAGTGCACAAAATAATTCAAAAGATGAGATTACGGCTACGAATAATCACGACTGAAATAAGGAACATTAGAAAATTGTTATTGATCATGCTTTTGGTTTTTGTAAAAATGATTCATAATTAAATTGTGCACATTATTTTGGCCCATGACAATACCCTTAAAAATGTACCCTTGTAGAGCACCACACCACCTACTTAAAGTTTTACAAACCCAGATATCCTTGCAGTGTGGTTTGCAGTAGCACAAAAGTATCCATAATCTTATGAATACTCCTGTTGAGTGAAGTACTACAATGTGTACTTCATAATGTGAATTCTAAATATGAATAGAGAACATCCATATTCATTTAGAAGAAAATATTTTTAACATGCAGTTAGGTTAACAAAAAATATAGCATGCTTCTGCTAATATTTTGGGGTGAAACACATTATTTCAGGGAAAGATGTCTCTGAAACTTAGCCACATTTTTAAGATGAGAGGAGAGAAAGTCAATAATGAAGAAAATTTTTAGCATTTTAATTTTTCTAGGTTATTTATTTATTTATTTTTTATTTTTGTGGTACTGGGGATCGAACTCAGTACCTCATGCTTGCCAGGCAGGCGCTTATGCCACTGAGCTAAATCCCCAACCCTCTAGTTTATTTTATATTACTGATTGTATTTGATGAGTTTTAAATCATGCATATATAATAACAAACACTTAAAGTTTCTAGATTCTCAAATGGTGTATTTTATATGTCAGTGAAGGGAAAAAAGGAAAAGATGACCAACTGAGGACGAGATTTTCATATTTCTCTGTTATTTACAAATGCAGATAGAGTAGACATGGTGGTAATTTATATGTCTACTGGATATTCAGATGTATATGTTTTGTTTCATTAAATTACTTTTTGTTGCTTTTAAATTATTCTCCTTCATACTTGTAGCATTAGATTCATGAGTCTCACATTTATTGGCTTCTAACAATTTTTTATTGCATCAATGTTAGAAGCCCAACACTAACTAAAAATAAAGTTAATAACTGTATGGCTTCTGACCTCATATAGCTCATAAGAATGACCAAAAAAACAGATATTTTAATGAAATAATATAGTTATTAATTTGAAAGAAAGCATCCGGTTCTGAGCAAGGTAGACTTCAGTGTTACAGTAAAATCTGGTTTTGATATTTTTAGATTATTTATCCAATAGGCATTTCTGGTTAGTAACAGAAATTATAAACCCAGCATTGGACAAGGCTAATGGGAAAATATGTTACAGACCTGGGAATTTTGATGAGGCTAACATTTTACCACAAGATGGTGTAGACCACGTGCAGAATACACAGTTGTTTTATCATCAGAATTCGCCAAGGATCCTCTTCAAGAACTTCAACAAAGTAACTTTCTGCATTGTAAAAAAATTCACTTTAAAGATGCTATGGATTAAAAACTGGTGGTCAGCATATGGCACTGAGCATATATGTTCCACCTGAGGAAAGCTGCCAGCATAAATAGAGATGTGGAGGAGAAGCTATTCATGTTAGTGGGTTAAGGAGTTAATGGGTTGAGGTGTGGGTTCTCCTATGAGTTGCTGTTTGAGCTGTTGGTTCTCCTGGAGGAGCTCTGGTCTTCACATCCAGCATTGCTTCCTGGCTCTGGAGAGGAAGACGTGTGCCACTTGGTCTCCAGGATGAACACGTCACACTGGCTTCCTGGCATGTACTCGACTGTTCTTATTGGAGGAGCTCGGGGCCTCCGTGTCGCTGAGGATGGCTGTGGTGCTTTTCAGGACAGCCCTGGTCTCTGTTGTGAGCGTGACTTCTTGGCTCCAGCATAGAACCCTCAACCTACCAGCACAGCTCCTTCACCCCGCTGGCATAGACTTTCTGGCTTCCACCACTGACCTTTGGGCCTTCACAGCATGGATCTGTAAAAGAGACTGGCGTGAGTCCTTCTTGTGGGCTCTAGACCTCTAGTTGGACTCATGGGAGGCACTGTCATGAGCTCTGGGTCTTCATCTGGACTCATGCAGGACATTGCTGTGGGATTCAGGCGCTTGGCTGACTATTCTATGTCTTTAGTGTTGAGGACAGATTTCCTGCATTTTCTTGTGTCCACTCTGGATGACCATCATAAAATAATATTATAAACTCCAAGTCCTGACTCTAATTGTTCTCTGCTCACTCCTGACTACAACAAAAGCATACGTAGCATGGGCCTGTACTGAACACTGAAAAGGCCCTCAGTAACTTGTGCTTACCACTTGGGTTTCCTAGAGTGTATCTTGGAGTTTATGTCTTCAGCTAACACAAGCACTAGGTTTCTGCTGCATCAACCACTGAGTCCTTCAGAAGCCTGTGATCTTCAAAAGAATTCTGTTACTTCAAGGAGACTTTTCAGAGGAAGCAGACAAGAAAACACAGAGAATTTCCACCAAAGTGGACAAATTATGGCTCATGTATTTGTTTTAGTTATCTCTTTCTCAGATTGCAAACATAATAACTGTTTATGGGGGTCTCTAGCTATTATACAGCATGCTACTCACTTTATTTCTTAACTTTTTTTGTCTAATTGGAGTTTAGGAAACTCATGACTCCAACTCACTCAACAGCCTTGTTAAAACACATAGTTAATTTGATTTCTAATTTTGCACACTTTCCATGGCTGGCGAAATCATTTCTTTGCCTCTGTCACTTTGCGTTCTATCTCCCCCACACTACACTGGCATATATCGGGAAAGAAAAAAATTTTTAGATTCAATAGGAGCTATATAAGAAAACATGAAAGCTAAATTAATACACTGTTCTCCATTGTTCTGTGAGATAAATATTTCTTTCTAACAACTTTCTTACCATTTGAAGGCTATAATATTCACAGCAACTCTTTGAGTAAGATTGAGATAGTAAGTTTTAGTGTTGGAGAAGGACATTAGACCATTTTAGATGTCACTTAACCTTGTCTATGATTTATAAGTGGTCATGTACCTGAATAGCTGACATAATTTGATTCACTCCCACTTGGCATAACTTAGAATACTGTCAAATGTGTAAGTTATTTTTCTGGATATCAATAAATTTCAGACGATTGGAATTGTAGGAAACCTGTAAATCTGTCTATAGCCCTACCTGCATCTACATCATCTGTATCTATATCTAATCTTCTATATCTAATCTATGTCTACATCTACATCTCCATTTACATCTACATTACATCCATGCACTATCTCCATCTCTAACACTATTGGCGTTCTTTTTCATATAACTTATTTTTATGTACCATTCAATGTATTAAAGGTTATTTTAAAATCTTTCTTACAGGAGATACTTCTGCAAAAGACATTTCAGGAAGGAGTGAGAGACACCTTGGGCCATGATGCATGCTGCAAAAGTCCTTGGGATTAGTTTATATTTGATTGTGGCCGACAAGGAAGGCTCAACTTAACAGCAAACGACAGGATTGTGTTCTCAGCCCTGTTCAATATTAGCCATTTCTTTCTTGTTCTTAAAAACCTCTTAAATTTAATGGGTGGCTTTTGTCCCTACTCCTCAATTCATGCTTTTATTTCTTACCATTTTGGTTTTACATTTCAGTGTTTTAAATGTGTGAAATCTCCACTAACCAACAGAAGGCAGGACAGTCACTCTTTCAAAGGATGGTGGATTAATGAATGGTGAGCCTGTGACGCCCAGGGGAACTGAGGCAGCGGGGTGCTGGGTGTGGGGGCCCATCTGAGGATTTTTGCCAGCATCACAAAAAGAAAAATGCAGGGGAAGACAGCGCTGTGGATTCTCCTGGGGGAGCTTGTTACGCTGGCTTTTCTGATATAAACCTGACTGTTCTCATTGTCAGAGGAGCTCAGTCCTCGCTGTCACTGAGGGTGGCTGTGGTTCTTTTCAAGGAAACCCTGGTTCTTACTCTGAACATGGCTTCCTGGCTCCAGTGCAAAACCCTTAGCCTGCTGGCACAGATCCTTCATCCTGCAGTGCAAACTCACTTCCACCACCCACCTTTGGGCCTTCCCCGTGCCGGTCCTTGGTACAGACTTGCGCGAGTCATTGTCATAGGTTCTAGGCCTGCAGCTGGACTCGCAGAAGACCTTGCTGTGATATCCAGGCCCTCCGCTGGATTCTGTGGGTCTTTAGCATGTGGACAAATCTCCTTCACTCTTCTGCGTTTGACTCTTTGGGACAACGTTATAAAATAGTCCTCTAAATTATATGTGCTATATTAAATCTCTTCCCTTGGACCCAAACTGCAACATACACTGTCACTTTTTATCTGAAACTGGATCCTGAAGATTTTTCTGTCCCCAATTATTTTCTGGTAGAGATATTTGAGGACATTTCATTCTAAGAAGAAATACATCTGAGGCCTCTTTGAGAGAATATAATTCAATATTTTGCCAAGACTTCCTTTTCTTTGAAAGTCTTCTACCACCATCAGGGACCATCCTTATTGTCTGGTGGATGTGAATGAGGTAGAAAGGGAAAGATTGGCAAATGCAGGTTGATAAAACGGATGCTAAAATATATTTTACACCACATCCCCAAATTTTTAACAAGTGTAGGGGCAGAAAATGTGAAGCAGTTAAGGACATGGGGAATCATCTCTACATATAAAAATAAAATTTTCAAAATTGTACATAATTATAGATGATAGAAAAATCTGCCTCTAAAAGCCATCATTCCATAAATGCTGAGTATTAACAACGTGTATGATGGCAAGAGCTTGGACAATTTAAAAGGAGATATAGAACAATTTTTAGTATATAGCTAGGCTTCTCAGAGGTGATACATACTAATTTTTTTTGGTTCTGGATATGTGATTATGAGAAAATATTCATGATTATTGTATATCATAGATTTCAAATGAGTTAAGATTCTAATTTCTAAGATATGTTTTACATTCATTCATTCATTCATTGATTCATTCACTCAAACTTCACTTCAAAGTTTTTATAATACACTGGTCTCAGAAAAGAAGCAGCCAATTCTAGTTCTCAACACTTGAACACATAGTCATCACTGAAGGAATGAAAGCTATGCTTAAGCTTCTGAAAAGTTGTATTTTAGATAGATTAGACTCCACAAGTAACGTGAAATTTGGCTATTATCTTTAGGTTTGTTTCTTTGGAGTCACCTTTGGGTCACTTTGTTACAATTTATTACCAGTGTTACACATTGGTAATAAATTCAATATTGATTGAAGAAAGTTTTAAATATATGTTTTGTACCTGGAACTCTTCCCCCAGCATCTGCTCTTCCTACCATTTTTATTATCCTCAGTGATACTGTGATTCTTAGTGGTAAATTATTAGTTCATCAAAGCAAAATATAGGAGTGAGATTAGCCGCAGGGCAGTATTTGCAAGGGTTTGTGTGTACTATCTGTGAGTGTCTCCTCACCTAATCGCTAGCACAGCATGAAGTAGATTCCCGGAACATGCATGGAGAAAGAATACTATCAGTATCTTGTGTTTTTCAGCAATTTAAAAATGTGTCCCATTTGATAAAATTCGTTTTCTGTCTATCACTGGACTGCATGCAAATACGGTTGATTTGGGTGAGTTCGTCATCTGAAACTGTCTAATCATATTTAACACGACAGGAAAAAGGCCAGCGTTGTTTGGTATCGTGCTATTGCCACTCTCTATTGAAGCATCTTGCATGCACGCACGCGTTTTCCCTGTGAAATCACAGCGATGGTACATGATTAGAACTGTCCAAGTTTCATGTGTTCTTTTGAATTTCTAATCTACCCTTTTTAACTTGACGGGCAATGATTCTTTTTCCTATCTTTAAGACATTGCTGACAATATTTATGCATTAACACAACCCCACGTTTCCCCACACGTTTACACATGATGAGTACACAGAAGTGACACAGTGTCTGAAGTCACACATCACAGCCTTTGATTCATCTTTTCCAGTCCTTTCCCTTGACAGGCGCTGATGGCTTGCTTCCTGTCTTAGGGACGACTGCAAGCTGTCATTTCTACTTCCAATTAATACATATCTGTTACAGCCCAGCAACTCGAACAAATGCAAAACTACAAACTATTTCTTCCATTTGCACTAACCAGCTGTTGCCATGGTTTCTGGTTTAGCAGTTAAAGTCACGTGACCTGTAGCTGACAGGCACATCGTCAATCATCATACCAATGTATTTTACTCATTGACCAGAGATTTCCATGTAATAATCGAACTTTGATTTACAGTAGAATTCACTGAAAAGCATAGGGAATATCAGTAAATATTTTATACGATTCTATACTGCTTAATCATAATGGAAGTTTTTTTTATGATTGCTTTTTCTTTTTCCACTTGAAAAGTTGGCCTTTGGGAATACCATTCAAATCTTTATAAAATCTGAATGTCATATGCTTTATCTTAAGAATAGTAGAACATCAAAATTATAGAACTTTTACCAGCATGCATTAAATTCTGACTCAAAAATTTTGGATAAAATAGTCCAAACAACCTTATCTTACTAATTTGTCAGGAGATTTCATGCCAAAATTTCAAGAATTACTATAGATCTATGTCTGTTTATTTTTTAATTCCTATTTAACTATCACCTAACTGATCTGTCTTGGTTAATTTAAGTAAGTAGATAATTTTACAAAGGTTTTTAAGGACAAATGTTGGTGTATGCTAGCATATGCAATTATGAAAATAACAAGCTCTCCGAAATTGTAACAAAGAAGTTTAAGGAAAAACTGAAACTGTGTTAAGTACAGATGACATTTTTCATATTGATAATGAAAAAACTGACTTCTCTGATGAATTGTGTTGCAGTGGCACCAAGGCCCAGGAGGAACAGTCGTCTTACTCTGTTAATATCTGTAAGGAAAAGAGACAGATACAACCAGCTGTCTCCAAAACAAGAGAAACTCAGTTTGATGGGCAGAGAAATACTAATTAGATTTTTCTTCCTGCTGTGTCAAAATCAGCAGATAAGAACTAACAACTGTGTAGGAGAGACTGTTACGTTGCTTCAAACTATGAGGCTTGGAAAGATAACGTCTGTTTGACAGTATCATTTTGCAACTGATATATTTGCTTAAGCAAATGAAATGGAGTGGAAATGAAAGCTAAACACAAGTATACAAAGAACAGAGGAGAAAAACATCATGTGATATAAAGGAGTATGTGAAAGAATGTGAATGGAGATGGTTTGAATCAGAAACAAAATGAATTACTAAGTTATGCGATGCCTGATAATTCTTTAAATGTAATTTTTATGTCTAAGTTTATTTTTCTTTGAAGTGCTGTGCATTTTACAATGGTGATATAATTCAATGTAATTATCACTTCAGTTTTTCATGAATACTTTGTTGACAATCCCAACAGATGACGTGTGTTCTAAGCATTTTAGCTAAATCAACGCAATGGATTGAATGTTGCCATCGAAACTCCTGCTGGAATTTAAGCCCCATTGTGAGGTACAGTATTAAGAGGAGGACCCAGGGGGAATCTTGGAGGGGTGACTGGCTCTCAGGGTCCTGCCTTTGTGACTGGAGTAACAGTTTCATGGATGAAGAATTACTGTGTTCTTCGAGATTGGCCTTGTTACATACAAGAGCTCTCTCTGCAGAGCTTGCTCACCTATCTGTGTTGTATTCACCCCGGGACTTGTCAAGTACCCATCAGCAAGTAGCATCTCACAAGGTGCAACCCACCAATATGGTCCTGCCAGGCCCCAAAACTGTAGGGAATACATTTTATTACAGTTACCATGTCTCCACCATTTACCTACTACTGCTAGAGAACTCAAACACACCACCATCGGTTGATAAATTTTACCGATACCTCTGCACAAAGTTTATAACACTGTACAACAGGCACATAAATATTAAATACCATGTTAATGTTTTAAAAAATGATACAGGATATTACCTGGTAACTCATGGGGAAAGGATGAGAAGCTGCCAGGTTCAAGGTAGTATAAAGAAGATCTTCTGCTGCTTTGTTTATAAGGAGATAAAGAAAAATAAAGAGACAGAGTATCTGAAAGTAGAGACTGGGAAAAAATAATAGGAGTCAGTTTTAGATATACTTAAATTGACATATGTACTCACTATGTTTTGTAGGATATGTAATGTATTGCATATTGCAAAAACATACAAGTTTTTCATCCATAACAATCATATTTCAGTGTTTCTTTTACTGTATTAAAATTAGTATGCATTACACAATAGAAAAATCATATTTTTTACACTAAACATTGTTTAAAAGTAGAAAACTTAAATCTGTAATTTTCAGGGATATTAGCATAGATATTCACTTAGAATATTTAATGTGTTGATATTTGTATGTGTAACATGAAACTTTCATGAAATGACACAGAAATAGTATATTTTTTTTATTTAAAGAGAAAAAACAAAAAGGATAGAAATATTACAGAATTTTAAAAAAAGATAAATAGTAAGAAATTACTAGTTGATAAATTACATATTGTCCTTTTACAAATAGTTGTTCAAGTTACAAAATTAGAGCATACAAAGTGGACAGTCAAGCAGTGAGACTGCAAATAGATCTGATCAACAATCCAACAAGAACTTAGAAATATGGTTATCAACCTTACACACTTAAATATATATGCAGTTATATCTTTTACAGCACTTCCTTTTTCCTCTTTTTTACAATAGCAATTATACATTTTTAAAAATCTTATTTAAAGTGAAGAAAAAAAGCAAAACAGAAAAAGGGTAGCAACAATACAGAATTCTAAAAGAGAGAAAGAAAAAAAGGAAAAAGAGAAAAAAACCACTAAGAAATCACTAGTTTATAAATTACATATTATCTTGGATGTAGTTGTTCAAGTTACAAAGTTAAAAGGATACATAGCAGACATTCAAACAGTGAGACTGCAAACAGTTCTGCTCCAAGATCCAAAAAAGATTCAGCAATACGGTCATCTATTTTACATACTCAAACATACATGCAGTTATATCTCTTAGAGAACTTTCTTTTCCTCTCTTTTTTACAATAGCAATTACACATTTTAGGTTTTGTTACTTACATTTCTTATTACTTTTTACACTAGAGACCCAATGTGATATTTATAAATATGATTCTTATTTATTTCACTAATGAGGATAGTCTCAAGTTGTCTCCATTTACCTATGAAGGCCTCAAGATCATCCTTTTTATAGCTGAGTAATATTCCATTGTATAAAAATGCCACATCTTTTTCATCCACTCTGCAGTTGATGGGCATCTTGGTGGTTTCCAGGATTTAGCTATCACAAATTGTGCTGCTATGAACATGGGTGCACATATATCACTGTGATGTGAACTTGTCAGTACTTCTGGGAAAATACCCAGCAGGGGAATAGCAGGATTGAATGGGGCTTCCAATCCTAGTCTTCTGAGAATTCGCCATACTGATTTCCATAGTGGTTGCAGCAGTCTACATTCTCACCAACAGTGGAGCACTGTTCCCTTTTCCCCACAGCCTCACCAACATTTGTTATCAGTTGATTTCTTGATGGCAGCTATTCTTTCCAGAGTGAGGTGAAATCTCAATGTTGTTTTAATTTGCATTTCTCGATGACCAGCGATGGTGAACATTTCTTCGTGTATTTATTTGCCATTTGCATATCTTCTTCTGAGAAGTGTGTGCTCATCTCAGATGCCCATTTTTGGAGAGGGTCTTTGAATTTGGGGGGCTTGATGATTTTCATTTCTTTATATGTTCTGGACACAAGTCCTTTGTCTGAGGGGTTTCTGGCTAAAATTCTTTCCCGCTCTGTGGGTTTTCTTTTCACTCTGTTGGTGACTTCCTTTGAAGTGCAGAAACTTTTCAATAATATGAGATCCCAGTTTTGATTCTTTGAAGTGTTTCCTGTGCAGTTTAGGTTTTGTTCTTGAATTCTCTGCCTTCCCCTATGTTTCCAAGACTTCTACCTACCTTGTCTTCCAGTAGATTCAGTGTTTCTCTTTTAATATTTAGGTCTTTGATCCATTTAGACTTTAGTTTTGTGCATGGCAATATGCTTGGATCTAGTTTCAGTCTTTGGCATGTGGAGAGCCAATTTTTCCAACACCATTTATTAAAGCGGCTGTCCTGCTTCCAGTGAACATGTTTAGCACCTTTGTCAAATATCAGGTGGCTGAGCATCTTTGTGGTTGTGCTTGCATCTTCTAATCTGTTCCACAGATCCTCAGGTCTATTTCTTTGCCAGTACCATGCTAATTTTATCACTGTGGCTTTATAGTACTGTTTCAAGTCAGGAATTGAGATGTCTCCTGCCTTGCCTTTGTTGCCCAGAATTGCCTTTGCTATTCTAAGTTTCTTCTGTTTCCAAATGAATGTTAGGAGTGTTTTCTCTAGATCTGTGAGGTATGTCAATAGTATTTTGATTGGGATTGCATTAAAAATGTATAACAGTTTGGGAGTATGGCCATTTTCACAATGTTGGTTCTTCCTAACCAAAAGCAAGGAATGTCCTTCCATTCTCTAATATCCTCTTCAATCTCCTTTTTCAGTGTAGTATAATTTTCAGCTTATAGGTCTTTTACACTTTTAGTTAGGTTGATTCCTAAGAATTTCATTTTTTAGATATTATTGTAAAGGGCTATATTTCCATCATTTCTCTCTCAGGGAGTTTTTTGTTTGTGTACAGGATTGCTGTTGATTTTCCAGCACTGACTTAGTATCCAGCTACACTGCTGAATTTTTTTATTACCTCTAGTAGTCTTTTAATGGAGTTTTTTGGGTCTTCTATATAGAGTATCATGTCATCTGCAAATAGTGATAACTTAACTTCTTCCTTTCCTATCTTTATTCCTTTTATTTCTCTCTCTTGTCTGATTGCCCTGGCTAGTGTTTCCAGAACTATATTGAAAAGGAGTGGTGATAGTGGACATCCTTGTCTTGTTCCTGATTTTAAAGTGAAAGCTTTCAGTTTTTGTCCATTTAGTATAATGTTGGCTGTTGGTTTGTCATAGATGGCTTTTATTAAGTTGAGGTAGACACTGTGTATTCCGAGTATCTGAAGGGTTTTTATCATGAATGTGTGTTGGACTTTGTCAAAAGCCTTTTCTGCATCTATTGAGATGACCATGTGGTTTTTGTTTTTGTCTCTGTTGATGTGGTGTATTACATTTATTGATTTGCGTGTGCTAAAGCATACCTGCATTCCTGGAATGAACCCCACTTGGCCATGATGTATAATCTTCTTGATGATTTGCTGCATTCTATTTGCCAGTATTTTATTGAGAATCTTTGCATCAATGTTCATTAGTGAGATTGGCCTATAGTTCTCCTTTTTGGTTGGATCTTTCTCTGGTTTTGGTATCAGAGTAATACTTGCCTCCAGGAATGAGGATTGCTTTTTTCTCAATTTCATTGAAGAGTTTAAGGAGTATTGGCATCAAATCTCTAAATTTCTTGTGGAATTCAGCTGTGAATCCATCAGGACTTGGGCTTTTCTTTGTTGGTCAGTTTTGATTATATTTTCAATTTCAATAGCTGCTATTGGGTTATTCAAAATTGCTGTATCTTTTTGGTTGTGATTTGGTAGTTCATATGTTTCTAGAAATCTGCCCATTTCCTCTGTGTTTTCTGCTTTATGTGAGTAGAGATTTTCAAAGTAGGTGTGCATGATCTTTTGAATTTCCATGGTATCTGTAGTAATTTCTCTCTTTTCAGTTCTTATAGCATGAATTTGGATTCTTTCGTTCTTTTTCTTGATAAGGTTAGCTAGGGGTTTGTCAATTTTATTATCTCAAAAAACAGCTTTTTGATTCATTGTTTTTTTAGTTTCAATTGCATTGATTTCTGCTCTAATCTCTACAATTTCCTCTCTTCTATGAAGTTTGGGTTTAGCTTGTTCTTCTTTTTCTAGAAGCTTGAGATGGAGCATTAGGTTGTTTATTTGTGTTCATTCTGTTTTCTTGATATGACAATTTATTGCTATATATTTCCCTCTTAAGACCACTTTCATTGCATCCCACAGATTACAGTATGTTGTTTCTGTATTTTTGTTGTATTATAGGTATTACTTTATTTCTTCTTTGATTTCATCTGTAGCCCACTGGTTGTTCAAAAGGTTGTTATTTAATTTCCATATATTTATGCAGGTTTTGCAATTTCTTTTGCCATTAATTTCCAATTTCAGTTCACTATTGTCAGATATTATTTATGGGATAACTTTAATACCTTTGCATTTACTTAAGAATGTTTTATGGGATTAATATATGGTCTATTTTGGGTAATATCCCATGCACAGCTGAGAAAAATGTGTATTCTGATGTGGTTGGGTGGAATACTCTGTAAACATCTACTAATTCCAATAGCTCACAGGTATGATTCAGATCTATTATTTCTTTGCTGAATTTTTGTCTAGTTGATCTATCTCTTTGTGACAATGCACTGTTAAGATCTCCTGTTATAACTGTGTTCTTGTGCATTTGGTTTTTCATGTTCATTAGTATCCGTCTTATATAGTTGGGTGCTCCTGTATTTGGTGCATATATATTTATAATTGTTAGTTCTTCCTGTTGAATTTTTCCACTAATGATTATGTAGTGACCTTCTCCATCTCTTTTAATCATTTTAGGTTTGAAGTTCATGTTGTCTGCAAATAGAATAGCTACCTCTGCTTTTTTCTGGATTCCTGTTGCATGGGATACTGTTTTAAATCCTTTGACTTTTAATCTATGAGTTTCCTTTTGGGCCAGATGTGTTTCTTGTATACAGCATATTGTGGGATCCTGTTTCTTGATCCATTCTGTCAATATGTTTCTTTTTATGGGTGAATTGAGGCCATTTATATTTACGGATATCACTGATATGTACTGGCTCGGCTTTGCCATGTTATGTTCCAGTTGTTTCTTTCTGCTTTTCCCTTTATTTAATTGCTGGTGGTTTCTTTCTGTTGTTGTTCTGGGGATTGTGGTCATTTTTATCTCTGTTTAGTATGTCTTTCAGTACTCTTTCTAGGATTGGCTGGTGGATGTGAATTTCTTCAGTTGTTCTTTGTCATGGAAGTATCTTGTTTCTCCATTAAGTTTGAATGAAAGTTTTTCTGGGTGCATCAGTCTGGGTTGAAGGTTGTTTTCTTTTAGGGCTTGAAATACCTCTCTCCAAGCTCTCCTTGACTTGAGGGTTTGTGCTGAAAATTCTGCCATGATTCTAATGGGATTTCCTTGATAGGTGAGTTGTGTTTTCTCTGACAGCTTTTAGTATTCTGTTTTTATGCTGTATGTCTGAGATCTTAATTATTATGTGTCTGGGTATGAATTTATGTTGATTGTGACTGTTTGGTATCTATTTGCCTCACTTATCTGCATATCAGATTCTTTCCCCATGTTTGGGAAATTTTCTGCTATTATTTCTGTGAATACTTTATGTATGTCATTTGCCTGGACTCCTGTATCTTCACTGATGCCCATTATTCTTATATTGTTGCTCTTCGCATCATCATGAAGCTTCTGGATTGTCATTTCATGCTACTTTGTTATTTTTAAAAGTTTTATCCTTTCCTCATCACTAATTGTGATCCTGTGCTCAAGGTCCAAAATCCTATCCTCAGCTTCATTTACATGGTTTTGCAAGCTTTGAATAGAATTTTTTGTTTCTTGGATGTCTCTTTGAGTTTATTTCATGAATTCTGCTTGTTTTCTATATTGTTCATTCAAGGTTTCAATCAGTTTCCCATGCTCCTGTACTTTTTTCTCTATTTCTTCTTTAGCTGCATTCAACAACTCCTTTACTAAGATTGTTATTTCTATCTTTACATGGGAGACTGCTTCTAATTTGATTTCCTCTATAGCCTCATGGAGTTTTTTTTTTTTTTCACTCGCTATCTTTTCAGAGATTCCTGGTATGTTACTTTTGGGATCCTCTATTTCAATGTCTCCTGTACTTGCTTCTGGTGGACTAGATGTTTGAGACTGCATTTTGCTTTTTTGTTTTGCCATTTTCACTCTGCCTGATGTTTTCTATGTGTAGGAGGTGATCACACACACTTTTTAGACTCACCAAAGTCTTACAGCTAGTTGGAGGGGGCTTCACTACTGCCCCTATTTAGCCCCTGTACACCTCTATTTTAGTGGCATACTCACCACACTGGCACAGTTAATCCACTGCAGTCCAAGGTTCGCCGCTTGGGAGCGAAGTTCCACTTTTTTCACACTGACTGGAGTCTGCTGAGGTCTTCTGATGTTCCAGGTGGGAGGGCGGGCCCAGTAGAAGCAGTCCAGGGCAGTTTTCAGCCTGGGGCGAGCTTCTGCGATGTTCCTGGTGGCAGGGCAGGCCCACAGGGGAGGTTCCAGTATAATTTCTTTTTTGTAAAAAACATGTAAGATTCTGAAAACTCATTTCTGTTATTGTATTTATCAACATTTCCATATTTCCTAAACAATGTTAAAGAGTGCTCTGAGAAATCTGACTTAGATAACTCAAAAATATAAAATTGGAGAATTCGTCAGTCTCAGTTTGACATCCAAAAGATTTTCAAGTAAAAATCTTTTCTTATGGTCTGTGGGACAGTAGACTGTTCCTGAGAAGTTTATTATTTAGCAGTAATAAATAAAAGTGGTTATTATTTATAAAGTATTAGTGATACAAATTAGAGTATTATTTTTGTGCTATGTGGATCATATCATAGTTAACAAAGATAAAATTCAAAGCAGACATATCCTAAATTTGTAGAGTAATATAAATAAAAGTTTGTCAGTTATTGATCTTGATTTTTCTTGTATGTGAACAGAACAATTAGTGATTTTTTTTTCTTGTTTGCTTAAGTCAGTTTGGCTTTAATGAGTACTCAGTTCATGTCAAAAAATATTCAGAACTGATTCTAAAGCAGTGAATTTTTCCCTAGATAATCTCAGTTTAGGATTAATATTTTACATTTATTTTATGTGGAAATTAAAAACAAACCAAATAAAATGTCTTATGACCTAAATATTTTTTGGAAGTTGTGACTATCTCCCACATAAGTGTTTCTTTTCATAAAATCTTACTAGTTATTTTTGTCTGTTTTCATGGTATAGTTAAATACATTTCAGAGGTTGCCAAGTAAAACATACTAAAAGAAAGAAAATTGCCAAAAGTGTCCTAAATTTCCTGGAAACAATATGAATGTGAAAAATGAATATGTGGTTGGTTACAGAAGACATGAGTGCTTCGTTTCACATTTTAAACATAGATCAATTGCTTGTTGTAGTTTGGGCTACAGTCCAAAGAGTAGTATATGATCTTACAGGTTAAAAACTAGAGATGTCACAAGAATTTTGTCCAAAAATAAAATTCCATCTGTTCTCTTCTGCAATGCCACACTGCCTAGGAGCCAGCTAACTATGGACTGAAAGCTAAATAAACTTTTCCCTCTTTACCTTTGGATGTTTGCAAAGTAATTGACACAGATTTTCATACCAGAGAACTAGGGTTGTTGCTGTATTATACCTGTACAAATGATTTAGAAGCTTTTGGAGCTGACTTGGGGGAAGGAGAAGGGATATAAAAGACTTATAGATCCCTGCTGAAAAAGTATGGCTGGAACAACTTAGGCTGCACTAGATGAGATATTTTAGTCAGAGCTCAGAATACCAAACTCTGATAGAAATAATGCCAGTAGAGACCTATGTCGACAATAAGAGCAAAGAGCCCAGCAGAAAGATTTAACACATTTTGGGTTTGGCCAGAAAAAAAGTTTCACTAAGCCTGTGAATTGCCAAGATGGTGCAATGGAGACCTTGATTCCTGCAAAGGAACAGAAGATTAGGACATATGGCCTGAGGGCATCACAAGAAGCAGCAAGACTACACCCTTTGCAGCCTCAGAAATAAGACTTCCCTTAGAGCAGAAAGCTCAGAACATTATAGTCTAGAATGGTGGCAACCTAGGCAGTGACCTGGAGAATTTGTTTCTTGGAACTGGGTTCAGAATGAGGAGTGATCCAAGCACTCAACATCTACAGCCAAGAGAGATGGAATACAAGATACTGCTCAAGTTGGCAACAGACCCTGGCATCATCCATGTGGTGCTAGTCTTACGCACATGCAGAATGCAAGACTTGTGGAATCGGGAAGTCTTCCTAGCATATTTCAGAAGACCTGGGAGGCCACACAATGCTCCCCTGAGAGGGCAGTGTGCAAACCCATGAAGACAGGAAAGTGGACCACCTGAGGAAAACTGCAAGGAGGGAGCAGAGCCAGACCCAGAGAGAAGCTGTGGAAACAAAACCATCAGAAGTGTCCCAGGAGCTGAGCTGCCCAAGCACTATGAAGATCGCAACCTGCTGCAGATTGCTGGGGTGCTGTGGGACATAATGTTGCCCTTACATATTTGGGACTTGCTTTGGTCTCCTTCCTTTCCATCTCCCTGTTTGTACCTCTTGAAATAGTAATATTTGCCTTATGCCACTGTGTGTGGGAAGTGTTTGCCTCTTTTCATTTGTACTGGGGCTCACGGCTAAGAGTTTGCCTTACATTGCAGAAGAGACTTGGGAACTGGACTTCTCAGCAATGCTGAAACTGTGGAACACCAGCAACTCTTAGAGATGGAGAAAATGCCCTTTGCATAAAGGAATGTACATGAACCTTTGGGGGCCCAGGGGCAGAATGTTATCATTTGTGTCTCTATGTCCCCCAAAAGCCTCATTCAGTCATGGCTGGGGCTTTTTCACAGGTGGTGGAATCTAGAGTGTGTGATTGATGCAATGTAAATAAAAATGCTAGGGGTAAGTGTGCTAAGATTAAAGGGTGGGGAATTAATAAACAAGTCCACTAACTGTGCTATGACTGCCCTAATCCCAGTAGACTGGATACAATATAAGAGACAGAAGGATCCTTTTCCTTCTCTCTCTTGTTCTTTTTTGCTATCTTGTGGGTGCCAGGAACTGTCTTTGCACCCCTCTGCCATGTGCCACTCAGACGTGGAGCCAGCCAGCTACAGACCGAAACTTCTAAAAACTGGGAGCTAAACAAACCTTTCCCCCTTGAACTCGGAGTGCTGGGTATTTTGTCTCAGCAACAAAAAAATGTAGTGAAGACCCCATCATATTCCCTACAGAAATAGATGGTGTTTATCACTGATGATTTAAGAAATGCAAATTAAAGCAAAACTGAGGTTCAATTTCACTCCTGAAAGAATTCTTATCATCAAGAAATCAACCAAACACAAATGCTGGTACAGTTTTGTGAGAAAAGGAACCATTCTCCATTATTGGTGTGAGTATAAATTGGTTCAAGCACTACAGAAATCAGTATGGGGATTCCTAAAAAAAATGAAAACTGGAAGTTTCATTTGACTCAGCTGTTCCCTTACTATCTATCTGCCTGAGTGAAAAGCATCATACTGCAGTGATATGTGCATATTTGTGTTCATAGGAGCGCAAACTTATAATAGCTAAATCTTGGAAACAATCTATATGCCAATCAACAGGTGAATGGCTAAAGAAAAAGTGGTATTTATATACAATAGAATACTACACTCCCATAAAGGATAAACTTGAGATATTTTTAGGTAAATGGATGCATCTCAAGACCTTTACTTTTAAGTGACATAATTCATACATAGACATTTAAATATTGCATAATTTGTCTTGTATGAAAAACCCAAATGGTAAATAAGGAGCCAAAAGCATACTGCAAAATAGGAAAATTTTGCCCAAATGTGAAGGGGAAACTGGGAGAGGAAGGAAGGGAAAAGAAATAAAAATAAAAGAAATTGAAGGGAAAACTGGAAACAAGTTTTTCAAATAGACAAGGGAAAGAACTGAAAGGAGAAAAAGGAATGGGGAGAGAAAAGATATATTATGTACAGGTACAATTCCATACGGTGAATGCAATCATTAGTACGGCAAAAATACACTAGTAAAACAGCAAAAAGAGATATATGATGTTACTGCATAATAATATGTGCCATATAAATACTAACCACAATTCATGTAGCATTTCATAACATGAAAGTCATATCTGTATCTATATAATGTAAATTTACATATACTATATAAAGTAAATGAAGACATAAACTAGGGTTTCACTTTAATTTCTTCTCCATGACAATATTGACACCTGAAATTAATAAAAAACTCCTGTGCATGTAAAAACATTATTTAATTTTTAATAAAATCAACATTTGCTTAAATTCTTCCAGGACTTTCACACATTCTCCTGATATATTTTGTAAATTAGATATAATTAGACTTTTTATATGTGGTACATGTTAATTTATCACACTATAGTTTTCATTATTTGTAAATAAATGTGTGAACTCAAACAACTATGAATAAGTTATGAATAATTTAAGATGTTAACAATTAATTATCTAAATATTTAAGTTTTCTTACAGTTGTAAAAAAGCTTGCAACAATGGATATATATTGCGTATTGCTTCTTTTGTTTTCTTTACTTTTCTTTTTGTCTTTTTGAGATGCGGTCTTGCTTGCAGTTTAGGCTGGCCACCCAGGCTGGTCTCAAACTTGCAAAAGATTCTCCTGCCTCAGCCTTCCAAGTGCTGGGATTACAGGATATTTCCAACACACTGAATTGATTAGCTATTTCTAACACACTGAATTGATTAGCTAAGCTTCAAGTTACCAGCTTTATAGTAAATGAATCTGATGGCAAATTTTGTGTTTTAATTTATTCACATGCACTTTTGTGAATTATAACAACCTAAAAATGCAAAGATACACATGATATTTAGTCCTGCATATATTTTTTCTTTATGTTATTTTTCAAATATTTACCAAAAAGACAATGTTATTTATCTAATGGAATTGGCACAATGAATAAGAATGAATATTAAGTATCTCATAAGGTTTTAAATTGTATATAAATGTTAGACATTATTTTTCATAAATTAAACTTATACCATGTTTGTATCATAAGAACAATGGATTAGATTTGTTTTTTCACTTGCTAATTTTGTGGGGTTTCTTTGCTAACATGCTACATTTTGAGAAACATAACTTATAAAGCACACACAATTTGGTAAAACACAAATGTAATTAAATTTGTGTAAAATGTACTTGTATTTTAGTCTGGGATTTCCGCCTAAAACATGGGTTTGCCATCATTTTTAATCTTTTCAGTTCTTGTTCTAATTTGCAAAGTGAAGATTATGTCTCTTTTATAAAGCAACTATAAGAATAGTTTGTTCCAAGTAATTAAAACTCAAATAACCTGTGGGAAAATTGTGCAACAGATTAGTGCTCTTTAGGGGTGTGCACACATGTGTATGTGTTTGTGCATGTATATAAAGAATAAAAGGTTTATAACTGAAACAAAATGTTGTATGAATATAAGGAGATCGATTTTTTCCTATTATTTCTTTTTCGCATGCCTGTAACAGGCTTTTCCATTACCCTGAGCTTACATCATCTCCTGAAATAGTTACACATGTCTTTAACTCGTCTCATCCACTTCAACTTCTATGAACTGGCTAAAATTACATTTGTAATTAAAATGACATTTCTGTTTACCATATATCTATGTGGCTGAGGCAAGCAAACTAGATGGACCATCATGTGGTTATTATTTTAAATTCATGAGTATAAACTCCTAGAAAGCTTTTAATATGGCTGGAAAAAATCAGTTTCCTTGGTTTTCTACAAGAAGCTTATCTACTTTTCTATTTTTTTTACAAGAATATTTTCTATCCTCTTTTTGTTTAAATTCTACCATGCTAATCTCCATTCACAGTTTCAGCAAATCATCTTGCTCCTTATGGTACTAAGAATACTGAAGTCAAGGATATGACACAAAAAAATTCCTCTCTCTGAATCTCTATCCGCTTCTACCTGCCCTGTAATTGGAGATACATTATTTATGAAGCGTCTGTAATAACCTGTCTTATTGTGCATTATATCACACTACATCTCTCTCTAATATCACTCTTACTCTCTTACAACTTTTAAAGATAATTTGCTGATGAAGTTTCAGCTTCTCAATAAGGCCAAATGGAATCATAATAACTAAATCATAAGCCTCTCCCATATCCTTAGCTTCCCCAAATGCCTTCAGATTATTTTATTTTCCATAGTATTTAGTACTTGTAGAATGCTGTGCAATTTATGTTTAATATGTTCCTTGTCAATTTTCTCCCATATGTCCCATATGTATATGTATTTTGAAACTTTTTATTCACTCATGCTTAGAACACTATCTAGTAAATGTTCAAGTATTTCTTAAGTGAATGGATTATCAGTGAGACAATAATTACAATGGAAAAAAAGAGACACAGAGAAAACCTTGTGTATAGCTAACATGGAGTTGTGATTTCAAGTAATTATGTGGCTGTGTTTCATGGCTCTAATCATCTCCCTATAAATGAACTCAAATAACCATAAGTGCAGGTAGAGGATCTAAACAAATATTTGAAGGGAGATTTTTTTTTCTTCTGTTTGTTATGGGAAGAGAATCATAAATGAGCCATATGATTCCCAGGGCTTTAGTTCAGAATTTCAATGTTTGTGTGTTCCAGAGAGTCCTGAGAAATCCCTCACTGTATTAGAAAGCTTTCAAAAATCTCATGCACTATTTGAATTTTTTTGTATTACTGATAAAGTAGCACTGTCAAGGAAGTAACAAATATCATTTTAAGTTCATTAAATTTGAAAATAGTTGAACTTTTCTTTTTAAAACTGTTAAAGTATTACAAGATTTTTAAAGAAGCAATAAAATAAAGGGTTGTCAAAACCAAGAGGAAAAAAAAAAAACAAAAGCAAATTGCAGGGCCAGGGATAAAGCTCAGTGGCACAGAGTCTGTCTGGAAAGCCAGAAGCCCCGGATTCTATTCTTGGAGCCAAACAAATAAAACCTTTAAAAAATTAAAAAATAATAGAAATAGCAGAGAGGTTAAAAAAATCCAAACATACTAATATTCACGTTACCTGTAAATGGCCTCAGTAAAAAGCAAGCATTACATGAAAAGTGAGAATGAAATCCTTTCATTAAGAAACTTTCTTCAATTACAATAAACATCACAATTCAATAGGTGAAAAAAATCATTATGTTCTGACAATAAGAAAATTGCTTCATGAAAAAGGGGAAAATTAATTAAAGCGGAGTCGTCGGTCCCAAATGTTTGTGTGTTTAATAACAACCAGTCAAAGATATGAAAGAGATGTGAAAAAAAAAAGATATGCACCTCGGGAGGAGATTTCAATAATTCTTCCTCAACTAGTAAAGCAAGCAGACAGCAAATCAGAAGAAATACGATCTGCCTGAAGAGATCCCGTTTCACTTCATCTAAGTATTATTAGTTCCTGACATTCTAATAGCACACTGAAATCCTTTGAAAATATCTGACACATTTACCAAGTTATACCATGTGGTAGAGCTTACATCAAGATTCACAAACATATTCAAGTTTCAGAAAATGAATTTTTGATCATGAATGATCTACTTAGTGTTTTATAATAAATTGCTCATGAGACTGAATAGTTTATTTAACAGTATCTCACTTTAGGTGTCAATGCTTTTGGGTCTCTCTCTCTGGAACTTCAGTGAAAGCGTCAGCCCAGAGTGAAGATATTATGAGAAGAAACTAAGGAAGAATCTTTTTCCAATCGCCTTTAAGAAGGCATTAGCTGTTTTCTTAGTTTTTTAGTTAGGAAATGATAAATATTTACAATAGACAAAATCAGAAAAAAAACAAGACGGATATTCACTACTTAAATATTTGTTATAAATCTACCTGTCTTATTAGTGTATTTTCTGTTGCTACAGCTAAATACCACAGGCAGATGGATTTTTAAAGTGTGAAAGTTTATTTATTCTGCTGATCTGAAGACTGGAACATCAGAGAGCATGGCTCCAGCATTTGTTCAGCATCCATGAGGGCCTTTGCTTGATTGTGACATCAGAAAGTGGGTCACATTGCAAGACAAAGCCAATGCCACACGTGGAGCAAAAGTGGTTTTCATCAAGACCCACTCTCAAGATCATCCAATAACCCATTGCCCACAACCCATTAAGTCCAGTGGATGAATCCACTTAGGAGGGCAATGCCCTAAAGACCTAATCAACACTTGAGAGCTTCCCCCTCATTTTCCCTCCAAATACTTGTGTTAGCTTTTCACTGCTGTGACAAAATACCTGAGAAAATCAGTGTAAAGAAGGAAATATTTCAGATCATAGTGTTGGAGGTTTCAATTCATGGTCACTTGGCTGTTGTTCCTGGACTGGCGGTGAAGCAGACCATGGTGGCAGGCAGGGAGCAGGTACGTGGTGCAGCCAAGCTCCTGGCCTCACAGAGAAGACAGAGATGTGATAAACTATTCAGGTGACACGCAAGGACTGCCTCCTCTGACCAGCTCCCACCCCTTAGCGTTTGTACCACATACCAACTGCACCACATGCTGGGGATCAAGTTTGCAACCTGTATTTTGGGTAAACACTTTAGATCTAAGTCATAAAAATTCTTCACAATAAGGATGAATTTCAGGATCAGTTTTGGTAGGAACACATAAACCATGCATACCATAATACAATTAATGTTTCATTGGAATGAAGCAAAACGTGCATTAATGGAATATAGAACAAAGCAATGAGTAGACCCAAATATATATGAACAACCAATTTTCAAGAAACATGCAAACAATTTAGTGGAGAATTGATAGTCTTTTTAAATGAATGGTGTTGGAACAAGACCCATGAAATGGGAATAGGAACATGAAACTGAAGACACTATTTGGAATCAATTCCTTGCTTCAATTTTATAAACCATCTTCACCTTAACCTTCTGGTAAATGGAGAGTTTGTCTTCGGTTTCATATTTAGGTTTTGGTGTACTCTAATTCTTAAACCTGTTATTTTTCTACTGTTTCTGAGAGGTCTGTTCTCACTTTAGTAATCACCATGCTGATGGTTTACAAGTAAATATATTCCCATTAAAATATGCTTTGTTTGTTTGCTCTCGTAAAGAACTTCAATGTACTGGTCCAGCCTCAATTATCACAAAATTTGAAAGAACTCTTTAATTTTGGACCATCTGTTGTGATAATGCCTATTATTTTTAAAATCAAAAGAAATAAAATTGTTACAACATTATGGAGACTAGGTTATTTCATGTTCATTATTCTCTTAGCCTAAAATAATCCACTGGAGATAACTCTAATTAAAGCCAACCAAGTAATTTTAAGTAATTTGCAACACTTTTGGCAATTTTCAAAGCCTCGTTTTTGGTCCTTCACAATTTTGTAAGAAAACTTTATTTTTAAAAGGGTTGTATTTTTAAAATACTTTTGCTTTGTAAAAAATATCATAAATAAAAATAAATTCCTTGGACTAGAAGCTCTAATGTATTCATTCTAAATTGCTCTCGGTTTAAATGTCAAATAGATCATTAGAATAACACATGGTCTAGCTCTGGGATTGTGATGTAAACATCTATTTTGGCTCTACTGACACATATATCCAGAATTAGAACTAATATTCTGCTTTCAAAAATATGAAAAGTAGTTAGACTTGAGAATAAAAAATGAAACGGGGAAATTAATTTAGTCATTTCCAATGCAAATTCAAGCGTGCGTCTCTCCGTGTGCATGCAGACACTTCCAAACTGACATCATATGTTTGATGAAGACAACTAAAAATCACTGAATGCAGAAGAGCATCTGCTGTACGTGCCCAGAGGTATCACTCAACTTGAGCAAGAATTTACTACATGCATCAAATTGACATTACAGAGGCTGTAAAACCACAAATGGTGACATATTATCACACGATTGTACTAGTCTAAATGTACTTACAATGGCAGTGTAGCCACGTTAAAAGATGTTTCATCTGTTTTGATCTAAATTTGTATTATCCCATATATTTTAGTTTTGCTTTTATATTTCAAACTTTTAAAAATTAGAAAAGTCAAGGAAATTAAGATTTTTTATTTTTTGAGAAAATATTTGATCTTTTTGATAAAGGTCCCTTATTTATTAACTCTTTGGTCTTTAAATCTAAATATCTTACTCTCTGCAGTGTATTTTTCTAAACTGTTTACATATTGAGAAAATAAAAATTTGCTCACAATCAAAATTTAATATTACATATAAAGAAAAATAGAAACAAAGTTAAGAAAAGGAACAAGTAAATGATCTAAACTGCATTGGCAGGTGGGAAGAAAATGGTGCTCTTTTTGAGTAGTGAACTCATTATTTTAAAATTATTTAAGGACTGGGGATATAGGTCAGTGGCATAGTGCTTGCCTGGCAAGTGTGAAGTCATGAGTTTGGCTCCAAGTACCAAAACAAATATATAAAATAAAATAATTTGAAAATTACTTTCCAAGTTATTAAAAACATACATAATTCAATCACAAAAAGAAAATACTTTAATTAAGTTTTTTCTTTTGCTTGAATTTTTTATAAGATAGCAAGACATATGTGCACACAGTAAACATTAGGAATTTGAAATGCACACAGTAAGAATAGATACTCACACATTGTAAATGGCTTGATAAGAACCCTCTCTTTTGGAAGGAATCATGAAAGTGAAGCGTTCCAGAAGCAGACTTAAGACCAGAACAATCGCAGAAAAAAAATGAAAGTTGTTGTATTTACCCTGTCAACTACACTCAAATATTGGTCTATTCTTCTCCTTGGATAAAATTGCACTGGCCTAAGAGGATGTTGGATTTGTAAACCTACCACCTGTTACATATGTGAATATAAGTTTGCCCTATCACTCAAGTTTCTCTTCTAAAGTTTTGTCACCTCGTTAGATCTGACTTGGCTAAACACTCCCACGGCCATGGCTTTGTGAGGTGGCTCCTATTCAGAGAGGCACTGACAAGGTCAATCCCAGCACAGGGCCAGGCTGATGGTATTTCTCCATGCCTGAGGGCCCCAGAGCATCCGCAAAGGCTCCTCAGACCTGCATCCCTTCGAGCTGCCCCTGAGACCAATGCTGTGTCTTCCTTTACTGTTCAGGATGTCACTCCCAAATTAATGCTCCATATGACAAACTCTACCTCATGAACTCCTTTTAGAAGCAAACTAGTTATCATAGTTCCAAGCAGTGATACGATAAAAAAATATATAAGGTTCTGTGGCTGGTTCCCTTGCCTCCCTGCTGGTAATCAGGAACACTTCACTGATACGTGAACCACACAGATATCCTGACACAAGGTGGTACTGTACACTTGTCAAAGTTTCACAGAAGCCAAAACTATATTTAAAGAATTAACACAATATAGACACACAAATAATGCATTAGCTGCTATCATTGATCTGACACTTAAAAAGCACCCAAGGCAAAGTAAGCACATAAATATCGGGCTGTGATGGATATTGCGAAGTACCACTGATATTCTGGGAAAATGCAATGAAAAGCTGGAGAGGATGGACAGATAATTGAATAGAAAATGTGAAGCCAGAGGGTCCATTAGCAACCTAGAAAGTGACCTCATCCTACAGCTGGACAGCAGAGAAGGCCAAGGCCCGGTTCATGATGAACTAGAGCTCAGAAAAGATTAAATCCAATCAAATCATTTGTTTTGCCAAGGTCTGGACCACTCACAGAGATACATGAAACTATGTGGGCACATACACCCTAAATGTTGAGTGCTTAGCTATATCTGCCCTTGTTTAGTGTGAAGATATAACCAGCTGTGTGTGTTAAGAGTTAACACCCTTTCTTGCTGAAACTCCATGGAGGAGAATCTTCTCTGCAAGACACCTGCTGTAAGCAGTGTGACAGCCCCTCAAACTGTCAAAATAGACCTAGCAGGTATAACTCCAGAGAACTGGAACATATGCTCACACACAAAGAAACACGTACGTTAATGACACTTTCAAATAATCGCTAATAGCCATAAATTAGAAAAAAGCCAAACAAAGGGCCACACAGTAAGAGGCATACATCATTTTGAAAAGCATTGTTAAATTCTCTAACCCAGAAAGCTAGTCTAGGGTTACCTTATTTTTATTTTATCCTGGCCTTGGAATCACCCATTTCTCTGAGGAAATCTAAGCTGACTTCTTGATTTTTGGAGAATGATATTTAGAAACGGAGGACCGAGTGTTAACTGTATGAAAACTGCTGTGCAGGTCACGATGGGATTTCTATGAGCAGGAAATGCATGTCTGTGTAAACCACATATAAATCTTTATATGTTGACTTATCTAATTGTCTATCTGTCATCTATTTATCTAAAAGAAAGCATATTTTCTTTCTGTCCTTCTGAGATTTTTCCCTGGATTCCACAGCAACAACAAAAATTTATACAGATTTCCTCAGTGAAAGTTTTACTCAACATGGAAAACTTTCCTAAGGAGGACCTCTAAGATATGGTTAAACTAGTGTTTTTGAAATGAGTCATGGAAGAATGTGATGCATACAATTTTATTAAATATACATGATTTGCTTTTGATAATCTCTCATTATATAAGTATTTCAATAAAGTAGTAATTTCTCCTCTCACACAAATGCAAATATTTTAATATTATCTCTTGACTGTTTCTAACTTTTCTTTTTGACCAAAAGGAATTTTGGTTCAGTAATCTATGAATAATTTGCTTGTTTCTTCCATATCAGGCAAAGGAGGTAACTTAGTTACTTTTTACTCATTGCTGAGACAAAATACCTGATGCCCAAAGTTAGGGAAGGAAAGGTTTATTTCTTACAGGTTGGAGGTTTCAGTCCATACTCAGCTGGCTCCAAGAGGCAAGCTGGCAAGAGATAGAGAGAGAGACTCACCTCCTTCCTGCCATTACATTGTATGCTGGCTCCGCCTCAAGGTGGGTGTAGCACTCACCCCACCAATCCGAGTGCTTGATAATGAACCAATCACAAAAGCTAGATTTGGTAGAGTCCATAATTGCATGGAGGCTCAGGGGCCACTGACATAAACCATGACAGGAGGTTTTACATTAGACAGTATTTAATTACAGATCTCTTTCTTCTTTCCCTTAAAATGTCCAGTAAAGGGAATCTTTGCCTAAATTGCTTAGGTCAATTTCTTTTCCCCAGTCCTTCAGTATCTTGTCCTATGTTTGTAATAATGTTGGGTTAAATTTTGAGAAACTATATTTCATGCGGTGGTGTATCTCTGAAATTCTGGATGAAATATTTAATTAGCATTCAAATAACTCTTCATGGCATTCTTGCTCTACAAGTGTTCACACAGTGCATAGCATGGGGATCCTGCACCTATGACCCCAGTAACAACAGCACTGTTCTCATCATCAGAGGAGCTGAGGTCCTCGCTGTCACTGAGGATGGCTGTGGTTCTCGTACCACACAGTGCTGTCCCATCACCCTAAATTTCCTTTGCAGTCACCCCCTCTTTTGCCCTACAGTTCCTGGTAGCCATTTATCAGTTTTATGTTTTTACCCTTGCTTCTGTCTGTAAATGAGAATTTCTTCTTCTACTCCTGTTTCTCATTGATGAACACTTTTGTTTTCTGTGACAGGGAAACAAAATCTCAATTGAGTTTCTTATACCCTCCTGCAAGATTTTGCTTCCTTCGAGTATGTGACAGAAATGACACTTCTCAATGCTGTTTTTATAGAGATTCAAGGAGGGCTAAGTTATATATTTTGACTCTTTCCTCCCGAACTTGATATTGTCCCATCCATCTATACTTGTCCATAAGCAATTTGTCAGGTATTTTAATTAAATTTGGATGCCCTGGGTAGCATCTACTTCAGATAAGCACTTTAATTACTGTCTTTTCTTTAATTTTGCACCAATCGTTTTGCTTTGCCAGTGGTTATGAAGTGTAATGGATGCAGTGTTCTTTTCTTTCATGCAAGGGGAAATGTTCCACAACTCACCTCTCTAAATCTTGAGACAGAGGCAGAACTTGCTAGTTCTGTAGTTTTCAATATGATCTCCCAGTTTTCCATTAGGATGCAAAATAGGACCTTGTTCCCTTAAACCATCCACTTAAAATTAAGCAGATAAGCTTCATCTGGCCACAGTAGTAAAACTTATAGCAACTCTGATCTACTTCTGAATAAAACTGTCCTCACTCTGGCCTACTTGCTTGCATCTGGAAAGTGAACACTCAACTTTGATTTTTAAATTCTTTAAAAATACGTTTCACTTATCAATCTGCTAATAATCCATTTTTTTTCTTTTTATTAGGATAAAAATGATGTCCTTTACTTTCCCATTCCAACTGTTAGAGGTTAGATAAACTTAAGATTGTCACTTCTCTGTAAACATTTATACATGGAAATACAAAGGAATATGACTATTGAGTAATGGAAAAGGAGAAATTTAATAAAACTTAATAAAAATGTTTTGTCTTTGAAATCTCTTTTACAATGAAAACAATCCTGAGTGATATGTATAGCGCACATTAAAATGTAATATGCTAAGAAATTTGTTGAAAGCTAAGGTCTAGACCACAAAGACAAGACTTTTAGTAACATTTTTCTTTTTATGAAAAATGTGAACTATAAGTAACTTATCATAAACATTAATTAATTATGAATAAAATTAGATAAGTAAGAAACAAGCCAATATCATTTTGGTTACAAATACTATTTATGCTTTATCTATTAATATGCAGTTTAAGCATAACTATTTTTCCAGGAAAATTTAAAGTTGGAAAGGTTTAATGTAGATTCAATATTGAAAATTTGCAGGTAAATCCAAATAAGATAAAGCCATGCCTTGCTTTTCTATAAAATGCTACAAATTCTCTAAAAATATAACAACTTAACGATTATATATTCCAAAATTAGATTTGTGGCTCAAAACTCCATCTGGCTAATTTCTTCTGAAATCTCTTTTCTTTCTTTTGCCAGCTTCTAGAAATGCTTCTTTAGTGGATTTTATTCTCAATGTCAGATATTATGCAACACCACAATCCAGTCCGCCCTCTCTGTCTCTCCCTCCATTTTTCTGCTCTCTCTTATCCTGTCTTTCTATCTCCTTACATTGTCATATGCCTTAAATCTCTTGGTCACTCACCCTCTTACATGAACTCATATCTTTACACTAAGAACAGTGAGTTAGATTCCTCTCTTAATAATTTCAGTTACATCTGCAAAACTTCTTTTCTGGTCAAAAGTAACATACAATTTCTAGACATTGTAATGTGACTGATGAGACTATTATATTGTTCATTCTGCTACATATTGTTTAATAGTTTAATTTAAAGGAGTCAATAAGGGATGAGCATGCACCAATAAAAAATGTTCAGGAACATCAATCTTTTTAACTTTCCTTTCCTGTTTCCCTTCCTTCCTTCCTTCCTTCCTTCCTTCCTTCCTTCCTTCCTTCCTTCCTTCCTTCCTTCCTTCCTTCTTTTGTTCATTCTTTTTAGTACTGTGGAGTGACGGCAGGGTCTTTACACAGAAATATACCCTATACTTTTTATTTATTTACTTTATCTGAGACAGTGTCTTTCTAAGTCACTAAATTTTTCAAGCTCTGGTCAAAATTGTCATCCTCCTGACTCAGCTTGCAGACATTACAGAGGCATGCACCACAATTCATGTTTGATAAGAGAAAGCAAAGCGGGCCGGAGATTTAGCTCAGTGGCATAAGCACCTGCCTGGCAAGTGCAAGGTTGTGAGTTCAATCCCTGGTACAAAAAAAAAAAAAAAGAAAGAAAGCAAAGCAAAACCAGAACAAAACAAACAAAGAATATAGTGTAAGGAAATTTCTGTTACAGGCTTTAGTGCAAGAAAGCACAAAAATTTTCAATGGCAAGAATGTAGTGTAAGCACAAAAAATTTTATTGGCAAGAATGTAGTGTAAGGAAATGGCTATTACAGGCTTTAGTGCAAGAAAGCACAAAAAATTTTCAAAAACACAATCCAGAGCTACCATATGACCTGGAATTCTTACCACAAGATATATACTCAAAAGAAACACAATCGATATGCCCAATACGCATCTGTACCCTCATGTTAATTACAGAACTATTCACAATACCCAAAAGTAGCATTTAACCTAAGATTGTTTCAACTGAAGAATTAGATAAAGAAATGGTAGCACATAGGGACAAAAAATACTACTCAGCTCCGCAAAGAATGAAATCCTGTCGTTTGCACAACAGAGATAAATTGAAACCACTCAGTTAAGTGAAAAAAACACCAAGAACAGAAGGACAAATACCAAATGATCTCACTTATATTGGAATCTTAAAAAGGATGATATCGAAGTTGGAGGTAGAAAAGTGGTTACTGGAGGCCCAGGGCGGGGAGGTGGGTGGGGCGGATGGGAAATATTGATCAGTGAATGCCGATTCTCCATCAGGCAGGACCAAGAAATTCCGGCGTGCAGTGGTTCAGCTCAGGAGAGTGTCTGAACAACAACACCACGCTCTGTAGTTCAAGCTGGGGAGGAGGATTTTGAAAATTTCTTCCCCAGGAGAAACTGTAAAAATTTTTAAAAACACGTTTAAACTGATTTAAACCTTACATACTGTACACATGTAATGAAACATCACATGGTAAACCATTAAGTGGCACAATTAGATAAGTTCAATTAACAATATTTTAAAATACTGACGAAGGTGTAATGCTTCATCATATAGAATATACTAGCACTGATTTGCTCTATGTGATCTTTGATTCTCTTATGTAAACACTGTCTAAATTGGATTAGGGAACACTTTGAATTTGTAAAGAACTCAAAGGGGTCATTTGACATTGAACTGTACAAAATTTCAGATTCTTGGAAAAGAAAAATTGTATTTACCACTGGTAATTTTCATTATTCATTATTAACAACTGTATAGATTTGGACTCCCAAAAAGCTACTTCAGTGTTTCCTAGAAAGGAGACCAAAAATCAAATTCTGCCAAAATTTTACACCTGAGATACACACTTTTTTTTCCCACAGGATCTTACTGTGTAGTTCACACTGGGCTTGTACTCATTATGTAACTCAGGCTGGCCTCAGACTCACAGTAATCCTCCTGCCTCAGCCTCCCAAGTGCTGGGATTACAGGTATGCACACTACACCTGGTGATACTCAGAATTTTTGTTTGGTCCTTCTTGTGTGTTTCATACCAAAATGATATGCATTTCTTAGGGGAAAAGCATACAATACTTTTAGAATTTAATTACCTCATTTTCTCTTATTTTTGTTTGTTATTCTTAAAGCAAATCATCCCTTTTAAAGTTCATTTAAAATTATTCATTACTAATTTAAAGTTTTTTTCTGATATTTCTTGTATTCTTGGATATGGTAATTTGAAACAGCTTAAACCAATTTATTAAAAGCTTAAGGCATTTTTCCATGACAAAAAGAGTTTGACAATTGATACAACCTATGTGATCTCTATTTGACTTAGCCATAAGTGCTATATAAAATGCACATCTAATTAGATTCTATATTTTTTCAATATTGACTTTATATACATCTATCTGTAATCTTGCAACATGTAATCCATGAAAGCTGGCAACTGTCTGAGGTTAATCATTTAACATGTTTATTTGTTGACTTATGTATTCTTTTCAATTTTTATTGATTAAAAGAATATGAACAAAAATGCTACTATTGTAGGAAAAAGATGATCATTTAAATTTAACCATCTAATTTTTTAGTGTGACAAATACTGCATACTTACAAATCATAAACAAAACATTAAAAGCAGGTGTGGTCTGCATAACTTTAGAAAACCCATGTTACCAGAACTGAAGTCAAAGAAAAGCCCTAAGCTGATCTCCACAAGATCTTATAAGATGCATCTCTCATTGGCATATTTATAAAAATAAATAGGTATAACTTTAATTTTGCTACTATTTTTAGTTTATAATGTCTTCATGTTTGTTAGGGCTTGATCTCTTGTCACTAGTTGTCCTCTGCAGGTCATTTGGCTTGATATGAATTTAATAGATGTGAATTGAATGGACCATATTCACCCCTAAGTGAAAATGTTAAATTTTAAGCTAGACGATAATTTAATTAAAAGAGAGATCATGCAGGTTTGATGCACATTTTATTTAATAGTATTTCTTAAGCCATTATATTGGAACAATTTAAGCATTAAGTTTACTCCCACACCTATTTTTTCTCTCCTCCTTTTCTCATAATTCAATTGATATCAATCAAATTTAAGTATGATAGGAGGATATACAATGTTTTTTAAAATAAATACTTCTTTTTTATGTTTCCAATGATTCATCTTCAGTAAACAAATGTATTATTTTTATTTTTTTGTAAAATGTGTATACTCCTTTATTCACATAGATCTGATTTACTTGTACAATGCATTCATATGATTAACAATATAGCTGAGAAAATTGTACACCAGGATGAAAATATTTTCTGATTATTTTATATTGGAATGGTTGTTTCTTGATTGTTGAAAAAGCGAGTATCTCTGTATTTTTTCTTCATAACTTAATGAATAAATTCATAAATCTATTTTTAAAGCAAAATCATTACGACTCTTACTGTGATGGATATTGACAAGTGTTTTACATTATGTTATTGTTCAAAATATTAATTCCTATTGCCAAAAATCATGTCCTTGTTTCTGACTATAAATGCCAGATCAATGTGAGAGCTAGAGAATTCTTTCCTCTTTTTTTTTCTTTTTTTTCTTTTTTTTTTCTTGTAAGCCTTCAAAGGAAATGAGTCACACAATTGGGTAGCAGGGAGTCACAGAGGGATAAGGTGGTCTTTAACTTTAATGAACTGAAGAGTCAGACCTGTTTTGGGGGTCAAGGATTTCTTCATGACATATTTAGAATAAATCAGAAGCATTTATTTTAACCAAGTAAGATTGAATCAACAAATTTACTCTGTTTTTTTTTTCTTTTTCTTTTAAAAAATAAGGATGTCACTTCTCAAGCCAGCCTCTTTTAACTAGTTATTATTCTTCAATTTCTGACACTGCAGTGCTAAAGCATTCACATGTACACAGCCAACCTGGATTTCCATTGCATGCTTTAGAAGTATGTTGTGTATATATATCTACAAATTGTGAGATAACAGAAAATGTGCCTACCAGCTTATTAATTTTTCTAAGAGCACAAGTTTCGTAGAACACAGGTTTTTGTTTCATCTCTTGTTTCATATTTACTAAACCAAGTTTTCAATGTTTGAAAACCATAATGCTTACCGACATGTAAAATATTTCAAATTCTTCACCTGATGCATAAAGTTAAAAAGTAGGGCAAGTGTAAACAGCTGTCAAAAACAGGAACAAAATGAGAGCCAAAAGCTGCCTAACCATCGTTGTTATACTGAAATCTTTCACTTGACTATTTCATTTTGTAATCAGGATGGAAAGCGTGTCAATCTTGTCTATAAAAAGATAGAAAATAAAATTATATACTCTTACTACATTTTGGATTTTATTTACTGTCATTTTTTTGCACTAGAGAGACAATACAAAATGAGAGGAACTGCTCAAAAGGAAAGAGCAAATGGGATGGTGAAAAGACTGAAGAAAAATGGAAAGAGGACATATATATGTATATATTGTATATATAATTATCTGTCTTGTACATGTATATGTTTGTATATACTGCTAATCTCTGTTAGTTCATCAAAAATAATGGTTTGTGCTTTAATTGTTCAGTTGCCTATTTTTTACACCTATATCTTATAATCTGCACAATTAATTTGAAGATAATAATACACAATGTGTTAGCCATTGCTAATCTCCTATGATATCATTTTGAAACTCTGCATCATCATTTTTTATTGTTTTTCATTTAAAAATCATATATCCCTGCCATCCAAGAATTTAAAACATAAATTCTTACAGAAATTGGTTCTCTCATTATAATCCATACAAGAAAATCACTTCAAATAATTAGGTTTATTTTATACAATCAAGGCTACATTTCAAATGACTGAGCTCATTTTCTCCTAACTTAAAATACAGCCATCACACTTTTAGTAAAAGCTCTTTTGAACAAATCTTTGAAGGAGCTAAAACATACATATGCTTACCAGAAGCAGGTAGAAGAGCTCATTGCTTTAATGTTTTTGTATGAAATGAATAGCACCTTTCATATTTTTGGCTTACCTAGTTAGATTTTGTATGCAAATATGCAAGAACAAACAGGAGCATATTGCTAATATTTCCATTTGGAGAAAGTATAGAATTAAGGAAGATAAATCAGTAGCTTGATTAAAATATCAAGCACTATTTTCTGTGCTACAAACTAGAAAGCTGTTTCAATTTTGTTGTTATTTTACATTAGGCTCCAAGCTTAACTCTAACTACAACATAATAAATGCAGGCCTAAAAGGTTATTTGGCATTTGCATTCAAAGTTTAGATTTTAGTAGCACTTTGGACAATGAAAATATTTAGTAATTTTTTTGTCTGGCAGCAAACAGTAACTGACTTGTGCTACTGCTATAATGATCCAATAGTACTACATAAGTAATATATTTTTGTAAATAATCACACATACATACAGAAGTACATGCATTTTGTACTTCCACATGCAACAGATTATCACTGACTAAATATTCTTTTCTGTTTCCCATGTTAGATGCTTTGATTTACCACTTTAATAAGTTTGTTAGCATCCAAGACAAGGTCTGATGTTAATACCCTAAGACTTAGGAATAATTTTCCCATAATTTTTTCCATTTTATATATCAAGAGGATCATAAACACTTTCTTATTTCTATTAAGCACCATGTTTAGGGCATCTTAGTACAAACACTGTTTAGGCATTTCAGCACAGATTTTTCCTCTAGTACAGTTAAAAGTATCACTTAAATTTCAAAATACAGAGTTGTATTGCCTGGACATTTTAAAATCTATTAGTTAAAACTAATATTATTTGATAAGTTCTTTAATATTTATTTTTATGAGAGAATGTTAACAGGAAAGTAGTAGAATCACATGGAATTGATTTAATATTTTTATAAAAATTAAATAGTACAGTGACTGACTCACACAAATAAATTTTGAAGGTCTATATAATAGCCAAATAATATACTCCATTTCCCAAATTTTCAAGCATGGTATCAATATCTACTGTCATTTATTGAGGTTGCAAATATACTGAATATTTTCTTGTTTTAAAACACTGGGAGACTTTCAGTAGAATAACTGTTTTCAGAATGTGCTTTTACTTAATAAGCACAAATTATCCCATAAATTATTTTGTGTTAAAATAAAAGTTGTCTCAAAGAGAAAACACTGGGTCCTACAGATGACATATATTAATGGGAACAGGATAATGAAAATAACGTTAGAAAATATGAGCAAATATAGGAAAATATGTAAGTATATACAGCACTAAAGCAGTGGAGGTGCATGTTTTTCTTACTGTTTTCTTTATTAGAAAATACTAAAGTGGAACTAAAATATATTTTTTATTGAATAGTACAACTGTCTTAGATTTTTATATTTTTTGGCCTATTATTCTGGCTTTCAATCTGTTTATATGAGAAAGTCTTTTAAATACATAAATCTGACAGTGGAAAAATAAATTGGAGGAAGAAGGAAGGGAAAAGGATTGAACTGCGTTATGCACGTGTACCAATTCCCTATTGTGAACAGAAACATTATGTACTGCAAACATCTACTGATGAAAATCAAAAAAGAAAGGGAACAGTAATTTCAAAATTAAAATGTAATTGTATGAGCATAAAATAGAGTATAAATGAAAAACCAGGAGGGAACCAGGGGCATCTGAGCAAAACAACCAAGACATTTTAGAGAGTTTCAATATAGGAAAAAGAAATATGTTTATGCATTATACAGGACCAAAGAGCCACAAGCAACATTAGATACCGACTAAAAGTGTACTAAAGTTAATGTCCAAATTCCACAAGTATAACTTCAAGAGACTAATGGAGTTAGAAATAGTTGCAGGATGTTTAGGGAAAAAAAATTCAAGAGTATGCCCTTGTCATGGTGAGTTTTAGGTGGGGATAACAGAATATGCAGGGTATTGTCACAGGTAAAAGAACAGACAAGGAGCTGAATATAGCAGATTATGTCAGGGTGGAAAGACCATGCAACTGGAATTGATCAGGTGGTAACTGGAGATATGGGAAGAGATAGTCTCGGGAAAATACAGCACGAAATGGTATTGAACGGTAAGTGTAGTCTGCAAATTGAATAAAAGTTATAAGTCATTGGGGGAAATGATAGTATACTGCAAAGAGAAAGGGAATTATTTTAATATGAACATAAGTCTGGCTGGGACATTTCTGAAAAGAAGTCAGAAGATATATTGTGTTCTAGGTGGAAATAATATAAAGATACAGTGAGCTCTGGAAAAAAGCCATGCTCAAGAGGCTTGTGAGCAGGAGACAGAGCGAAGGAATCTGGAAAACCTGAACCAGCTGATTTCAGATGGGCAATAGCTACTTAGCGGAAAGACTTTTAAACAAAACAACAGGACTTCAAGTACATTAACTGGAGACCTGAAAGCTTAGGTGCTTTCCTAAATTGCTACTTGGTGAGCACAGAAAGAAGAGAGAAAGTTGGAGGGAAAAGGACACACTGCAAATCAAAGCTAGACTGACATGTTGCAAGAAAATTATAAAGGGTGAGAATGATATGAAGAAGGAAAAAAAAATGAGTATTTCCTAAAGTTTAAAATTTTAAAATACCAGTTGAAAAATAAATGAATTAAAAGACTGAAAATCTTTCCCCTGAAATTCTTTCTCTTTAAGTGCTGTCACTGTATCAGGTTATTCACAGCTTTGATATCTAGGTATTTTAAGATAATACACAGAAAACCCTCAATGTGTGCCTTGAAGTGCTATCTCACATATAAAATCATAAATAGAGAAAAATATCAAAATTTTACAGTCCCTCTTGTGCCTATGAATTGATATCTCCCTACTTGATTGTTAATTAATAATAATAATAATACTTTTAAAACATGATAGTTGAGAAATACCCACACTCTGTCAATGCTTCCTTGCCTCTGGAATTTATTTTTTAGTTTTCAGTTTTTCTTTCATAGACGATGCTCAAGTTTTTCAAATCTGTATATTCTGTTTTCATGTAGTTATTCTAGTACTGTACTATGCTTTTTTAAATGAATTTTTTTAAAACAGAGGTTTTATTTATATTTACACAGCACAAACTACCCAAATTTTCATGTGTGATTATTGATTTTTTTCATCTTAAAAATTTTTGTAACCATAGACATAATTAAACTAGACTTTGCATTTGTCTTGAAAAATGTAGCTTCTTAAATTTTGTTTTAAGATCTTATACTTGCTCAAGTTGCTTTGGCTAGTCTAAACCTTTGACTGTTCACACACATGTGAGATTAAGCTTACCATTTTCATTAAATAAAAAATATAAAAACCCATTTTAAGAAAATTTATCATATATTTTTCTTTTACTCCATTGAGAATTATTTATATTTTATTTTTATTTCTTTTGGCAAATTATATCATACAATTTTTATAGTCACAATGTATTTATATTTGCAATATTCATTTATTAATTCATTGATGTTTTCTATGTAAAAATCATATTATTTATAAATAGAGATTTACTCCATATAGTCTTAAAAGAATGATTTTTTTCTTTCCATATTATATTAGCTTGGACCTTGAATAAAATCTTTTTCTATAAAGTGAACTTTTTTGTGATGTTAAGAGTAATATTTTCATTTTAATGCCTGGAAATTTAACATAAATTATTTCAGTCAAAAATTTTTGATTCATTTGTTTTGAATCCTAGTTTGCTTAAAATTTTTAAATTCTTGTTACATGTTACATGTTTAAAAATAGCAGTTAAATCCATGTTATATTTTTCTATACCCTTAGAATCAGTCTTACACTGCCCTGTAAATGTCCCAGTGTAAAACTGTAGTGGCTCAGAGGATGAAAAATTACTCAGAGATGAGGCAGTGAAGTCACTGAGAAGCCCAGGAGCCCAGAACAGCTACTTAGGCTCATGAGAGAGCACTAGTGCAGTATCAGCAGCCTGGAGTCTCTCTGTTTATTTATTTGGAACTCAAAGAAATGAGAACAAAGAAGTAGAAGAAAACATCTCTGCAGAATTTTTGGCCAAGGGAACGGAAGCGAGAGGAGGGGTGGTTTATTACATGCCACGTGTCCATCTAATCGAGGCAAGTTTATCAGGGGCTGTGGAGACACTGGCAAAGGCAAAGATTTCTGAAACTGATCTGCTTAAAAATTCTACTGACTGGTGTCCTACAATCTACTTTCAATTTAACCCTTCAGTTCCAGGACTCTTGAACTGTTGTATGGAAATTCCCTTTCTCTTTCCTGCCCACTTCAAAGATTCCTTTCACAAGAGTTTCCCCACACTTAAAGACCTCAGCTTGAACTGGCCAGTGCTGCCTTTGAAAAGTCTATCCCTCATCCTCACAGCTACCTACTCTGCCTTAGCTTCAGAGACCTGAGACGCCAGCAACACAGAAACAGACACTTCTCAACAGTCGGATTTTAAACTCAGCATGAACAATCTTCTTTTTAAATAATTCCAGTGTATTCGTTTGCATTAACTGACATTTTTGACAATTTTAATTTGAATGATGTTTCTAGTGTTATTTACTTTTATTTGGTGCTTCCACATGATAAATACAATTTCCTTACTTTTTTTTGTTAAAAGACTTGGTGTAATTTTTCTTGTTATGTATCTGATATATATATTTTTTTCTGAGTACTTGATGTTGAAATATAACTTCAGTAACAATGATTTATCTGTAATTACAGATTTAGAGTTAGTCTAATAAGAAATGTGGTAAATACATTGGAGTAAACCAAAGTGTAACATAAATCTGTGATGTACATATTAATTATTTTTCTCCTACCTCAGTCACTTATAATTTTTGTAACTTCTACGTGAAATAGATTGAGTCATAGTCAAAAAATGATTAATTTAGAGCTCATTAATGGACTGACAAAAAAAAACTGGATCCAATACATTGTTAAGTTTGAGAAAAGGCTGAAGATTTTGATCAAATTTCTGAGTACCTATGGTTCACAAAATTATTCTTGTCATTTGAAAATCTCACAGTGCAAAATCTTATTTATAATAAGATTAAATAAAATAAAATTTGAATATCAGAATTATGCATTTCCCCCTGAATTTTACCAGTAGAAGATTCAACTTCTGATATAAATTATTAATTTTGTGACCTACTTAGTGAATTAGTAATTTTTGGTAGCAAATGCCATTGATTGACTTTGAAATATAATCAGTTAAAAAGTGTATAGATTAATATATAAATAACTTTGCCTATTGTGAGTTTATTCCATGAGTGTATTTACATGACATTATAGATAATAAAGCTTTATTATTTATGACTTTTAAGGCTTACCCCTCACTATTATAAAATAAATGTAGTGTACAATATGTGTTTTAATTCACAGTAGAGATACAGCTAGAAAAAATAAAGTACTCATATGTACGAAACGATTGTTTTTTACAATTTTGTTATTGAAGATACATTGCTTGATAAACTATGAAATCACTGGACATTATATTTATCTTAGAATGATTTTATTTTAGAGTGAATTTTATCTTGGGATTTTTTAAATTTCAAAAACAAAAAAGACAGAATTTTAAACATAGTAGGAAATATATCTATGTATATATTTCCGTACAGAGATGTCTAAATGTGTGGAAAAGTGGGCATTAGCATATACTGCTATGGAACATCATAGCTTCTTTGGAAAAAGATTCACTATTATTCAATAAACTTCCAAGCTACTAATTGCAGTTATTCTGCTATGAGAACTGTGTGCTGCGGAATCTATAGAAATATCTACATGGACATATGTTCAATACATATAGTACAGTGTTATACACAAAACTTATTAAAGTAAAATGTGTAAGAAATCCCTTTTGTACATGATTTTTACTTAGTGATAGCACTGTAAGGACAAATTTAAAATGAACTTGACTTTTTGAGGTTTTATAAGAAATTAAAAATTTTTAAACAATAATATTCACTCAGAATTTGCAAAATGTTTCCACTTTAATGTACATTTTGAAATGTGACAGCAAAGTAAAATACATTTATTATATCTTTTATAAAAACTTTAATACACATGATGTACAGAGTTATGTAAAATGTTACAACAATGTTACAGTTATATAAAATATTGTTATCATGTAATAGTTTTCTTCTGCTTTTGGGAGAAATAAACACTGATATCAGATAGATCTATATGTTCAGAGAGAGAGAGTTAATATAGAGGTCACTTCTACTTTTAAGCAAAGAAAATGATAACATTTGACAAAATCTTCTGATAGACCTTTTTTATTTTTCTATCATTCTTTTGCATGTGCTTCTATGTTACAATGTTTATATTTTTAAATTTTTCTACTTATTTGAATTTTAATGAGAAAACTATGTTTAATAATTAAAATAAATCATGGTAACAATTAAAGACATCTTGGAGAATTCATACTTTGGAGTATGATTCCCCTGTAGAAACAGGGATTTTAGAGCTTGTTCATCAAAATTGTTAATCTTTTCTACATGAAAAACCTGTTCACAGAAGTATTAGTAGAAAACTTCTTGAAAATGAAAAAAGAATTTGACATACAGACAAGTGAGGCATGGTGAACATCAAATAGCCATGATCAGAAAATCTACACCCAAGTATAAAATAGATAATATTCCAGAAATTCAACACAAGAACAGAATATTAAAAGATTTTAGTGAAAGCAAAATTACCTATGAAAGAAAACCCATCAGAATCACAGCAGACTTCTCAACATAAACAATTCAAGAAGAAACTGTAATAAAGTGTGGGAATTGAGACGCCCGCCGCCGCGTAGGAAGAAGTCAACAGACGCCATCTCATGCAATAGGCAAGGGGTTTTATTGTCCAAGCATGCGTGGGGCTCAATGAACACGCAGGAACAGAGAGCCACGAGGTGTGCCAGAGCATGGCTTTTAAACTACCGAACAAAGGGAGGAGGGGTCTTTGCAAGCGTGGCCACAGAAGCAGATGGCATTGGTTAGTTTAAATGGCTTTTTACATTTATTGGAGGAGACGACCATAGGGTGGTCTAGAGTTGGGCGGCGGAGGGCACTTCCTAATATGGGCAGCAGATGCCCAGGGAAGATACATTCCATAAATTCCTTAAACATGGAATGGGGCTGTTTCTACCTCGCAACCCAGGTTTTCTAGTCAGCTTTATCCTAGTCTGAATTTAACCTAGGCAGCTTTAAACTATAACGGCTCAATTCCCGGAATATTGGGGGGAGATGAGCAGCATGGAGCAGTGTAGACCATGTACTGTTAATAAGAGAAAATTTCTCTTACAAAAGTATTTCAGTTCCTAGAAGAAATAAAAAAATAAAATAAAACACAAAACTTTTCAGTTGTACCCTGCAAGGTTATCATTCAAAATCAATGGAGAAATAAGAAATTCCATGGTAAAGAGCCCCTGAAGAAGTTCATGGCCACCAGCCAGCACTCTTAAAAATTCTAAAGGACATTCTAGAAAAAGAGAACAAAGAAAAAATTCCAAGAATTCCAAGAGAATGAATCCACTTGGCAAAGCAAGCAATTAAATAAGTGGGAAACAAACGGAGCCAACAACAGGAAAATAACGTAGTGATAAATCAATATCTATCAGTTATAATCATCTTGTTCATCTCAGTTCAAGAACCAATAGAAAACAATGGTAGAATATTCAGAGAAACATGACCCAAAAATATCCTGCAGAGAAGAAACAAATTTATCACTAATAGAAGTTCACAGACTGAAAGTTACCTTGTGGCAAATGCAGAGAATCACCGATGGAAGCTAACAGTAACAAGCCTCATCTGTGTGCTGGGAGATTTGACCCTGAGGGGAAAAGATTTGAGAGTTTTAAGGGTCAGGATAAGGGGTGTCCTGGGTAACATTTATTATTTTATCATTAGATCACACAGCTGTTTCTGAATAATGGACCAAAGATTTTGAAAAGCAGGTTGCAGATTATGAGAACAAGGATACTGCTGTTGTTTGCATCAGGCAGATGTACGGGTTATAATCTAGGTCAAAAAGAGTTCACATGTACAGGATGAAACGGAAGTCTGGTTACAAAATGGAGTCACACTTGCCACTGCATTTCAAGGATGGAAAATAATACTCCGTGCAACTGGAAGCCAGATGAAATAAAGAGTACAGATTCTATTTGCAGACAAAGTGGATCTCAAACCAAGATTGATCAAAAGAGTCATAAAAGGTCACTATAGACTTGGAACATTTCAAGAGGAAGAGATATAAATCATAAATATATATGCTCCAAATACTGGTACACACATTGAGATAAACACTAACGGATATGAAAAATCAGATAAGCAGTAATATGATTACAATGGAGGACTTAAACACAGTTTTGTCAGAAATAGATCGAGTAGACAAAAAATCAACAAAGAAATTTCAGAGATGAACCAAACCTTTGAAACAATGGGCTTAGATAATACAGTGTTTCACCCAACAACCTAATATACATTCTTCACAGCAGCATATAAGATTTTCTCCAAAAGAACATGCTTAAGTAAATGCAACGGAATTGAAATTCTCCCATGTATATTATCAGATCATAGTGTGATGAAATTTGAAATAAATGGCAAAAGTAACTACAAAAACTGCATAAACAGATGGGATTAAATAATACCTTCTTGAACAAATAATGAGTCACAGATGAAATTAAAGAATAGACAGTTTCTACAATTAAACAGTAATAAAAATATGACCCAGTGGAAAGTATGGGATTCAATGAAAGCAGCCCTATTAGGGAAGTGCATGGCAGTGGATTTCTACATCGTAAAAACAGAGTAAGCACAAAGTCATGTTGAACTTCAAGGTTCTATAAAAAGAACAAGTCAAATCTGGAGTTTATACAAGGAACGAAATTATAAAAAAATTATTGGAAATGAGAGTAAGAGATAAATACAAAGAATGAATTAAAGAATTGGTTTTTTGAAAGATTAAATAATATAGACAAACATTAAGCAACCTTATCAAAAAAAGATCCAAATGCATGCAACTAGGAATGAAAAGGGGAAAATCACAACAGAACCTGCAGAAACCCAGAAGATTATAGGTACTTATTTTGAAAATCTAAACTCTAATAAGATGGAAAATCCAGAAGAAATAAATAGATTCCTACATTCATATGAATTACTAAGGCTGAATTAAGTATGTATAAAAATCATAAACAACCCAATGAGTGAATGAAGTTGAAGAAGTAATTTAAAAACTCCCACCAAGTAAAAGGTCCAGTCTTGATAGATTTAATGCAGAATTCTACAAGAACATTAGAGAAGATAGAATGCCACTACTCAAACGCTTTAATGAAATTAACAAAGAAGCAATACTCCAATTATTATTTCTGGATGAAAGCATTATCCTTATAGCAAACCAGAAAAAGACATAGAAAAAAAAAAGGATGTCTAAAGACCAATCTCTTTAATAAGCATAGGTCCAAAAATCCTCAGTAAGGTACTGACAAACAATTCAGCAAATCATCGAAAAGATTGCACATCATGACAAAGTATGTTCAAACTAATAATGCAGGTGTGGTTCAATATATACAAATCAAAAAACATAATAACCCACATTAAGAGAAGCAAGGAAACAGAAAAGGCATTTGAAAAAGTCCAACAATCATTTATGAAAGAAACTCTAAATAAAATTAGAAAAGAAGGTCTTTATCACAATATGATAAAAGTCATGACCAAGAGACAACATCATACTAATGACCAAAGACTGAAGTCTTTCCCTCTAGAATCAGGAACAAGCCAGTGAATATCCACTATCACCAACCCTATCCAATATAGCTCTTAAAATATTAACTGGAGCAATTAGACAAGTGAAAGAAATAAGAGAAATAAGGATAGGAAAGGAAGAACTTAAATCATCATTACTTGCAGAGAACATCAGACTCCACACAGAAGACCCCAGAAATTCCACCAAAAGACTCCTGAATTAATAACCAAATTCAGCATCACTGAAGCATGTAAAGTCAATCCTAAACATCAATAGCATTCCTGTACATAAAAAAAAAACTTACTATGAGGGAAATTAGGATAACAATACCTGTCTGAAAAGCATCAAGAAAAATGTAATACAGTGCTACCCTTGTTCTTGAATTTAATTTATTCCACATTTTGTTCACGAACTGAATTGGTGGTGGATGAGGCAAATCAAACTTTCTCAGAAGGTTCAAGATCACCAGATGCTGAGTTCATGAATAGAAGCAAGATCCTGTGGAACTCTTCTGTTTTCATACTGAATTGATTGTTAAAAGAAACATTTGTGAAGTCAGGTATTACTATACTTAGCAATCAAGATAGCCATGGAAGTGTAAGAACTTTAAAAGTGAAAATTCAGTATTCATTAAAAAGGAGATTGAAGAGGGTATCAAAAATGGAAAGATATCCACTGTTCTTGGATAGTCAGAACCTACAAAGTAAAATTGGCCATAATGCCAAAACTATTATAAAGATTTAACAAAATCCAAATCAAAATAAAATAGTATGTCTCACTGATCTAGAGAAAACAATCCCAAAATTCATATGGAGCCAGAAATGATCTAGGAGAGCAAAAGCAATTCTTAGTAACAAGGGCAAAGCAGGGACATCAAAATGACTTTTGAAATTATACTACAAAGCTACAGTGATAAAAACAGCAAGGTCGTAGCCACAAAACAAAACAAACAAACAAATAGACTCAAAGATCATTGGAACAAGGGCTAGGGATACAGCTCCCCAGCAAAAGCACCTGCCTGGCAAGGGCAAGGTTGTGAGTTTGATCCCTGGTATCCCACACCAAAATAAAATAAAGTGAAATAAAATAAAACAAAATAAAAGATCAATGGAACACCAGAATAGAAGATGGAGAAACACCTCCAAGCATACTCACCTATCTCAATCTTTCACAAAGGGACCAAACACCTTTACTAGAAGAAAGATTGGCTAAATTGTGCTTGGAAAAACTGGTTTTCCATATACCAATGATAAACTAAAGATATATATTTTTCATCATGCACTAAACTTGAAATGGAATAAAAGTCTATATTAAAACAATTTATAAGAAGACAGAATAGAAGTGCTAAAGCACTTAAAAGGTGTAGGTATAAATAAATATTTTGTGAACAAATCCCCAGTTGCGTTAAAAGTATTACAAAAAATCAAATGAAATTGATCAAATTGAAAATCTGTTGTACAGAAAAAGAAACTACTGGGGCTGGGGATTTAGTTCAGTGGCTTAAGTGCCTGCCTAGCAAGCGTGAGGTCATGAGTTCAATTCCCAGTACCAAAAAAAAAAGAAAGAAACTACTAAAGGAGTGAAAAGACAACCAAATTAATGGATAAAAGATTACTACAGACCACTCCAAAGTTAAAGACCCAATCTGGAAATGGGCAGCTGAAATGAATATACGCTTTTCAGATAAAGAAGCAAAAACAACAAATAAATATATGAAAAATACTCAACATCACTGATCATGCAGAAATTCAAATTAAAACAGCACTGGGATTCCATTTCACTCAAAAAAAAATTGCTATTCTCAAGAAAGTAATAAGAAATTCTGGGAAGGTTGAGGGGAGAAATAATCCTTCTCCACTGCTGGTGGGATTATGAATTGGTATGACCCCTGTGGAAATTAGTATGGAGATTCCTCAAAAAAAATTAAAAGTAGAAGCTCCATTTGACTGAGCTGTTCACCTACTAGGTATCTTCCGAAAGAGTTAAAAGTGTCGTGTCACAGTACTATACACAAGCTCATGGTTTATAGCAGCACAATTCAGGACAGCTAAATCTTGGAAACAGCCCATTTGCTCACCACAAGATGAATGGATACAGAAAATGTGCTTTTTACATATGCAGTGTACTACACCACCATAAAGAAAGATAAACAAGACAGTTTTAGGTGAATGGATACCTCTCAAAAGTATCATTTTAAGTGAATTAAATCAGATATACAAATTTAAATGCTACATTCTTTCTCTTGTCTGAGAAATCCAAAGAGTCAATAAGGGTCAAAATGAAGGATTTGTATTTGGAAGGAGGAAGAACTCGTTCAAATGGAACTGGGAAAAAGAGAAGGAAGAGAGAAGAAAGGCCAAAGGGATTAAAAAAGAAAATCTACAGAATTGAATGGAAGCAAATTTTTGTAATTGGCGAGGGGAAGAAATGTTAAAGCAGAAGTGAGTGGGAATAAAGAACAATCAAGATACACCGTGCAGAGTTACAAATTCTGTATGATGAACGTGACGCTTGGCAAACGTACTAATTTTTTTTTTTTAAAAAAAGGAATCTCTCCTTACTAGGGCAATTGTTTCTAATTAATGCATAACATTTACCACTGAGATGAATGTTTATTTCTGAATGGAACTACATTTTCAAATATGAGGATTTTAACTTGGTTAGAAAATATTCATTTCAAAAACCAGTATTTTGTTTGCTTTTATGTATTTTTAATTAAGACAGTTTCAGTCACATTAAAGACATCAAATTGTATATATTCTTGACCTATCAATACTTTACTATAAGACTGCAAAATCAGAAAATGAATAAATCATAGTATTTCTGACAAATTTTTGTGGTAAGAATTGTGTTAGACTTTCTGGATTCTCAAAGTTTCTTCAAAGTACTTTCTTAGAGATTTATATTCTAAATTTTTAGATGAACTGGGCTTTTCTAAAGCTGGGTGTCAAGTCAGGGAGATTCTGCTGAACCCAGGATATCCAGTCTGTTGTGAGGCTTTGCTCCATTTCTGAGCAATACTACTTTTAGCTAGGATCCCTCCTGCAAGTGAAAAAGATTTACAACAATGGTACAATCTGCAGTGGAATGTTATCATGAGATTCCAGAATTACTTGTAAGTCTCATTCTTCTTGCTGTGTGAATGGTAAAAATGAATTTCCATAAAAGTAAACAAAACTATATGTAGTAATATATAGTCATTATAGTGAATATTTTAAAGCTAACAAATGGGAAAGATATGGTTTACTGCTTTAGGTAAGAATAGATTTGTAGCCCTGAAAGAAGATAATATTTTCCTTAAATATTGCTTGTCATTGACTTGGATTGCAAATAAATGTACATGGTTAGAGAATCACATCTATATTTAATAATACATTGATATTTATCCGCTCTGAAAACTTCAAAATAAAACACTTGGAGTTTAACAGTTTAAAATATGTGACCATCTCTTTCCAAAGAAAATAATATTTGTCTTTCCAACAAGAATAATGGCAAAATAAAACATTAGCAAAAACTTATACATTTCTTTTATAGATATCACAAGTAAAACCATAAAGCACAATTATTTTTAAAAATCTCTCAGATCAAAAACATTTACATATTCATACCAGTAGCTGAGACATATCTCTTAGTACTCTGATTCAGGTTTTGTTCAAGCTATCAAAAGTAGTAGATAGAAAAATATTTGCAAACAAAAGCCTTTATATTCAAATTGTAAGAGGACTTGTGATAGAAATCATAACAATACTGAAAGCAAAATTTACAAATGTAATAAAACACTAATACAATAAACAAAAATGGAAGACAGAATCAGCTAAAGGATTTACCTAGATGATGTAATTTGTATATGAGGATACGATTTCTATGCACAGAAAATCATTTTTTTAATTTTACCCATTTATTAACAGAAAAAGACAAGAGTCATTGCACAGAGCTATTCTTTTTAAAGCCATCTTAATTGAGATAAAACTTACGCTATGAGATTATTTTATCCTGATTCCATGGAGGGAGCCAACAATTTCCAGCGTGGCTGCACCAACTTTCAAGTATCATTGCACCACAATCCAGAGAACACACCACAAACGTGCAGAATCAGGCTCCCTAGCACCCAGTCAGTGCAGCACCTGCTGAAATCCCAATGAGGGCAGAATTCCCCCAACACAGTAGCTGCCGCGTGAAGCTCAGCACACACTTGGTATTTTAAATGTAAAGGTTAAGAAGGAGGTGAACAATCTGAAGAATCTGCTAGAAAAAAAAGTTAAAATTATCTTTCAGTGAGTCAAACAAAGTTTAACTTTGAAAATTGTAACGGTGGTGCTATGATATCAGAGTTGGAAAACTTTAATGATAGACCCTTAAGAGTAGATATAGCCAATACTGAAAATTCCATTTGCCAATTTACAAAATAAATCAGGAGATTTGAAAACTGAGTCTTTTCATGAACAAACTAATAGAAGATGTGTTTTCATGTCAGGTACATCACTAATGTTCACTTTTTCCACATAACTAGATTGTTAGAAAGAGAAATAAGAAACTCAACAGAACTGGAAGATGTGCATTGCATGAACAATCAGAGCACATAGTATAAAACCAATTTTTATGAAGAGAAAGATAATAGAAAAAGTAGTGGCCGAAAATTTGGTACCATTTTCATTACGCTATATTTTTATCTGCCAATGTATATGAGACACTGTATATAAAACTAGTGAAGCATAAGAGTTTTGACTGGGGAAAGATCCATTAGTGCTCAGAATTTATTATGACCCCCATCAAAAAGCACAAACCCTTACTCTCTGTCATATGTAACTTTGATTTTTATGAACTTTTTAAAGTCTCACTGATCTAGTTTACAGGTAGTAGGGTTAGAAGTCCATGCTAGGTTAGCTCTCTGTAAATAAAATATAGATTGAAATCATTTTATATATCCCTATAGTAATCTGAAAATTAAATCATACTGCAAATATCAAAACTATTTATTTTATGATGCACTTTGGTCTCTTAAAATAATGATGTTACTAGTTACATCTAGGCACACTTGGAATTAATGGTGGTATCCCAGTGACTATGTTTCCCTTAATTTGTGCTGTGTTTTTCAGGACTCTTTATCTGTGACAGTAATATCTCAGTACTGAGTAGTATTTCAAGAATTTAGCTGTTGAGAGTGTTCTAAACTATTTAAAACTTTAACATTCTTTTTAAAAAACTGTCTCATTTAAATGGCCACTGAGGTCCAGCATGGTGGTTCATGCCTGTAAACTCGGTACTTGGAAGCTGAGGCAACAGGATTGCCATGAATTTGGTCAGTTTAGCTATACAGTGAGTTCAAGGCTACTCTGGACTACATAGCAAGACCCTATATCCAAAATAAATACATAAATCGATAAATAGCTGGTGATATATTCAGTAGCATCACACAAGTTCCTTCACTCTGTTTTTCACGATTTTTATCATTATCACAATTTTCTATGGGGCATTCTAGAATGTGCGCATTAAGTATCATCCAGGCCTGTTGGAGAACACCCGTAGTCCTGGGAACTCCGGAGGCTAAGGGTAGAGAAACCGGAACCCACCACGAGTTCCCACTTTCCTGGGCAGCTTCTATCAAATTTTTATGAAAGAAAAAAAAAAAGAAAGAAAGAGAGAGAGAGAGAGAGAGAGAGAGAAAGAAAATGTTGAATTTAAATTCACGCAGCATGTGTACAGAAACGTATGCACCAGACATAGAGAATTTTAAATTTTTCATTAAAAAGCTAATATATTCTCATCCAAGATTGATAGCATTGATATTTGGTGAAGTAAGATTAGTTTAAATTCTGCTTTATCATCTATCAGTGATATAATACTGGATTAGCTGTGGTATCAAAATCTGTAGGCATGTTTAAATTTTGGTGAAATCTTCTGTGATTGCTTTGAAAAGCAGTTTTACCCATATTTGTTTTCCTTGTCGTTTAAAAATCTCCAGATGGCTTCAATGCTAACGCTGCCAATTAACTCCCAGGACAGCTCACACTTCTTCTCACGGTTGAGTGCCTTGAGTGACGGCTACCTCTTCAAAGGTAATGATCTAATATGTGTTAAATTTCAATGAAAAAGAGGTCACCAGGAAAGATTTTAAAGCTCTATGAAGTTTCTATCATTAATGAAATGAACAATGGCAGATAAATTAGAATACGAGCAACTAAGGATATTCAAATTTAGAACGCAGTTGATATTTAAGGTCAAATACATGAGAACAATTGAATAATAATGGGTCAGTGATTACAATACTTAAAAGTCCAAATTCTATTGAAAAATATCATTAGTGATCAATTATGCACAGAGTTTGCTGTTATACTCAGCTTTTATTACAATGTTCTTCTAATTTAAGGCAGTGATATAATACAAAACTAATATCCCAGTGTTAATGATGCTCATTTTAAATAAATTGTATTTGAAGAAAGGAAAAATTTGATTGGTGATTTATACAACTTCAAATCTCAATATGCACACCTCAACACATGCAACAGACACAGAAAAATCTAAAGTGTCTTGGTAAACAGGAAAATAAGCTTTCCTCATCCAAGATTAACATTACTGGTGTTTGTTAAGAAAACATTCAAGGAATGTTAGATTTAGAAAAGAGTAATGAACTAATTTTGGCATTGAACTGGAGAGCCTGATGAAAACGCACATACATACAGTTCAATTGTTTTGGTCTTAGCATGTGTCTGGGTTAAAAGTAAGTTTTGAAGAAATTACTCTTCCTAGTCCTTTAGCTCCACATGACAAGCCATCTGATGTGGTTGCTGCTTCCCTCAAATGTCTCTCACAAACTAGAAACAACATAATCCATCCTTTAGAAGGGGTCAATCCTTTTTAACCTTTAATCCCAAACTTGGCTTCATGTGTATAGCCATCCTTTCTTAAGGAACTTGTATTTTTTAATACCCTACACTGTCCATTATATAAAATAGAATTAATGATCAGCACCAGAAAGAGAAATAGGTAAACAATTAAAAATCATAATACTTACCAGCTTTATACATGTGACAGAACAAAATGTTCAGATTAATACTTAATTTCACTTTGAATTTGTGCAATATTTTTTAGTGCAGATGACACAATTTTTTGTATATATGAAAAATAATTTTGATAAATGACTAGTTCAAATATTTTATATCTTAGAATGCCCAGAGTAATTTAGGTGAATCAATTAGTTAAGCAAACCATATTGCTGTTAATTTACTTGACAAAGAAATTGTTAAATTCATTGTGTTTTGATGCTAAAAACAAAATTTCAAAAATCCTAATTCTTTTAAGCATGAAGATTTCAATCTAGATATGGAGACCAGAAAGATAATTTTATAATATTATGCCTTTAGGTACAGATTGCTGATATAACACATAGGCAGGTGTCAATCTTTCTTTCTTAAATCAAAAATTAAGCATTTCATTGGAAATTAAAAGTGACAAGTTCCTAGAACCAGAACATATTCTATATATCCTTTGCTCAGTACCTTGCCTGATATTTGTATCAGTTTATTTTCAGTTACATTGGAACATATGTTTGCATGTGTACATCTTGATTGTACATAGGAATGGTTAGTCTCCACACTGAGGGTTTTTTAAAAATATTTACCAACATTTATCCAAGACCAGATCATTAAGGAAAGCCAGGGATTCACACTGCATTTATTGCTCCACTGGGTCAGCATCTCAGAAAAGCATTTCTCCTTGCCCTTTCACACTGGGACCCTGGGGAAGAATCTCATTTCCTCTACACAATGAAAATTGAAGCCTAGATATAGAGTATATTTAAAGTCTGGTGAAATTTACAGTGAACAAACAAATATAGGTAAAAGCAAAAGACAGTATAGCTGGAGGTAAATGATAATCTGAGAAAAATCTCTAATTTGGTTTGGGGTATTTTCTCAGTTTTGTCCAATTTTTTTTGCCTGCCATATAAAAGGAAAGAAATCAGTGAAATCAGTTCTTTCAAAATGGTGATTTTACTGCCCTTTATTTAGACTTAATTCTTTAGTTCATTTTCCTTGATTCTCTGAGCATTTGGGGGACATTTTTCATAATTTATATCAGCACAATCACCACCTAGTAATTGTAATATCACTTCTTCCCATACTCACTTCTCCATATTTACTCTGAAAATGGAGGTTGAGAAATAGCATTAAATGCTGTAAAACTGCATGTATTCAAGTAGACGTTTTCTTGCCAGTTCAGTGGCATTAGACCCTATAGCATTATACTTCATATGTAAATGTTAAATGCTCAACAAAATTAAACAGTGACTGGCATATAAAAGTCAAGAAGGCGGAGGAAGACTAGATGGCCGATCAGTGAGCAACAAAAAACAGAGCCTCCCAGGAGAAACAACTCATACACCAGAATAAAACACCCTGGAGAGACCTAGACAGAGGGAGATGGATCCTCTTGACACAGGAGAAATTAAAACATAAAAAAGCTTGTCAAATATGCTGGGACTAAAACTGGAACAGCTAGACCCAGTGTTTTCACTGAGACCCACCAATTTTGCAGTGGACTGAATTTGCACCAGCCTGAATCCACCACTGCTGGCAGAGCCGCCCAAACTCATTCCCACCACGACTCACAGGAAGCAGAGCAGCGCTGAAGTTGGGGGTTGGTGAGCCCTACAAAGAGTGGAGCCAGCAAAGGGACTTTCACTAATCCACGATCAGTGCTGGGATTGAGACCCCCCCACATGGGAAGGGCTTGATCAAATGGGCGACATGTTGGAATCTGGCAGGAGGAGCCTGAACTGGGAGCAACAGTGGCTTCAGTTGGTTCCTCCCTCCTCAGAGCAGATTCGTGGGATTTGCTTGCATTGGGCCATGCCCCTGGCTGGGACCCAATGAGCCATCCCAAATCGATTCCCTGCACCTAGCAAGCACTAACCAGGGAAAGGCCTCTGCAGTTTGGTTGGCCCAGTGGGGAGGGGCAGGCTTAGGCAGCCGCTGCTTACACCTCAGTGACAAGAGCAGGCAGGAGAGGGCAGAGGTCCCTTGCCAGCTTGCTTCAGAGGAACCATGGCCAACAGGAAAGGGGGCTGGGACCTGCAGTGTGACCTGTGTGGAGGATGCTGGGACCATGACAGGAGAGAGAGAGGCAGGAGGAGGCCCCCAGCCCAGAACCCTGAGAGCTCTGATCCAGGAGAGGGAAAAGCAAGGGCAACTGAGGGCAGCAAACACGCAACAGCAGACATGGCTTCAATGGACACTAAAAGATATCTTCGGGACCTTGTAGATGAGCTCAAAACTGAAATATTAAATCAGGTAAAGCAAGATAGGAGTAGAGAAATAAAAGAAATGCTCTCAGGGAACATCTTTCAGGAAGATACAGACAGTAGAAGGGAGGAACACAAAAAAAGGAGAGAAACATTCAATGAAGAATATAAAGAAAATCTAGAATACATGAAGCAGATTCAAAGAGACTACCAGGAAATTAAAAATTCCATTGAAAGCTGGCAAAACTTAAAAGAAACTAAGGATAGACTATCAAAGCTTGAAGACAAGTTTGCAATGTGTGATTATGAAAGGAAAGATCTCTTAAAAATAACAAGGAAACAGGCAGTAACAATACAAAGGCTAGACGATGATAAAAGAATCTACAATTTAAGAATAAGAAATGTGAATGAGGAAGCAGGAATACAAACAGGTGAATCACAAAGGCTATTCACAGAAATAATTAAGGAAAACTTCCCAAGCATGGGAAAAGAAAATGACATTCAGTTATGTGAGGCATACAGAACTCCAGCCACCTACAACCAAAACAGATCTTCACCCAGACATATAATAATCAAGATATAAGAAGAAATTCAATATTAAAACAGAATATTAAAAGCTGTCAGAGAAAAGAAACAGATTACCTATAGAGGTAAGCTCATCAGGATCATGTCTGACTTCATACAGACCACCAGATCAAGAAGAGCTTGGAGCAAAATATTCCAAGCCCTGAAAGAAAATAACTTCTAGCCCAGATTGATGTACCCTGCAAAACTGTACTAGAAAATAATGGAGAAACAAGATGCTTTCATGACAAAGAGGAACTGGGCAAGTTTGTGTCCACCAATCCAACCCTACAGAGAATACTGAAGGACATTCTAGAGAGAGAGAGAAAAAAAACAGGATTTTAGGAACAGTGGCAGAGAGGCCTCAATGAGTGGGGCAGGCAGTAGAATGAAGGAGAAAACTAAACAAAGGCAGAGAAATAGCTTAGTGGAAATGCAGCAGAGAAGGATAACTAGAAACATGGATGGCCTTGATAAGCTATATTGTTAATTGTGCACCAGGATTTAAAAACCCACATTACTCACACTACTCTGCTTAGATATATTATATTCTGTTCCAGTCATTCTACCTGTACTAGATTTGAGGGTACAAACAGTAATCCCAAAAATAACAGGATACAGTATGGTAATCATCCTTAATTTCCTATTAAGTCAATCTAAAGCTCTTTAAAACCTACACTGTTTTACCATAACTGATTGTAATCAAATCTGGTTTGTTAGAGCACTGTTTTGTATTGATAGATTTTATTCAAAGCTGTTAGGATTGATAGTATCAAGTCTGACAGTATAGGCAGCTGTACTTAAGATGACAAGATTCACTAGAATATCCACTCTGGTTTGATTATTACCTGCCTTTGAAGTTTTATATTGTCTACAATGTTTTATTTTTTTACTAATATTGTTATGTACTGCTATATTCAATTATACTGCTATATTCATTTATGCCTGATGATATAGGCAAGTCTATTGAAGATAATAAGAAACAATACAGCAATCATTGTAGATCACCTTGTACTGTGGTTTTATACGACTCTTTGGTTACATGTTTTTATAGGAATTTGTTTTGTTTTGTCTTGCTAAGTTTTGTTTTTCCCTCTAATACAGAAAGGATAGAAATACATGTAGAGACTCATGTATGTGTAGCCGTTTACACTCTCACTGTTTGACGATCTACTTTGTACGCTTTAATTTTGTAACTTGAACAACTATTTCTAAGAGGACAATATGTAATTTATCAACTAGTGATTTCTTATTGTTTATCTTTTTTTTGAAATTCTGTGTTATCTCTACCCTTTACATGATTTTTTTTCTCTTTAAATAAAAATTTTAAAAAACTCAAGAAGGGACACAGATTATTGATGATATATAAATATATCTAATTTGATTATTTTAATACAATTATATCATGATCAAAAGCTTAGATATTTTATGAATACACACATGTTCATTTCCTAGAGTGATGTAGGACCTATATTACCAAGTTTTTCAGATCTTGGAATTATCTAGAGAGATGTAAGTGTGTTGATATTGAGATGTCACTGACATCCTAATTCAACTCATGTTTGTGATATTGTTGCAGCAGCTGAATTAGAAATATTATAGGCAGTCAGACAGGGCTGGGTTCTCAAAGGAGCCAGTATAGAAGACTAGATACCTTGCAACTTTGGAAGAAACAGACACCTCTGCTGTGGGCCAGAACTCAAGACCAAAGGCAAAACAAATGCAGCCACACCCTAAGTATAAACAACAGAAATTGATATTCTAAATAAGTATGGGTCACCTTGAGGAAGCCAGGGGTCACCCTCCCAACCCTCTATAGAGATTCACTGCCCTTTAAGCATGCCTGCTTGCTATGTGACTCCCATCCCCATTTGTGCTTGATTTGCTCAATTTTACCTGAACAATTAATCTTACTGGCTGACGATAGTACTGATAACCTCCTGTTTACCTGCCTTGCCAGTTCCCACATTTTCCCCGTCTTGGACCCAACTCACCTTTGGTTTTACTCTATAAAAGTTCCTAGAAAACGAACCCACTCAGGACCTCTCCTGTCTCTCTTCCACACTTTCTTTCTCTCCGTACATATATTCTGCTCTTAACCTCCTGTGTTCCTAAAATTCATTCTTCAAATTTAGAGAACACAGATTCATACTGGACATCTAATGGGTTGGGGGTTTCATTCCCCTATTATCAGTATCTGTTGTAATCTAACTCAAGCAGTGCCATTCTGTTCTGTATGCGCCACACCTTTTGACCTAAACTGCAACCATTGCCCCAAATTGCACTTTGTACTTCTCCTGACTCCAGGAATTGTGTTCCTCCCTTAATGCCCACGGCCTGCATGCATAATGTATCCCTGGAATAGACTAGCCATAAACCTCTGTACTTTGACCCTAGGCAAACAACAGGATGTCTTCTTTCCTCAGGAATGCACAGGTGTGACTCCCCCCACCTTTGAGGTTTTTCTCTTTATAAACCACCCCAAATCTTAGCCTAGTTGCACAGTAGTGTAAATTCCACCCTCATGCTGTGTTGCTGGATGCCAGCCTAAGTATTAAAGTGCTCTTTTCTTTTTCCTCTAAGACGTCTTGGCCTTTTTATTCTTTTTGCCTTTTTACAATTTTCATTTTATTTTGGGGTGCAGCCTTTTGGGGTACAACAGTATCATAGACCTCAAAATTTCTTGAAACTGCTCAGATGATTCTAATTTGTTTCCAAGGTTAATGTGAAACAGCTGCTTAAATATATTTTTGATTTGAACATAATCATTTTGTATTATTTTATGTTGTTACGCCATGTGCATATGCTGTGAGCTGGTTAAACCAGCCTGAGCTTCATATCTCTCAGTATATATGCATATGTGTATTTTCATTGTAGTAACACTTAAAATTGACTGTTTTAAAAGGTTGGAATTTCATAATACATCTTTATTAACTATAGCCAATGTCTGGCTTTGTAAATCACTAGAATTTATTCCTCCTCCCAGCTTCTATTTTCACACAAGATGAAGAATGTGCATATGGAGAGATACCATGGTTACATAGAGAAAGTAGTGACATGCCTAGCTCTGTGGTACTCACCAAGGTTTGTCAGAGTGACAGGATGTGGTAGAGACACCGACTGCTGAAATGCAACCAAATGGGAAATACGGAGACGAGAAAGGGTAGAACAGGAAGCGAAGCTGGCCCCAAACCTAGCTCTTCTCCTGGTAGTTTCTGGGATGCTACGGCCCGGGGCAACCCAGAGCTTGTGGTTCCTTTGTGAGGACACAGCCTGGAGGCTATAACAGCAATAGGAAAGTGACTCCCTGTTCACGGGCTTAGTACACCCTTCGGATCCAAACAGCAAATGTTTTGTGACTCACACAGGAATTTTGGGGTAAGAAGGTGGGAAGCAACCAAAGCAGAATACCCTCCACTGCCCATTCTGCGTGCTGCACGAACCACGCAGTTACCATTGGGTTCACTGGTTGGAGTCTGAGGGAATAACAGACAAGGGCTTCCTTGTTCAGAGACTCAGTTTCCACAGCAGGCCTGAATGCTAACCGAGTCTCAGGGGCTGAGTTAGGGGTAGGAACTAGCAAGGCCTAGACTGGAGTGTCTGGGTACAGACGGCTGACTCATAGCACTAGACAGAGGGTAAACACCTCTCAAAAACAGGCTCAGTGGCCGGGGCTTTTGCAGTCCATGAGCAACTGAAGTAAAGAGAAACAGCATCCTGGGAGCTGCTTTTCTCTGTGACAGGCTCGTCCCTCATGCTGCTTTTCCCCAGGAGCCACTAACTGTGAACTGAAATTAAAACAAAAACCCAATGTTTTAAACTGAGATGGATGAGTGATTTCAGGTTGGAAATCAGAAGACTAGAGGGCTCATAAAAAAATTAAATGGTAAAACCAGACATAGGAGGTTTCAGTAGGAAACAAGGACTTTGTTTACTTTTGAGCTCCAGGCCAAATGTTTCATGCTCTGGATGAAAATTTGTCTATATTCAGTTCATGTCCTGAGAAGTTCAGGAGACCGTGGTTAAGAGGAATAGACCAAGAATCTGACAGAGAACAATTAACAAAGGTCAAAGTTGAGTCTGTACCATGGATACTGTTGTGGATTTCCAGCCAGATTTATACTGAAATTTAATTGGAAAACACCATTTAAAAAGTTCTCAGTTTTGCCAAGAAGGAAGTATACGCAAAAATAGAGCAGTAAAGAGCCAGCGTGATGACAAGATTAGCACTGAAAAAAGACAAATGTTTGCATTAGAACAATGGGATGGATGCCTTGTGGGTATACTGCGAATCTACAAAACCACAGTCCAAGATTTAAGGGTGCGAGGGTACAGAACTTTTATTTAAGGTGAAGGGCATGGGTAGGCATGTTGTAGAAGTGCCGTGTAGGGAGTCAGGTTGTCAGGATTGGTTTCTCAGAGCTCTACTTCTAGACATTTTTAGATATCTTTTATTGTTTAGATCTAAAATGCCCCCCTCCCCAAATCGCATGAGTTTGAAAGGTGATTTAATCCTGAAAGTGCTATACTGATTAGTGAGTAAGTCTACTAATAAATTCATAGCTAATTTGCTGTTAGGATGTGGAATCTGGTTAGAGGTAGGTCATTGGATGCATGTTCTAGAAGTTTCTGCTTCCTTCTCTTGTTCTTTTTCTCCATTTCCTCCCTTCCCGATGATGTGAGCAGCTCTTTGCTTACCATGACCCTCTACCATACTGTTTTTACTTAGAGGCAAACGATCATGGATTGTAACCATGAAACCAAATCGACCTTTCTCCCATTAAATTCTGATGCCAGGTATATTATCCCGGTGATCAGAAAATCACTGAGGCATATTTTGATTCTGAGAGTGGGGTTATTGTGACTGTACCTGCAAATGTGGTTTAGAAATCCTTAGAACTTGATCGAAAGATAAATTTGAAAGAGTCTTACATGGAGAGAACAAACCCTATCATGTTGTGAGCTTTGGTTGATATAGAATACTGGTAAGTGTAAGAAGACTCAAATGCTGACCTAAGTGCAAACAGTGGAGAGCAAGATTAGGAAATTTCTTTTGGGAACAGGAAGTCTATTGGCAGTTAGATTTGAAGCCATGTGGACAATACACTGACAGAAAATTTGTCTTCATTTTGACTATATCCTTAGACTTTGAGGGAGCCTAAGATTAAAGATGGTACACAAGTTAATCTGTTGGAGGAAATTTCAAAGTGGCCCAGTGTTCAGCTTATAACACTGGTACTTCTACTTCTCTTTAATCAGATGCAGAGAGAAAATCAGGACCAAAAACCTGATGTGAAAACTTCCCAGTTTCAACAAAATGAAGCACCTGATAAAGGCAAACATCAGGACAAGAGACAAGGAGTTTTGAAGGCATCTCTAGAATCAGGAAGATGTAATACTTTCCAGGTTCAGGAGTATGACAGTTGCAAAATTTTCATTACAGAAGATAAACTCTAGACTCCCCACATGAGAAAGGCTACATGGCGAACTGGTAGTATACATGGAGAGCCTAGTCATATAGCCCTGTGAGACCTTAGCAACCATGATGCAAGGGGGTCTCACTGTTGCTGAAGCTGGCATCAGAGGCCTTGGCATCACCCAGGTGGTTCCTGTATTATAGGCATGTACAATACAGGAGTTTATAGGATAAGGAGAATTTTATCCAGATTTCAGAAGGCAGCCTTGAAAATCAGTTATTGTCACTTTATGTGGACAATGCATGAATGTGTGAGTGAAGATAAAGAGATGGAGATGTCAGGAAGCTGGAGATGCCAGAAATATGGAACGTCCACTTAGAGAGCAGCAGGTAGTGATCAGAGTCACCATAAGACAGGAGCCATGAGAACTAGAAGTGGCAAAGGTGTAGGGTGGAAGCCATTGAATAATTTTGAGGGTCATATCTCACTGCAGCTCGTCCTGGGCCCTGGACATGAAACTGCAGGATTTAGGGTTTCCACTGATGGGTTTTGGCCGCTCTTTGCTCAGATTCTTTTCTTGCTTCCTATTTATCCATTCAGAACAGAAATGTTGTCCTGTGCCATTTGCTTTGGCATAGTTTAACATTTTCCTTTTTTGGTTTAATTTTTACAGCGATGAGTTTCACTGAGTCTCAGAGGAGACTTGGTTCTTGGATTTTTCAACAGTGTATATCCATTAATACTTCATTCTTAGAGACTAACTAAATATATTTAGCATAATAAATAGATATGGATCTTTTGGCGGCCAGAGATGGAATGGCATGATTTAGATATACAATGTCCCCCCAAAACGCATGTGTTTGGAAGGTGACTTGCCATGGAAGTGCATACGAGACAGTGCATTAGTCTCCTGCTAAGTTAAAGCTAATTTACTACTCAGATGTGGGGACTGGTGGAGGCAGCTTTCTGGTGGCATGATCTGGAAGGGTGTCTCTTGACTCCTAAATCTCTCTTTGTTCGCTGACTGTTAAGAGGTGAGAAACTTTGTCTTCCATGCGCCTCTGTGATACCATTTTTAACTTGGAGCCAGTTGACTATGGAATAAAACTATGAGCCCGAAAAACTTCTTCTCCTTTAAGTTGTAAGTGTCAGAAACTTTATGCTGGTGGCAGGAAAGTAACTTAGGAAGTTCCCATCTCACTCTAGCACTTTACTATTATTTTGGGGTAATTTTTAAATGAATTATTTGCCCCATGGAATGATGGCTTAAGAAAGCCATCCTGCCTGTAATCCCAGCACTTGGGAGGCTGAGGCAGGAGGATCATTGTGAGTTTGAGACCAGGCTGGGTTACAAAGTGAGCTCAAGGGCAACCTTGAAATGTATAGAGAGAGACCCTTTCTCAAAAAGACAAAAAATAAACAAATAAATACATAAATAAATAATAAAAAATAAAATCATCCTGTGAAAAGTTCTCCCCAGAAAGTTTTTGCTCATATGTAATTGATTAAAAAAAGGTCTGTCTAGAACATTGAGAGAGTTAAAATTCCTTTCTTGATTTTATAGACTGCATTGACATAAATTTTGTTGGCTGAAATAACAAGTCAATATAGTTACAATCACTGTTGGTCTATGAAACTGAATCTTTTGTGCATTTATGAGGTCTCATAGACTATAACAATATATGAACACATTACACAATGGATAAGTCAGTGTACACATTGCTATCTCCTCTTTCACTATTTCTGTAAGGTAAACTTTCAAAAATCTTTCTTTGGGGCTTTTAAAATATTTCACATATTATACTCATCTATAATTATGCTACCGTACAATAACACGCTTGTTGCTCGTATCTGTCTGAACATTGATTGCACCATTGATCAAACTTCTGCATCATCTCTTAGTATGTTCCCACACGGGTGAGGACCATTCTCATCCAAAAGTCTAATTCATCAACCTTTTTAGAATCTACTAGAAGCAAAAGCATGCTCTGTTCCCGGTTTTCCTCATATAGTATAAAAAATCTCCATGCTTGTGCATGTGGGCTTTTCATTATTTTTACAGTTCAACTTTATTACACTGTGTGTGTTCTACCTATAGAAAACAAAAACACAATGGGAGAGACTATTCACAAACCACAAATAATTAATATTTTAAAATCTAGAAGGAACTCAGAAAACAATGGAAAAATATGGCTCAAGTGAAAATTAGCAAAAGCCACTTGAGTTTCTTTTATAATGTGGTTTTTAATACATTTGTACTAATTATTCACAAATATTTTTCTATTCATCAAGCTGTCTCTTCACTTTTTTCCTTTGCTCTCAGGGAAATTTTTAGTTTGATTTAATCACATTTGTCCATTTTTGCTTTTGTTGCTTATATTTCTTAGCTTTTATAAAAAAGAAATCGTTGCCTGTACCAATGTCCTGTGAGATTTACACTGATTCTTTTCAGTAAGGTTGTAGTTGACATCTTACATTTGAATTTTTACCCCATATTCAGTTCATTTTTATCAGTGCTGACATAGGGATCTAGTCTTATTTCTCCGTGCTTCCATATACTAAATTTCCTGCAGTGTTTATTGAAAAGACTGACATTTCCCACTCCATCTGATTGTAGCTCTTTTGCTGAACATCTGTTGTGTCTAAACAAATGAAATTATCTCTCAGCTGTCTGTTGTTCTCTTTAGTCTATTTGTTCATTTTCACACCTCTTTCATGCTCTTTAGGATAAAATAACATTCTTTTGTTCCAATCCTGGAGTTTAAACCCAGGACTCTGCATAGAGCTACATCCCCAAATATTTTGTTTTGTTTTGTTTTATTATATTCTATTTTTTGAAATAGGATCTTGCCAAGTAATTTAAGCTCCCAAGGCTGGTTTGAACTTTTGACTCTCTTCCCTCAGCCTCTACCCAGCGGGCTTCTATATCTTTGTGGTATATTTGAGAGTTAAGTGTTCTGATGGGTCCAGTTTGGTCTTTTCATTAACTGCTGCTTTGGCTGTTTAACATTTTTGCTTCCATAGAAAATTTAAAGACTTTTTTCTTAATGAAGAAGGTCACTTGTATTTTGAGAGAGGCTGCACTGAATTTGGATATTATTTTGGTAACATGAGCATTTCAACAATGTCAATTTTTTCAGTTTGTGAGCAATTTTTTCAGTTTGCATAATTTGTCCTTTAACTGTTTTGTATGCTCTTAAATGACTTTAATCAGGGTTTTATCATTTTATTAGTTTTTTTCCTTTTTGGTTAAATTTATTGCTTGATATTTAATTTTTATAAATGAATTCATTATAAATGAAATTTGTTGATTTCTTTTACAGTTAGTATTTGTTGATTTTTTCAGCTAGTTTATTATGCATTATTATTGCACATTTTTGTATGTGGGTTTTCTTTGTGCACTGCAAATCTGCTAAATTTGTTTATATTAGTTCTGATGATTTTTGATGGGAACTTTTGTTTGTCTTTATATAAAGTCATGTTACCTCTTCTGCAAGAAGATGTTTGGATTTTACTTTTCATTTTATTTGCATGTATTGAAATATTCTCAACTACGTAGACTAAATCCAACTTCCATGGCTTATAATCTATTTATTTGTCAGTGAATTCAGTTTGATGATATTTTATTGAATATATTTACATCTATGTTCCCAGTGAATTCTGACCATCAGTTTTCAATTTTTGCTTGTGTGCTATTTTCTAGTATTTGTATCATGGTAATTATGGTCTCATAGAACAAATTCAGAAGAATTCTATCCTCTTAATTTTTTAAGACAGTTTAAGATCAATTTGTGTTAATTCTCCTTTAGAAGTTCAGTATAATTTGTCTATGAAGATATATATCATGTTTCAGGGTTTCTTGGTGGGAGACTTTTTATTGTAATTCAGTCTCATTACAATTGTCTATATAGATTTTCTGTTTCCTCATGATGCTGTATGACCAGGAAATTATTGATTTCTTCCAGATTTTCCAATTTGTTGATGGAGAATAGTTCATAAATGTCTGTAATGATTCATGTAACTTTGTGGTATCCATTGTTATGACTTGTTTGCATCCCTAACCTTATTAATTTGAAAAATTAAAATTAAAAAAATAGCAAATAAACTCAATAGATGTTTCTGAAAAGAAAATCCACAACTGGCCAATCAGTATATGAAGAAATGATCAAAATTACCACTAACAAGCAGGAAAATTCAAATAAAAATCACAATGTGCTACCATCATCCTCTGGTGTCTGTTAGTAGAATTATAAATTAGTGCAACTACTAAAAATCATTCAAAAAGAAATATTTATTCATTATAGAAGAAGGTTTATCTTAAAAAATCTGAAAGTAGTACTATCACATGATCCATCTTCTCCACTATGCCTCCTTGTGTTATTTGCAGCATTATTCATGGTTACTAAGATACAAAATAAACTTTAGTGTCCATGGATGTCTGAATGCATTTTTAATGTATAATATGTGCACAATGTGATATTATTCAGCTCTGAAGTGAATTAAATCTTGCCATTTGTGATTATATAGATGAACTTGTTGAATATTTTGTTAAGTGAAATAAATCAGTCATAGAAAAATAAATACTGTACCTTCTCATTTAAATATAGAAAGTAAAATTATTGACTATAGCTTTAGGAAGCAGCCTGACAAATACAAGATTCTAGAAAGGATAGAGAGAAAGAACAAAGAGCCCTGATAATATGAACAATGGTACAGCTCTATAGGAGGAATAAGTTTTTGAATTTTGTAATGCAATATGATATTCTTACAATAATGTATCTTACATTTCAAAATATCTTAGAAAACATTAATGTTTCCAACACAAGGAAACAGTAAACAGTTTGAAGTAAAGGGTAACCTAAACACTTCAATTTGATCATGATTCATTATATACATACATTAAATGTTACAATGTACCACACAAATATATATATGATAACATATCAAATATAACTGCAAAAAGTAATGAGAAGAACCAGTGGAAATAAAAGATATGTTGTAAAAAAGATGTAGGGGATGCTGACACGTAGGTAAAAAGTGTTCAACATGACTAATTTTCAGAGAAATGTAAATTAAATGCAGTATGAGATATATAATCTCAAATCTGTAAGAATAGATCATTATCAGACAAAGAATGCAAATATTTTATCAGAAAGGAAGAGGATCAAATCATGGGTTGAGGGCCAGGAATTTAGCTCAATGCAGGCTGGGGATTTAGCTCAGGGGCGTAAGCGCCTGCCTGGCAAGCACAAGGTTGTGAGTTCGATCCCCGGTACAAAATCAAAGCAAAACAAAACAAACATGGGTAGAGTGGGAACATGGGGAAAGGAAAGGGGACAAAAAGGGATGAAAAGGAACAAGAAGTATTATGTGGGAGGACAAACTCCCCACAAGAAATGTAAACGTTGTAGGGTACAAGCATGTACTAAAAAATGAAAAGTCAAAGATAAAAGATATTGGGAATGAAAATGATGAAACAAGAATCTCTGAGGTAGAAGTGTAGTTTGATCACTCTCCAAAGGATTTCTTCAGTTCACAAAGAAAATAGCATTACCATATGGTCTAGCAAAGTCATTTCCATGTGAAACCATCCATTTAGGAGATATTTTCATTGTCATATCTATTGTAGGATTATCCACATTATTCAAGATATGAAATCAACTTGTGTTCAATTATAACTAAGTAGATATACAATATGTCTAACATCTATACAGTGGATTCATTCAACATTCAATGAGAAGGGAATCTTGCTATCATTGACAATGTACGAGAGAGATGACATTATCTTAGATATATTTGGGTTCTAAAAATATAGAACTTTTAGAGTTTGAGAACAGATGATGTTTTCCAAAAGTTAGAGAAGGTAGGGCAGATATTGGTGAAGAGGTACGAAGTGTGAAGCAGACGATATGAATGATTTCTGGAAATCTACTCTAGACTGTGATAAAATATGTAATAATAATGTCGACTTGATTATTGTGAAGAAACTAAATGTTAGAAAGTAACACTACATGCTGTGTATACCAGAGAGATGTGCTGATTAGAGTGAGTTAATAACTTCATAATGTATGCATGTATTAAAACATACTGTACATTTTAATGCATAGCACTTCTCAGCTTTAACTTCTCTTACTGATTGTGTTTGATGTTCCCTGTGATTGTGTCCTGTCCTAACTTTAGTGACTGAGAGTGAGCCATGCCCAGCAATCATTAGCAAATGTAGCACTATGATATCCACTTCTGTCTACCAAGAGGCAAAGTTTTTCATTGATACTTTAATTATAACCTGTAAAAATATTTTTCTCTTTGACATAAAACAGTAGTTTTTTTTTTAACAAAGTAAAGATATTACTCCAAATGAAAGTTGTGTGGGTCACAAAATCTAATGCAAAACTTTCCAAGTTACCTACAAGCAGAGTAGGTCATGCTTTGAGGGAAAAAAAGATAAAGAAATAAAATTTACACCACTTGTATGCACTCCTGTACTTTTACTTGAGAAAATTTTGTGAGTCACTATATCCCTGGGCCCATCTTATTTACATTTGTATTATTATTCATTTAAACCAGGATTTTCCCAGATTTATAAGTTCTAGAGAGAAAAACTGAGTAAAACTCCTATACATTTTGACTTACCCACAGTCTTTTATACTTTTAAGAATATTTTTAGTGGAAAATGACTTTCTGCTCTGAAAACATTTCTGCTGAATATAGGAGATGGTTCAATAATAAAAGGAATCATAATTAAAATTAAAAAAAATGTCACGGTAAAAGTCAGATTGTTAATCATGATGAAATAAATATGTTCAAAATGACAGAGAGGATTCTGAGGGCTACTCATGGCAAAAGGCTTTCAGGGTGATAATGTGTTTATTTGCACGTTCATTGTGTTCTTTGATTACCACTATTGATGAGAGGCTTAGCACCATTTACATCAGAGAAAAACATGACAGTGGGTGCTCATTCTTCGTTCTTCACTAAATTTGGCACAGCGCTTTGGCAAAGTCAAAATGACCATGAAAGACAAACATTCAGAATTAATTTAGGGGAGCAAGGTAGGCATGAGTGAGTAACTAAAGAAACTCAGGAAGGAGGGCTGCCAGAGCTGATCCAGACAGCGTGGTTAGGGACCAGAGTGTGGGTGAGGAGGTGTCTCTTACCGTAACCTTTAAAAACTCAAACACTGAACATGTATTTTTTCTCAGTTCATACATCTAACTTCATGTGTGTGTGTGTGAGTATGTGCAAATCAGTGATTCTAGGTGTGTTTGAACTAATAACATGGGTTTCTTAATATCAATCAGTTCCATTGGAACTTCTACTTTTACACTGACCATCTAAAGTATTGATTTTTGAAATCACTTCAACTTTTCTTATGACAATCTACAGCCCTTTTATGAGCTAATAAATCACGCAAATAAGAGATCTGAAAAAAGTACAGGACCTACCTGTGTTCCAGTACCCTGACAAATGCAGCCATGCCCTGGGGTACACAACCCCAACTACTCAAAGATGAAAGGTAAGTGCTTCTAGAGAACATAGTTAGAGTCTTCTGTGCAAGTCAATGTCAATTCCTTGAAGGTATGAAGAAATGCCCACAAAGTTCATACTTCATGAATGATGACCAAATACCGTGTGTCTTTTAGAGAGTGCAGTGTACCCTTAACACAGTTTCCTTCTGAAAATTAAGTTAACTTTTAATTTAGTATTTACTGGCACAAATTAGTCTCTGAATTTTTTTTTTTTTTTTTTTTTTTTTGGTGCCGGGGATCGAACTCATGGCCTTGCACTTGCCAAGCAGGCACTTACACTGCTGAGCTAAACCCCCAGCCAGTCTCTGAATTTTCTTAAATTTCGGGGCTACAATTTTCACTTTCCATGTAGCAATATTTAATATTGGGATTGTAGAAACAACTGAAAAGATTAATTGAAATCATTTTACAATTAGCATTTAGAATTAACTCCTCAAACTTTCAAGTAGCAAATACATAATTGCACTAAAAAATAAGAATATATATGCAATATATGTACTGAGAATGAAAACTACATGGACAGGTGAATTCCAAAACCATTTTGATACAAATAAAAATGAAATAATAAAGTGTTGTGGATAGTAAATAATACAATGCAAAATTAAGACCAAACTTGTACATGATTATAAAACTAAAAATTTTAAATATTTTCAATAATATGCATAGGTTGTTATAAAAATATTGACAATTAAACTATGCATTAAGAATATAAAAGCTATTCAGTAGAACTGAAAATAAAAAATACATGAAGCAAAGATTACTGAAAATAAATGAACAACCAAGTTCTTAAAGAATACTGAAATGTAACATCTATCATAGAATATGGCTCAAGATCATTAACTTTTTAAGAAATAGGGCCTTGAGAAATCCCCAATTAGTGAAATATAGACAAAGCTTAAATATATATGATGATAATGAAGTTTAAATAGTATTCTCAGGAACAGGTCAAAGAGACCTCAAATAAATGAAGACATTGAGGACCAGAAACCCTTAGAAATGTGCAAGAAACTCCAACAAATATTGTATTCTAGATCTTGAATCCAAATCATTTAACTCTAAATATAAACACTCTTACAACACACATTCACTGACCAGGATTGGCTAGTAATAGAAAAGAAAGTGGCCGTAAAATCTCCTAGGTCACAAGCACAATTCAATAAATCCTAAGCCAAGTAAATATTTAGTGCAGAAATAAAATTAAAAATAGAGTGAAATACATGTAGTACAAATTTTAAAATATTAGTCTACATAGAAACTGATCAACTTAAATTATGTTCATTGAAAAGTAAGCATTTACATTATTACAATTATTTAGCAACAACTAAAAATGTAGAAAACAAAGCAATCTTGAATAATGAAGAAAGGAATAATTTCATGTAGGGGTATGGATTTTTATGATGGAAACTCAGATTTTAACACCAATGAAGTCCAAATATTTTTGTCAGGAAATGAAAATAGGTAAAAATTGTCACAAAAGTGTGGACTAACTGAAAAGTGAGAAGAAAATGAGATTTTTAAAAAGAAAACAGATTAATAACAATGAGATTTTTAAACTAAAACAATGCATATTAAAATATAAAAACACACATGAAGTAACAGCAAAAATTATTTAAAATTGATGTACTAATAATTTAACAATTTTGCAGGTTTGCTGAGCAGAAAGTAAATCCATATGTGGCGATTTGTGTCAGGCTTAAAGAAAGTGACAATGGCGTGTAGGGTCCTCGACCACCAGAAACCAAGGGACTCTCACACCACTCCTAGATGAGAAACAGAAAGGTATTGCTAGATGCTGAGAAAAGTTGAATTTCTGAATATTTATTCTTTGCTAAGAGCCACAGTCATTTAATAGGAATGGAGTCTCAGAGAGAAGAATCTGGAAAGCAAACACCCTTGTTTCTTGTCTTGTTTTTGTTAAAATCAACCTGAAGCCAGGGTGCAAGGGGCAGGTCACACTATCAGTACAGGTCAGAGTTCGAGGGTCAGAATATGGCCAATAAGAGGAAGTGACCCTACTAGACTGAAAGTGATCTGATTAACCCTAAAACATTGCCAGGGTCATTTGTGGATGTGACCTATCCTTGCAAAAGGTAGTTTAGATTAATTAAATCACACGCTATTATTTTGAAGTGTATATTCAGGAGAAAAGTTTTCATATAATTGGGTTGATTTTCGTTATTTTTCCTTCATGGATTTTGATGTTTGTTTTTATCATATTTACTGTTTTTTGTTTGTTTGTTTGTTTCTTTTGGCACGGGGATCGAACTCACGACCTTGAGCTTGGCAGCATTCACTGGTTTAATTGTGCTTTCCTGGTCGCAGCACCTGACATTCAGGCCCTGTGAAACCATAAAAGCAACTGCAGATTTGGAACTATGACTGTGTTACATTTTCAGGCTCGGTTATCATTTGTGGGATACTTTTTTGGTAATTTTTAATAAAGTAAAACATTTTTTTTCTGTGGATAATTTGATGAAATCACTATTTTATATTTGCACATATTAAGAAACATATATTACATTCTAGAGTTGTATGTAGAATGAAGTCCCTCAAGACAGGTACAGAGATACACTGTTGTAATAATTACTGTCCTACAAGGAAAGTGTACAGTTATTGTGCTGAATGAAAAATAAATTAGCAAAGACACTATTTTATTAAAATATAACAAATGATTCCATGTTAAAAATTGTATCATCTTGGAAATACCAAACTCTCTATTAAAGACAGATAGGTTAAAAAATGATTTAGGGTGTGAATGTTTGTTCTGTTATGCTATCTTGTAATGGGCAAATAGTCAATTTTCAAACAAGGAGTTTTAATAACCAATATACATAGGTATCCTTTAGAGTATACCAAGACATTTTGAAAAAATGTTTGATCTAAAATAGAGTAACTGCTTAAATAAAGCCTTTAGCCCCAGTTTCTCCATCCACCGGGTTTTGAGGTCACCTACTAAAACGTGATTGACCTGGCAAAGAAAAGAGTGTTTTCTCTATCTGTCCACAATATTGCATGATTCTTTTCTTTTCTTGTCCAAAACACATGATACTCTTCTTGAATCAAACACTATGGACATCCTAACGGGAATCAGTATTTGGTTTAAAATATTTATATGCCACCTGGTACACCCCAAATCTACCACACACGTACCCAAACTTTATGACCGAGAAGGGGTAAAAGTAAGAGGAAATTCCTTCTAAAAGGGGACAGAAAGTCACTTCAATACACGTCTTCTCCAAATTTGCTCTGTGCTCACAGCTCCTTGTTCCTCCTTTACCAGTTCATTTCCCTTTTTTTTTTACCATGGCTGATCCTCCTTAGCTGTCACCTGTAATGGTCTCAAAGGCTTTTACCAATTGATATATGTGGAGATTTCTAGCATTAGAACACCATGATTTTTTTAAATAGAGACTTGTTTTGTTTCCAATAAAGGGTGAGTGTGTGTGTGTGTGTGTGTGTGTGTGTATATATATCTCATAATTAAAACATTAGTTCTATATTAGGCCTAAATTAGGATGGGACATGTAACTTTCTTAGTTTTTGCATGTTACTCCTATTAAAAAATATGCTCCAAACGATCAGAAGCTTGTCAGTTTTATACTATGAGGGCTGCAAAAACTGTTGTCCCCTCCCACCTGAAAACAATGATAGTTTTACATTAATCAACATAGACTATGGGTGTCTGTAACTAAGAAGGGGGAGAAATGTGTGAAATGTATGCATAAATATATTTATGCCAAACATAAGCAATTACATGATGTATCTCCTGAGCCCTGAAGATCTGAATGTCAAAAAGTAAAGCAAGACTCACAAATATGAAACAAAACATGCAAAATGGTACATAGGTTTAAATATATGAATATGTTGACACTGAACAGGTTTTACTGATTCTAATATGCTACTAAATGATTAAGAAAATAAGTACATGAAGATAATACGTCAGAAAGCACTGTAATATGTATCAACCATCTAGCATCTATACATTTTCCTTATATATAGGCAGCCTATGCATATAATGACCTACACACACACAACACACACACACACACATCACATATATCAATATAATATTTCTATCTTGTAGCAAAATCTATATGTCTCTCAAAAATAATATATGCTATTTTCTATTACACAATTTGCCACTGAGTTCTTAATAAAATACCCTGTCACACAGGCACACATACATGTATGTGTCCATTTACCCCTTTTGGGTGTGTTTGCTGGTCTGTATGTACGTGGGTGCTTTGCATCCATTGCTACATTTCTGTATCCGTGATGGAGAATATCAGTTATTATCCCATCAAGGTCAAAGAATATTTTTGTCCTATTAAAACTGTGCTAAAGAGACTCACCTAATGCATGAAATTCACCTAAAAAGGCTCCTGTATTAGACCAAGAAATCTGGAACTCAAGGAAGGATTCATTTGCTTTAACAAGATTGTGACCCTAAGGACTTCTGCCTCAGAGTCATCCATTCTCCGAGTGAGAGGTGGAAAGAGTTGCTCCTAACCTCCTCACCCTGGTTCAGATATCTTCCATATGATCACTCCATTTGGTATTTCAGATTTATTCCCCAGTTCTACCCTAAAAAGTATCCTTTCATTCTATCCAAGCTGATCTTCCCACTTCTCCCCACACTATGGCCATTTCTGACTCGGTCCCTGGTGTCCTGGAGTCTCCATGTCCATGAAGATTTTTTTCCCTGCTTTTCATTTTGTCCTGACCCTGGTCTCACCAGCAGTCTCTGCCTTCTTTTCTGTTGGTTCCATCTAGGCACTTGTACTCAGTTCTCATATGGTAGCAAATGTCTCTATCGAAACTGAAATGTTACAGCCGCGATGATCGATTGTGTGTTTCAGAGGCATTCAAAGTTGCAGAAAATAATTTACTGCTATAAAATCTTGCCTTCTAAAAGGACGGTTCAGCAATGCTTTTGTGTAGCCCGAGGGTACTGTTTTTACTGAATAAAAACTCCCAGTCTCTACAGAAGCAAGGTCTCTAGCTACCTGATCATTTCTCCAAAGCAAGGCTACATTTCAAATTGCTGTTTTAACAGATGGTTAAGATCAAGGGAGGGTGGGAATAAAAGTTTCATGCACCTCAATTTATGTTTTAACTATTTTACTTGCTACACTTCCCTTCCTACGACTGTAGGCCTCCAGGGCAAGTGCTGTGTTCTTTGTGACCTTTGTGTGGCCACAGAAAATGATAAAATCACAGGCTGCACACGTTACAGCAGCGTAGCACATTTCTAAATACAGGTGAAGAGTTTATTTTTTGCCTCCTGGAGTGACTTTATCCAAAATATTACCTGTATTGGAATTTTTATATAGACTACCCAGTAAAAATAATTTAATAAAATTAAGTGAATTTTCTTTTATAAAACTAATTTTATGATTTATGAATATAAAAATCAACTTATAAAAACAGTCATCTTTATGCTTCCATTAGATGAATTATTTATAAAGAAAAATTGCAGTATATTTTTCTCATTTAGTCTTTCCTTAATTACTCTTAAATATTCTATAATATATTGTGAGGTCTTGTTTGAGCCTGAGCACGTGAAGACTATTGCTTTGAAAAAGGCGTGTGTACAAATGTGCAGGAAAGCTAAATAAATTTCTTGCTTTAAAAGAATCAGATTTTCCTCAGTGTACAAACAATCATAATTTTCATTGCATATTGTATTGACTTTCAATCTTGTACTTTCAAACAATTTAAAAGTGGTGATGGATATAGACCAGTACTTCTTTGGAAATTGGTTTATGCTACATACTGTATTAAAATAAGTTCTTAACTGTGAACTCACTATGTCTCTTTTATTCTAAATGTTGATATGTTATTGAATCAGTAAAAAGAGAAGCTGCCAGAGCAATATCATGTAGGTATTAGATACTCCAAGACCAATTATTTCTGACAAGGGCTGGATTTTTTGCAATGTACACTACTGCACTTAGTCTGTCGGGAAAGTACAGGGAGGAAACAAAGAATAGCTGTGATTAATTGTAATCTGTCCACTCGAATGGATTCAGAAACTCCTGCTGAATTAATGGAGCAAAATTCATGGTGTGTCTGCAAATAAACATGTAGACCACAGACTGAGAAGGAAAGGTCACCCCAGATGAGGGAGACACCTCAAACTGGCTTGTAGATTCCATGGGAGAGAAAAGGAGAAAGTCTCTCTGGCTCCTTCAGAGGAGCACTGGCCTTTGCTACTGCCTTTGGACGTTCCTCTCCGTTCCCTCAGGCTTCTAGTGCGCTGACACAGATTTACACCAGTTTCAGTAGTGAGCTCCACGCCTTCAACCACTGACTGGATCAGCTGGCTCTCCAGCACAGAGATGGACACTTTGCACTTTTTCAACTCTGATTCTTCAAGTGACCATGTTAAATCTACTTAGAAGATTCTATATGTAACCATAATGCTATAAAAATCCGTTTGAGTAGACATATTTTAGTGAACCCTAACCGATACAATAGTCTACCCAAATACTATGTTCTGGAGTCACTCTGATTTGTAGTGGGAATAATCAATAAATGCATTCACATCGCCACACAAAAAAGGTACAAATGTCTTTCTAACTATGATGCTGGTGTTATTATCACTTAGTTTCCTTTTCAGGATTTAGTCTCCTGTGAAAAGTTCTCTAATCACTTCCCTAGCCAGATTATCTAATTATCTCTGAATCCAAACATTAGTCTGGGAGAGCAAGCATGTGTTTACATACAGAAAGACACAAATAATTCTGGTTAGAAAACTGAAATTCTCAGCCGTGCTAACATAGATAGCTCATAGGAAATCCATAGGAAAGAATTTCATGATGTAAATAGATGCACATAACACCAACATGTGAAACATCATTCTCTATAGATCAATAGAATATACTTTAGAAGTTCATTTCCTTAATGTTGCTTATGATTATCTACCGTCATACACAAATATTTACTATCAAATTTAAAAACATTTTCCAACTCATTATTGAGATGAAATAACATAGTAAATTTATTATGGTTCATGAATACTGTATGTCCTTCACTTCGTTTCTTTACACATGCATAACATGCTACCCGTAATATTATTGCTTCTTGTAATTTTTAAAATATTTTATTAAAAACAAATTATTTGATATCAGCAAACTGAATAACAGTAAACTTCTGCAAGATGTGTTAGTGTATTTTTGACTGTCTAGAAAGCCATCAGAGTGTCTTTCTCCAGGTGAGCTGCAGATTATAGTTTATAATCTGGATCACAGAGCATTGGTAAAATATCCTTTTGGTTCCCTAATCTCTGGTGTGAAATACTCAACACTAGATCCTTAAAGAAGAAGAGTTTTACTTGAATTTACAACCCAAAGTTCCCGTCTGTGTTAGGCTGGCTTCAAAGAAGAAAGCATGGTAGAGTATGGCTCACATTAAGGCAGCCACAAGCAGATGGAGAAGAAAAGAGCCACCAAGGGAAACCTACCAGGTCACACCCCCAGTGGACAGTCTCTTTCAGCCAGGTCAGTCTGCTAACAGGTGGTCAGCTGTACTTCCTGTGCAATTCGATGACATTCTGGAAGTCCACCTATTAGCACATCACTCTCTTTAGGAATACTCTTAATCTAACTGTGATAACCGTCTTGCAAAAAAATAAAAAAAGTCAAGAAACCTATTTTATAGTACTGTTTTAATTTGAATATATTTTGCAACATGTATTGTTTATTCCTATGTCCATTCCCTTTCTTTTTTATGTTCTGATGATGCTTTTTTTTTTTTAACTTAAACTGGTGGATAGATTTTGTGTACGGTGGAAACAACTTTGCAAAGGATACTACGGTGGAAATTTAGTAAGGCTTAAATTGCTTTTACAGAAATGCTTGGGAAGTTCAATAGAGATTAGCATAGAAGATGATGAAATTCTGTACCACTATTAAGGGGGTGAAAACAACTGTTCTTGGGGAACATACCTTTCCCCCCCTTTTTGTAGGCATAGTGCCTTGAGTAAGCTACAGGCAGAAAAACACTGAATTTCAAGTTATTTTGGAAAAATGGACAAGGTTTTTCAGCTTGAAAAAATACTAGGATGGAAATCATGAATGAAGCTGACTTTTCAATTTATCTTTTACTGGAACATATACTCATATTGCTACAAAATTTCTTTGAAGCTAATAACAAAGTCTGATAATCACAAACATTATAAGGTTTCTCCTCACATTTATCACTGAAAAGACTGTTAAAAGCTGTAAATACACGCAGATGCCCAATAAGTGTCCAACATCAAGTGTAAATTTTTATTGAATTTATTCTGAAAAAGCAGAACTTTACTATGTAGTGGAAAATCTCTAGGCTCCAATGAGAGTAGAAAAATAAATTACAGTGTAATGCTTTTCTGATTAAATTACAATTCAAAAAAATTGGCATGTATTACCTTGTAATATGTCAGTCACAAAGCATCATTTTGGAAAATGCCAAAATGATGTGTAGCTTGTACAACCTCATGATGTGGTTTATTGAGATGGGCATTATTTGATTTCTATATCTTTTCCATCTCTCATTGGTGTCTTAGATGCATTCAAGACTAGTTAAAAGCTTGTTTTTCTTTTTGAAACTCTACTTTGATGTGTAAGAGTGAAATGTGTGTGTTTTGTGTGCTTCTGTGTGCTCGTAAGAGAAAGATTAAAATGATTCACATGAAGCTACTGGAGGTGGGGAGTGATAGTTCATGCCTGACACCACCACTCGGGAGACAGAGGCACGAGACCAGCCTAGGGAGTTCAAGGCTAACCCCAACTACATAGCAGAACCCTATCAAATAAAACAATGAAATTAAAAAGTTATTCATATCTCAACAATAAAATCAGAATGCTCCACGAGATATTTGTACAGAAACAACTAAAGCAATTCTGTTGATTTGTGGCTAAAAGATGGGAAGAAAATTACTGAAAGGTTTTCAGTAGGTCAGTTTGATTATTCTCTTGTGATCAAACCTCATAGAAAGTACTACCATATCTTGCTTGCAGTGACAGTTGCTGGATTACCCAAAAGCTTCCAAATTTCTACTCAAAATTGTGGCCTTTCTCTGAGTAATAAATTTTCCTACATCCAAATGATCAGTAAGTCCTATAAAATATTCCTTCCCAATAGAAGTAGAATATGTGTGCATCAGTATCCCCATGTTACATCTCCAGAAAATGTGGGGTACGTCTACTAAAAAACCCTCACCACTGAACACAAATTGGGTCAGTTATCATGGTATAAATGTTAGTGTTGTTTCTTCTGCTTTTAGTCTAAATTATCACCATGCTGTTATTTTTTTTATCATGTTTCTTTACTGCTCTCTGCTCACACTGGTTGATTGTAAGTGGATTAAATGCACCTCTGAAAATCAGTCCCTGCATGCACTGCTATTCTCGTGTAACAATTCCTTTTTTACCTATTACCAAGGCTTCTCATAGCTGATCCCAAGTCTTTCTTTATGTGTAAGTTGAAAAGATATTTTTCAATGGCTGTTTCCCTAAACTCACATTACTAACTACGCATTTCAGTCTTCACCACAATATTAAAGAATGACTCATTTGTGTAATTTTTTCATTTAAGACTTTTCCTTTTGTGACTGCATACTCTGATTTCTTATTGTCTCCTGCTCCAAATCTTTCCCGTGTGTGCAAAGATCTATACTTTTAGTATACAGCAAAATATAAAGCATAAAGTCACACTGCAGACACTGAAGAAGGATTTTTGAGTAAATAATCTGGAAGCAATACCGTAAACAGAAAGTAGAATGTAAATATTTTAGGTGTTATATTAGTAGGGCATATATCTTTATGTTGAAATTTCATTGAAAAGTTTATTGAGAGCAAAATTCCACAATACTATACTATACATATTTTCTATACCATATATTATGTAATACACATAATTACACAATACTATACATAATTTCACACAAGAGGAAAAATTCTGTTGCTCCTTTATTTTTATTGAAAACTATCTATAATGATAATAAATTTCATTGCTAAAGTAAACCACATGGTATGCTCTTCCTTGTCACAAAATCTTTGATTTAGTTTTTTATTAACAGTAGATGTGAAATACAGAAGTTCCTACAATACAAAAAAAAAATTGCTGCCTTATAACTGTGGAACATGTAGAAAACAATACCAGTTGAAAACTTGCTCCCTTTAAACATAAGATTTTTTTTCTCAATGAGTATGCGTTTCAATTAGTCAATCACAAACGTTCACCCCAGGAGGTATTACTCAAAAGTCAATGAGTCTAGAATAGTCTTAGCTAAGTAATCAGGATTCTACAGTTGATATAACCTCACTGATGCATTTCTTTCAACCTGACAGTTCTCCAAAATCTGTATCAAGTGAGCCATTGTTCTATTCAGAGAGAGATGGCACCTAAGGAGAATTGCTTTCCCTGATTTAAGGAAGACAGGTAGCTTTATTTTTTATTTCAGTTAATGAATATAATCCCATTTTTACACTTAGATTATCTATTTCATATGTATCTTAACAAAGGAAATAGATGACAACCAAAAAAAAAAGTGACTTAAGATTGTGTGATATCAATGTCAGTAATAGAATTTCATATTAGGATTCTGATAATTTAATCAACATCATGTATTTACACAGTGGTGCATTTGACCAACTCTTTTTACCTAGAGTTTTCAAAGCATGATGTCTCTTCATCAAATAATTTAAGAGCATGTAAAATGAACAGCATAGAAAGAGAAACATGAACAAAGAGAAATATCCAAGACATGGAAAATTAAAGAACCAAAATCAGTTTTGAAAATTTAAGGTGAATATCTTTCAGAGAAATAAAATGACATAAACATAAGCTGAAAATAAAGTAATTAAGTTTTTCTTAAGTAACATACTTAAATACAAACTCATAAATATAAATAAAATAAAAAATTGGCAAAACCAAAGCAGAAGAAAATAGAGTTTAATTCATTTTTATAATTATGAGGCAAAATCAGAGAAAACATCAACTGTCAAAAACAGAGTAAAACAACAATTAAAAACTAGTAATTCATTTGACTATATTTATATGACAACTCTGTCCCTACATGTACATTTGTAGTAAGAAATAAATATTTGAATACAGACCTTACAAAATCGATTTAAAACATACACTTCACATAACAGTTGGAGAAAGATTGTCAATACATTTTCTATGATTAAAAGTACTGCACTAATATTTCTTGTGTAGGTTGTACTCACTGAGATCTATTGGACTGAAGACTCAAGAAAACATTTTGTTGCTTTGACAAGTTCATGTTACTCCTCATAACATGGTGCATGAGAGTGTTTCTGTCAGCCTTGTTTGCATTCTGCATTATTCTCATTTGCAGTCAATGACTTGACTGACAGGTAATTCCTGGATGGTGGGGGGAGGGAGAGAAGGGGGGGAGAGAGAGAGGCTATTTAACTGCTTGGTTTGCAATACCACGTAATTTACCTGTGTCTTTCAACCTTGCTTTTTTATGACACCACACAAGAAATCCCACAGCACTGTTTCATAATGAACTTCATTTTTATTTTTGATATTTTTTATTTTACAATAAGCACTGTATCTTGATATGATATGTGGTCCTAATACTTTCTAACATGCTTAAAATGTGTTTTTTTTTCATTTAAAGAGTAATAACAATATGTAATTTATCAACTAGTTATTTCTTACTGTTTTTTTATGAAATTCTGTATTATTTCTACTCTTTTTTTCTGTTTTGCTTTTTTCTCTAAATAAAAATAATAATAACAGATACATATTCAGAATGGTTAACAACCCCAGACTCCTAGAATGTTTCTCCCGTAGTAGTCAAAAAAAGCAGGTTATATTATGTATTACTTGAGACATTTATTTAAATCATGGTATTATTGGGAAAAGAGCATTTTACATATTTTATATATTTTTGTAATGGAAAATATTACTTTGCATTGTTTGCTCCAACTCTAACCCAATAATTATAAGTTGGAAACTCAGAAGAAAGTTTTGAGCTAGTATTGTTTGGACCGGTTTCCATGCCTAGATCTTCTAGCAATGTATAAGCCAGGTATCAGCTATTGTAACTCTCCTACTATCATGGTTTGAAACTCTCTTTTATTGTTATTTTTATTTTTTTACTCTCTAAGATAAAATAAAATAAAAAAGTAAAAGGAAGGGAAGATCAAAAGCAAACATACGAATGTTCAAAATTGACTGCTTATGCCTGGTTTCATCACAGTTAGTAGAGCTTTGAGTTTCCTACAAAAAAATACTGTAAAGGCACAGACTTTTGGTGGACAGACCCACTGGGAGCCTCCCAAGACCCTGCACATCTTTACCCAACAATAATGTAAGATTGAATTGGGTCAAAGAGAAAGCTGGAGAGGGCTGTACAGAGAGAGAGAGAGAGAGAGAGAGAGAGAGAATTTCAGTTTTTCTCTTAAAAATTTTTTTGTCTCTTTTCTAAGTGTTCAAATTACATAGATTTCTTCATGGATGGGTAGGTAATCATTTAAATAGTTGAAATAAGCCATGTGCAGATAAAGAAATACCAAAGATCTCAAACTTATGTGAAACCAAAAAATTCAAGAATCATATGGTGACTACCAGACTCAGAGGAAAGTACAAAGAGGATGGGAGGAAGGAAGGAAGGAAGGAAGGAAGGAAGGAAGGAAGGAAGGAAGGAAGGAAGGAAGGAAGGGAGATTGATCAATGGGTACTAAAGTACTCGTCCATAAGAGTGAGAGATCTTTTGCATCCTTGTCATTGTTTGATTGTCCACATTTTATGCTTTGATTTTCTGACTTGAACAAATAACTTCTAAGATAACGTGTTATACATTGTATATAATATAAACATATAAAGCCCGTGAAAATCGATGACTGTGTACAACTTTATATTTCTATATATCAGTTAAAATAAATTTAAAAATAAAATAAAAACAATACGTTTCTTAGACTGATTTATTTTTAATTTTATTTTACGGAGAATAAAACAAAAGAGGGCAGAACAAAGCAGATCAGAACAGGACAATGTAAGCAACACAGCACTTCACAACAAGACAACTGGGTATTAACAGTAGCTACCATAATATCTCTTTCTTTGAAATAGTTGAGCTTAGCTCCACACACAATAATATCAAACATAACAAAATAGAATAAAAGCATTCAAGAGAATGAAGCTATTACAAGGCATTCTGAACCAAATGACAGAAAATGAACAATGGCTACTATAATATCTCATTTTCCATAAAAATTTTCTTTATATTATTACACATATTAAAATCCAGTAAGACACAACATGATAGAACCAATGGTAATAGAAGAACAGAAGCATGGTAGGACTTCAGAGCAAGATGATATTAAATCAGCAATGGCTGCAATAATGTCGTTTTCTTCAAAGTAGCTGTTCATATCATCACACATAATAAGGTCAAATAAAACACAATAAAACAATTCCAACCAATGAATGAAAACATTGCAAGTCTTCAAAGAAATATAATGGGGAACCATGATTACCATAGAATCTTATGTACTCTTACCTTTTCTTACACTAGGGAGACTATACAGTATTTATACATGTGAGTTTGATTTATTTCACTTATGAGTATGGTCTCAAGTTGCATCCATTTATTTACAAATATCTCCATTGGATCATTATTTATATCTGAGTAATACTCCATTGTATAAAAGTACCACAATTCTTTTTATTCATTCCTCAGTTGATGGGCACTTAGAGTTTGTTTCCAATATCTGGCTATTACAAAATATGCTGCTATAAACATGGGTGCACATATATCACTGTGGTATGATGTTTTCATTTCTTTTGGGAATATGCCTAGTATTGGAATAGCTGGGTCAAATGGGACTTTCAACCCCAGCTTTTTGAGGAATCTCCAGATTGACCTCCACAGTGGTTGCACCAGTCTACATTCCCACCAACAGTGCAGAAGAGTTCCTTTTTCCCCACAGCCTCTCCAGCATTTGTTGTTGGTAGTTTTGTTGATCCTGGCCCTCTGTCTAGAGTGAGATGGAATCTCAGTGTGGATTTAATTTGCATTTCTCTAATGACCAATGATGACGAACATATTTTCATGTATTTATTTGCCATTCATATTTCTTCATCTGAGAACTGTGTGTTCATCTTGGATGCCCATTTTTTGATTGGGTCATTGAATTTTGGTGGTCTGATTTTTTTTAGTTCTTCATAAGTTCTAGACAGAAGTCCTTTGTATGAGGGACAGTTCACTAAGATTTCTTCCCAGTTTGTGGGTTTTCTTTTCACTCGGCTGAAGATTTCTTTCAACATGCAGAAAGTCTTTAATAAGACATGATCTCAGTTTATGATTCTGGGAAGTATTTCCTGTGCAGTTTGGTTTTGTTCATGAATTCTCTACCTAGCCCTATGTCTTCGAGATTTTTACCTACTTTGTCTTCCAATAGATTCAGTGTTTCTGTTTTAATATTTAGATCTTTGATTCATTTAGATTTTAGTTTAGTATATGGAAATAGGCATGGGTCTACTTTTAGTATTTGACATATGGATAGCCAGTTTTTCCAGCACCATTTATTGAAGAGACTATCGCTCTTCCAGTGAACATGCTTGGTCCCTTTATCAAAGATAAGGTGGCTGAGTGTGTTTGTAGTTGTATCTTCTAGTCTATTCCATTGATCTTCAGGTCTGTTTTTATTCCAATACCATATTGATTGTATTATGGTAGCTTTGCAGTATAACTTAAAGTCAGGGATTGTGATGCTTCTTGCCTTGGCTTTGCTGCTTAGAATTGCCTTTGCTATTCTAGGTCTCTTCTGGCTCCAGATGAATTTTAGGAGTGATTTCTCTAGATCTATGAGGTATGTTAGTGGTATTTTCATTGGGTTTGCATTGAATCTGTATAACAATTTTGGGAGAATGTCCATTTTCACAATATTTATTCTTCCTATCCATGAACAAGGGATATCCTTCCATTTTTTGAGGTCCTCTTCGATTTCTTTTCTCAGGGTATTATAATTTTCCCTGTATAGCTCTTTTACTTCTTTTGTTAGATTAATTCTTAAGTATTTCATTTTTTTTGGATGCCAGTGTGAAGGGTGTGGCTTCACTTATTTCTCTCTTGATGATTTTGTTGTTGGTGTATAGGAATGTTATTGATTTTTGAGTGTTTACTTTTTACACAGCTACATTACTGAATTTATTTATTATATCTAGGAGTCTTTCCAATGGAGTTTTGGGGGTCTTCTATGTAGAGTGTTATGTCATCTGCAAATAATGACAGTTTAACTTCCTCTTTTCCTATCTTTACTCCTTTTATTTCTCTCTCTTGTCTAATTGCTCTGGCTAGTATTTCCAGTACTATGTTGAATAGGAGTGGTGATAAGGGACATCCTTGTCTTGTGCCTGATTTTAAGGTAAAGGCTCTCAGTTTTTGGCCATTTAATATGATGCTGCCTGTTGGTTTGTCATAGATAGCCTTTATCATATTGAGGTAGAGACCATCTATTCCAGTTCTCTTTAAGGTTCTTATCATGTTTTCCTTTTTTTTTTTTTTGAGATACCAGGGATCAAATTCATGACCTTGCACTTGCCAGTGCACTTATGCCACTGACCTAAATCCCCTACTCCAAGGTTCTTATCGTGAATGAGTGTTGGATCCTTTCAAAAGCTTTTTGTGCATCTATAGAAATGATCATGTGATTCTTACTTTGTCTCTATTGATATGGTGGATTACATTTATTGATTTATGTATGTTGAACCATCCCTGCATGCCTGGGATGAATCCCACTTGGTCATGGTGTATAATCTTCTTGATGATTTGCTGCATCCTGTTTGCAAATATTTTATTGAGAATTTTTGCATTTATGTTCATTAGGGAGATTGGCCTGTAGTTCTCTTTTTTAGTTGGATCTTTCTCAGGTTTTGGTACTAGAGTTATATTTGCTTCAATTAATGATTTAGGGAGAATTGGTTCCCTTTCAATTTCATTGAACAGTTTGAGGAGTGTCAGCATTAAGTTTTCTTTGTATTTCTTGTAAAATTCCACAGTGAATCTGTCTGAGCCTGGGCTCTTCTTTGTTGGTAAGGACTTAATTACATTTTCAATTTCATTACTAGAAATTGGGTTATTCAGCAGTTTCACATCTTCTTGATCCAGCTTTGGTGGTTCATATGTTTCTAGGAATCTGTCCATTTCTTCTATGTTATCTAACCTATGAGAGTAGAGGTTTTCAAAATAGGTGTTGATAATCTTCTGTATTTCCAGAGTCGGTAGTGATTTTAACTTTTTCATTCCATATTGCATGAATTTGAGTCTTTTCTTTCCTTTTTTAAATTAGGGTGGCTAGGGGCTTATCAATTTTATTGATTCTTTCAAAGAACCAACTCTTTGATTCATTGATTCTTTGTATTGTTTTCTTAGTCTCTACTGCATTAATTTCTGTTCTGATCCTTATAATTTCCTCCCTTCTTTTGGCTTTTGGCTTGGCTTGCTCTTCTTTTTCTACCTGTTGGAGGTGTAGTATCAGCTTGTTTATTTGTGTTCATTCTGCTTTCCTAATGTGGGAACTCAGTGCAATAAATTTTCCTCTAAGTACTGCTTTCATTTCATCCCACAGATTATGGTAAATTGTATTTGTATTTTTGTTTGCTTGTAGATATTGTTTAATTTCTTCTTTAATTTCCTCTGTGGCCCATTGATTGCTCAAGAGTGTATTATTCAATTTCCATGTGTTTGGGGGATTTTGGAAGGTTTTTTTTAATCATTAGTTTCCAGTTTCATGGCGCTATGATCCGATAACATGCATGGGATAATTTCAATTCTTTTGCATTTACTTACATATGTTCTGTGGGCTAATATATGGTCTTTTTTAGAGAATATCCCATGTACTGCTTAGAAGAATGTATATTCTGATGGAACACTCTATATACGTTTATCGAGTCCATTTGTTCACAGGTGTGATTCAGTTCTGATATTTCTTTGCTGATTTTCTGACTAGTTGATCTGTCCCTTTGTGTCAATGGCATGTAAAGGTCTCCTGTTATAATTATATTATTGCTTTTTTGATTTTTCATTTCTGTTATTACTTGCTTTGTATAGCTGGGTGCTCTGGAATTTGGTGCATATATATTTAAGATTGTTATCTCTCCCTCTTGAAGTTTTCCTCTAACTAGTATGTAATGACCTTCTTTATCTCTTCAGATCTTTCTTGGTTTGAAGATCACGTTGTCTTCAAACAGAATAGCTACCCCAGCTTTTTTTTTTTTTTAGTTCCTGTTGCATGGAGTATTGTTTTCCATCCTTTGACTTTTAGTCTATGAATTTCCTTTTGGGTTAGATGGGTTTCTTGTAGACAGCATATGGTTGGACATTGTTTCTTGATCCATTCTGCCAGTCTGTTTCTTTTAATTGGTGAATTAGGTCCATTTACATTAATGGTTATAACTGTTATATATTGGTTTATTATTGACATGTTATCTTTCTGCTGTTGTATCTTTATCTTTCCAGTCTGTTTAATTGTCTGTCCTGCTTAGTGGTTTTTTCCTATCTGTATCAAGAATGTCTTTGAGTATTCTTTGCAGGGTTGGTTAGGTGATCATGAAGTTCTTCAGCTGTTCTTTGTCATGGAAGTATCTTATTTCTCCATCCATTCTGAAGGACAGTTTTGCAGGGAAGCTGTTTTCCTTTAGGATCTGAAATACTTCACTCCACGCTCTTCTTGACTTCATTGTTTGTGTTGAGAAGTCTGCTTTGATTCTGATAGGTTTTCCTTTATAGGTGATCTGCCTTTTCTCTCTAAAAGCTTCTAATAGTCTGTTCTTATGTGGGATTTCTGGAATGGTGATTTTTATATGTCTAGGTGTAGTTTTATTTTGGTTATCACTATTTGGAGTTCTATATGCTTCACTAATCTGTGTGTCAGTTTCCATTCCTATGTTTGGGAAATTTTCAGCTATTACTTCTGTAAATAGCCTCTTGATTTAATTTGTGTTGTCCCCTTCTTTTTCACTTATCCCTACTAATCTTATATTGTTTTTCTTTGCATCATCTTGCAGCTGTTGTATTGTTATTTCCTTATTCCTTGTTATTTTTAGAAGATTTTTCCTTTCCTATTCACTAGCTTCAATCTTATCTTCAAGGTCTGAAATTTTATCTTCACTTTTTTTGAGGCAGTTTTGAAGGCTTTCAATAGAATTTTTGATTTCCTGCATATCTCTTTTGAATCTTCTTCTTGTATTCTGTTTTTTTCTTATACTGTTCATTCAGGAATTCTATATTTTTGCTTTGTTCCTCTATTTTTTTTAGCTGTGTCTTCTTTAGATGTGTTCAGTATTTCTGTCACTACTTTTATCATTTCTTCTTTTACCTGGGAGATTATTTCTGATTTGAGTTCTTTCATAGCTTCCTATGCTTGATTCTTTATTTCAGTTGATATCATTTCAGGCATTTCAGGTGTATAACTAGTATTTTCTTCTATGTACATGGCTCCTAGGCTTTCTTGGGATGGGCTGGAGGTTTGAGATTGCATTTGGTCTTTTGTTTTGTCATTTTCTTATATTTCCAGGTTTCAAGCAATGTTCCAAAACTTTCTCTGAGTGTGTTGGTAATCACCTCCTGTGGCCTCAGCTCCTGAAACTCATGGGTCTTGGCTCCCCTGGTTGAATGAAGGTCACTGGGCTTGGTCCACTCAAGCCTGCAAAACCTTTCCAGGCTAATCCAGTGTCCTAGGGGGATGGGTGGGCACCCCAGCACTGGGAGTGATGTCCCAAACTCCCCTGAGCTAACACCAGCAAGCTGGAACTTCCCTTGCCCTTGCCACCACATGAGCTGGACAGTCTGAAGCTTTTTTATGGAATATTTCAAAACTACAAATCTCACCTATAATACTCTGAACTTTTTGACATGTTATGTAAAAAATACTTAAAGTTTACTTTGATCTTTTTAGAGTTGTCGCAGTTTGACCCTATGTGATAGTTCAATCCAAGGTGCTCTGTGACCATCTGTGTGTGCATGACTATTTATTTCCATTGAATTTTGCTCACATAATCCTCCATGCTCAATTCCTTCCCAGGAAGTTTCACTGGATACACAGGTTCAATGTTATGTGTCCAATTACTGATAACAGTTTAAATATCTGTGCATTGCAGATTCTACTATGGGAAAATACTGTAGGTACTGTTTCACTTTACAAATCCTCTAGTTGAGTAATGTTACACATATTGTCTGAAAATTTTGTGAAAATCATATTACAATTCTAGATATTGTTGACTTTGCCCTGGTTTTATTAACTAAGTTTGATTAGAAGAGTTGGCCTACTTTCTCTAGCAGTAAAAAAACAAAGATGTATCTTTTTTTAAAAGTATGAACACATTACAATACAAAACACATATCTCACTTTTTCTCATTATCTACCTTTAATTTTTCTCCTTATTTATATTTTGCTTTTCTCATATAAGAGAAATAATGAGAGATTTAAACTGGCATATCTGATTTATGTCACTTAACATTATGGTCTCAAACTGTATCCATTTCCTTAAAATGACTCAAGTTTCTTTTTCATGGCAGAGCAATACTTCATTCTGCATAAGTACCAAGTTTTCTTTCTCCATTTAATTTTTGATAGATATATAGAACAGTTCCCAATTTTAGCTATTTTGAATTGTACTGACATGCAAATGAGCATGCACGTATCACTGTAACACAATGTCTTTAGCACTTTCTGAAGACCACTGGATTCCTTCCCATCTCAATCATGACCAACCAAGAAGAACCTCACCAGAAGGTCCATAGAAGAGCCCCTCTCCTGGCTGCTGCCACAGCTGAGGTGAACAAATTGAGAAGACTCAGGGAACAGAGGGGATGCAGGTGACACAGCAGAATCCCAACCAGGGTGGGTGTGCAGATAAGCAGGTGGGACTCGGGGCCTAAAATGTCTGAAGCAACAACAACAACATGGATCAACAAGTGTCCCTCACTTACTCCCTCATTATTTCTCTTCTGCCCTCTCCTCTAGTGTCTCAAAGTGACATGGTCATCTTTTGCTCTTCAGCCTTACTTCTGCCTTTTTCTCAGTTATCTTTGTTTTATCCACAATCCTTAAATCTCCCCACCAGAGTGTAAAACCACATTACTAAGGAGAAACACTCTGAACCCAAACTCCCAGGTACAATTGATTCTGTTATATAACTGTAGGTTTTGTTTCTATGATTTAAGGTACAACATCAATACCTACCACAGCTTGTCAGTTTCTAGACTGTGCTTGATGCTATTGCTACTGTTAATTATGCTACTTTAGCTATGATGTCTGGTGCAATCTGTTGTTCTTCCTTCTGTAACAATACTGGGAAACTGTGGGGATAATAACCTCACCACAACCCCACACCAAAGAACTTGGGCCTGAATCAAACTCTTAATTAACTGGGAAGGTAGGATCATGGAACAAACACAAGCCAAGAACATCCTATACACAGAAGGCATTCCTGAAGAACTAATTAAGAGAAGACTTAATAAACATGATATAATTACCTACTACAAAAATTTACAAGGATCAACAGAAAAAAAAACAAAATAAAAATTTTTTGAAATAAAAAATGACAAGATGCAGAAGCAAGATGCCATCTCAGACCTCAAACCCACCCAGAACAAGTCTGGAAGACAACAAGATAGAGAAAAATGGAGCACACAACCCTGAAAATTCTTAAATGATAGCAACTTAAGTAAAGAAATAAGTCCAAGAGGCTGTAGAGGAGATCAGATCAGGAATAATCTCTCAGATAAAACATGAGATCAGAAAATGGAGCACAAAACCCTGAAAATTCTTAAATGATAGCAACTTAAGTAAAGAAATAAGTCCAAGAGGCTGCAGAGATCAGATCAGGAATAATCTCTCAGATAAAACATGCATTTATAAACAAATTGTTCAGCAAATCTAGAATAGAGAAGGATAAAAAATAGATATGATAGGAAAAGAATGTAAATCATGAATGATCAATCTTGAAAAGAAATAGAATGCATGAAATGTATTCAAACAATATCCAGGAAATCAGAAATTCTGTTGAAAGCTGGCAAAACAACCTGAGTGAAACTAAAGACAGATTTTCAGACCTTAAGACAGTGGATGGGGATCACAAAATGAAAGATGTCTTAAAAATAACGAGGGTTCAAGAAAAAACAATTCAACTGCTGCATGATATAAAGAAACATATACTGATAGGTGTAGATGAAAATGCAGGAGTGAAAACAAATGACATAAAGGACTATTTGTTGAAATATTAACAGTAAATTTCTCAAACATGAGAATAGAATCTGACATACAGGTAAGTGAGGTAGACAGAACTGCAATAAGCCACTATCAAAATAAATCAATATTCAGGCATTTAGTAATCAAGATCACAGAAAGTCAGCCCAAGAATAGAATATTAAAAACTGTTAGAGAAAAGAAACAGATCACCTAAAAAGGAAAGCCCATCATAATCACAACACAAACCTCAAATAAAGAAGAGTGTGGAGCGAAGTACTTCATATGTTGATAGAAAAAAAAATCTTTCTAATGCAGACTGATGTATCCTGCAAAACTATCTTTCAAAATTTATGGAGAAATAAGATACTTCCATGACAAAGAGCAACTGAAGAAATTCATCAAACCAACACCACAAAGAAAACTGAAAGATGTTCTAGTAAAGATGAAAATGAGCACAATTTGAAGAACAACAACAGAAAGAAATGATTAGGCAGGGCATGCAATTAAATGGAGGGAAAAGGCAGAGAACCAACAGTGGGAAAATAACATGACAAAGATCAGCCAATATATACCAGTTATAATTATTATTGTAAATGGCCTCAATTCACCAATCAAAAGAAACAGACTGGCAGAATAGAACAAGAGACAAGATCCAACAATACACTGTGTAAAAGAAACACATTTAACTCAAAGTTAACTCATAAACTGAAAGTCAAAGGACGTAAACAATCTTTTATGCAACAGAAAAACACAGAAAAACACAGGAGAGCTATTCTGTTTGCAGACCATGTAAAGCTGAAACCAAGAATGATCAAAAGAGATAAAGAATGTCACTACATACTTGTTAGGGAAAAACTTCAAGAGGAAGAGATAACTAATAATAACATATCCACCAAATATGAAAGCACCCAACTATATAAAATATATTATAAATCAAATTACTGTATATCATTCATGTTTTAAATGAATGCATTTATAGAAAATTTGTAAATGTTTATTAACTGAAATTCAAAAAATTCAGATGCAAACAAAATTCATGTTTATGTAGGCAATACAAAAACAAAAGTAAAAATACATTCTGATTTAGTACCATGGTATTTCCACCACTGTGACTTTGATTAGAATCATCATCTTTGTTTATCTCTGTAACTTAATTTTATCTTGGCCCTCTTGGAGACAGCATTTTGTAAGCAACCTATTTTTATTTATGTTCAACATATTACATTTCATTTTCTTGGAACTCACCAATGGCTTTCCATTAGGAGTTACATAACTTTGTTTATGATGACCCATAAGGCTATGCATGAAATAGTACTATTTTTTATTTTTTACCATCTTCCCTGTTAACAAAGTACATCCATCTTAGCCTGTTGCTTTGTTTCACCACTGATGTCCTTGTCATTCTTTTTATATGACTTTTTCCCAAGACCTTGGAGTGTTTGCCTCAATAAACTTTGGTTGTCAATGCACATATTTCTTCAATGAATCTGCAAAATGATTAATGAACTACTACTGCAACAATATTATAGCTTTACTTATTATCACCATCAGTCAAAATCTCTATTACTTCCAGTTCCATTCATCAAATTTCATCCTATTATGTGAAGCAACATGTAATGTAACTTTTATCTAGAATCATAGAGGTGTAATATCTGAAATTAATTTTTGCTTTTTAATTTGTTCTATTATAAACAGTGGGAAGTGGAAGTTAAGAAGACTAATCCAAGTTGTGAAAATAGTTTAGAGGGCATTTTTTTGGTTTGTTCACATTCCCAGGTGTTTTTGTGGATGAACCTTGGGCTCTTCATAATAGACAAGCTTTATTTGATGGGAAATTTCTCCCTTCATTGTACTGCCTAAATTTTTCTAAACATTAGCTGGAGATTAGTCATTTTCTCTTCTTCTATGAAGTTTGCAGCTTACTGTCTTCTACAACACCCTGTATTCTTAGAAATTCTCCAAGGAAATAGAACACATGAATTTATTTAATGATTTTTCTCAAATATATATTAACTAAACGGGCACTCTGATCCTGACCCAGAATTATGCTAGACAATGGGCAGTAGATACATTTGCATTCTGTATGCTTATTGTAATTATCTATTTTTGAAGAAAACAAAAATCCATTTTAATGATGTCCAACAAGATCTGGGCAGAGACATGAGATGGCCAACTTAGCTCCAGGACCCTAAAATTAAACTATAAAGATGTAATATGAGACAGAATCTTTATATCTGAGTATCAGCCACAATTAGCACTGTACACATAGATTTGCTTATGTGATTGAAATCTTGGAGTTTTGTACGGATTTGTGGGATACTCAGGATGAGAGAGGGTCACAGGAAAATGGAATATATTGCCTAAGTCAATATGTGAATGAGTTTCTCGAACACTATGATTTGCGATAGGTCTTAACTCTGAAGTGGTATGTTTAAACATGTACAAATGCAGACTGGCCAAATACCTTCTTGATTAGTTTATCAATATTTTCTGTAACCAATATAATCAATTCCTACATTAAATTCTTTACAAACATTCAGATTTATTTTAATGGTTGAATTCTGCCTAATACACACTCCAAAGCATTTCTAGAAAATTATGACTACTTCCATAAATCAGTTATTAATCTCTGAGAAAATATTGCCATTAATACATTATAACCTAGGTATAATTACTCCTCAAGCAGATTGTGAATACTTTGCTATCAACTTCAACACATTCTGCTTATCTTTGAAGGACTTACTGTCACTCGAGTTCTATGTGTTCAGATATAAGCAATTATTGTGAACTCTGGACATTGATGCAACAGCTCCACAACTGTTTAATGACATTGAATGAGACAGCATGTCAAGACACTGAAACCTCATTTTTTTTATCTACGTAAGAAAAGTATTTTGATAATCTATGGAAACTTCTTTCATTAACTGGCAGAAGTAAAACAAAGATGACAAGTGCCTTGATCACTGCAGCACCCTTTTCCGTCCATGCCGCGTCCTAGTCCATCCACGCCTTGTGACAGGGTCCATGGGTGGAGGAGAGCACTTCGAGGAATCGCTTCTCCAGGAAAAGGACACCGCATGTGGGAATTGGGCCCAAGGATCTTGGAATGTTTTGTACTGATAATTGTAATTTGTGTAATTCACATATATGTATTTTCATGTAATACTCAATATGAAATCGAAAATAGAAACTCCAGAGGAGTTACTAGAAACCCTCTAGATAACTTTGTGAAAACTAATTGTGAAATTTTACCTTCTGTGAGTAGTATGAGAGAGCTTATACAAAAGCTTTAAATGAAAGAGTTCATGGGGGAGGATTTACAAAATTCCTGTGAGACAACTGCCCTGAGACACTGGACAGGCAGCCAGAGACGGGCAACTAGGACACATATGTTATGCCACTGGCCGCCTAAGACAGGCACAGGACCAATTGCTGTCCTGCAGGCCCATGACGGGTAAGGCCTGGTTGGGTTCATATGAAGAGTCCTTGACCCAAGACAGGTGCTGTCCTCACAGGGCCTGCCATACTCTTATAAAGTGATAAGGGAGGAGATGTAGGGAGCGGCATGATAGCCTCACAGCTGCCGCTCCATCTCTCCCTCCTGTGGGCATCCAGGTGCATTGGTTTACATTTCCCAAGCTAATTAAGTAACAAGATTAAAGTGTAACAAAGGTGAAAAAAGTTAATTAACACATATTGTTTAAGATTATCCCTGCCTGGCCCTAAGCCTGGGACGCTTTCTGCTTAGGGTTTAAGTTACTGCCAAAAGTTAGCAAATATATACTCCAGCTTCTAAAAATAAAATAGGTTCAGATTCACTCACATACTGGAGTGCAGTGTCTTCTGTCTCTCACTCGCCAACTCCCTGACCACCTTTGGGACCCCTGAGCCCTGCCGCAGCTGGACTCCGGCAGATCACGTTAAAATGTTATTAAGAGACTAATGCTGATGTGGATGGCAGAAATAATGAGCTGATACATTATTAATACTATGCCTAAATCCTAAAGAACATATGCCATCTTGTTAAAATGTGGATTATTATTTTTTTTCTTTTCTTTTTTTTTTTTATCGGTACCAGGGATTGAACTCATGACCACACACTTGCAAGGCAGGTGCTTATGCCGCTGAGCTAAATCCCCAGCCCCTATTATTTTTATTTTTGAGAACAATGCATCTACTCTATTTCCATAAAATCAAAGAATTTTACCTTGATGAGTAATGCAGGCCTCACAAAAGTTGTTCTACTGTCCAAACTCCATGCTCGATCCTTGAAATGAGAATACTGAAAATACTCAGCATGCATGTAGATATAGAGTTGTTTTAAAATTGTATTTCATTTTCAGATTATTGCATTTCTTATGACCAATTATTTTAATGCACTTCTTTCATAAACCCAAATTTTCCAGCTGACTCTATCCTTTTGTACTTTGCACCTAAATCTATGACCACTTGCTGCTATTATTATCAGCACTAGGCCACTTTAAATATGCTTATGGAATAGGGAACTCTAGTATAATAACATCATTCAGTCTACAACATTGTTCAGTTCATCATTTACTTTAGAGTTTTAAATACAGCCTCCTTACCACTGCACACTATTGAAACTGGCTAAAAAAAAACATTTAGCTAAACAAAGAATTTTACACGCTAGTATTTTACTCTGTGAAATTTTAAATTAGTATGTGTCCTCCTCTTCAAGAAGACTCTAATATCCTAATTGATTAATTTTACTTCTTAACATGAAGTTAGACAAGATGTGTACTTTTCAAACTGCTGTAGTACAACTTAGAAGCATTGTGTCTTGGATCTTGGTAGTATCTTAACACTGGATTATGCCTTTTTCCAACCATGAGGAATATGAACTGTACTATCCCTCATTAATTCCTTCTTTAGATAGATGTAAGATGTACCCTTATGTAGGAGCCTATTAAGTTAACATATATAAAATCTAAATATTTCTTTGATATAAAATATGTACATTCTTTAATGTATACATTCATTTATAAAAATTGTATTCACTGAAAGTTTATTGAAAAGTTGGTCTTTAAGAACTATGTGGAAATAATAAATATATCAAGAAAAAGAAGAAATAATTGTATAAGAAAACCATTATCAATTTTTCTTTTTAAACTACTGCATTTGAATTATACAGAATGAATTTAATTTTGAGATTTTCATATATGCATATAATATACTTTCATCATATCTCATGACCTTACCTTAATCTTCCCTCCCTAACCCCCTAATTATTTTTTCTTCTCTCATAGTTCCCCTTCTGTTTTTACATTGCATGTTTTTCTAGAATTAATGTAAATGAAACCATATTTTGTCTTTTTTAGCCTTGCTTGTTCGCCTTAACCTGAGCATATCTATGCTCATCCAACTTTCCTGCAATTGATATGATTTTTTTCTTTTTAAAGGGTTAATAATATTCCATGAAGTGAATATATAGCACATTTTCTCAAGCATTGATCCATTGATTGGCACCTAAGCTGATTTAATGGCATGACTACTATGAATTGTGCCAAAGTAAATACTGATATGCAGTTTTCTTTATAGTGTCCTAATGTTGATTCTTTCAGGTAAAATTTGAGGAATCTTATTATTTGGTAGACTCCAATAGTTTGGTAGCAAAGACAGTTTTTGTGGAAGATAATTTTTCTACAGATATACGGGAATACTTTTGTAACAATACAATTGTACTACACTTACTATGCAAATTATTTTTATTATTGCATTGTAATGTGATGTAAAATAATAATGGAACTCACCATAAGTGATTTAGGCAAAATCACTAACAACCCTGAACTTATTTACAACTAGTCAGTCCTCCTGGAGAGTGACGGGGTAGAGTGATGCTTGCTTGAAGTGTTTCTTAGGTACAAGTCACTTGAAATCCTGTTTTGGTTGGTTTCACTAATAAAAAAAAAACCAGTTTCACAAAGAAGAGATGTTGCAAATATAATCAGCATTTTAAGTGCTTTTGTTGCAATCTCAAGGTCTTCTGTCTTGATTTTAATCAAGAACATATAGAGAGTTAAAGTTGGTTGGTACATATTTTTAAGGTGATCATTTGTGCTCTCCAGCTGCTTTCCCCTTCTAGCAAGGACAAAATTTACCTGAGTTATTTACAGTTGAGTCACAGATCTATTCTTTCCCACCTCAGGGGTCTTTTGTGCTTGGGAAGTAATGTTCAAATACTTTTGAAAGCTATGATAAATGTTTAAGGACCAGCTGGAAGAAAGCAAGCCCTGGCACAGTCTCTTAAATTCTGTGCTAATATTTGAAATTTGTGGAAAAAAATCCCAATGCTCACTCATTGCCCCACAGTTCCAATTTGGCTTTTAATTTATCCACTTAATCTGCTGTTTTTCACCTCAAAAGTGATGGATCAAGATGATTGACAAGATTGAATATGTCACACCACTGAGTAAGTTTCATGACCTATTCTATGTTATTAAAATGTGCTGCTAGTAATAAATGTTTTTCTAAAGATAATCTAGGAGCAGCTCTGATAACTGGAGGGAATATATGCTTTGCATTAATTCAAAGAACTGCAAAAACAGCTTTGTGTTGAGTATGCACTTAATGCAGTTAATAATTTCAATCATATTTGGAAAAATATTGTCAAAGTGAAGTGACATATTTTGGCTAGCCAGCAGTTCTCTATAGATGATACAATATTCAGGCTAATTGTGTTGGTTACTTTCCTCTCATTGCTCAGACATAACACCCAATGCCCAAAATGAAGGAAAGAAAGGTTTATTTAGCTCACAGTTTATGGAGGTTTCACTCTATAATCAGTTGGCTCCAAGGCAGAATGGCATGGCAGAGTAGCAACTGTTCATAGTGGCAGAAGACAACAAGAACTACATGAGCAAAATGGGAAAAGCATGTAGTAGACTCTGTTCCTTATATTGTATGTAGACCATGCTCACCACAGGGTGCGTGAGTGTAGCACTCACACCCATAATCCCATCATTGGACCAAGAATCAATCAAATTATAAAATACTGTCCCCGTGACTGTAGATGTGTTTTTCATAAAGGATGTGCATTAGAAGCCTGCCCCCATGACTTTATGAGGCTTTAGGGGGACATTCTGACACAAACCATAACACTCATAGGAAGAACAAACATCTTTTATGTTTTTATTAGTTTCTAGAAGTAACCTCTTTGGTGTGAGTGCTAAACCCAGAAAGCTGTCCAGACATGGCAGCCTCTATATATGTGCATGTAGGAACACAAAATTACCAATTCAGTTTTCCTGGTTGGTAATCTCTTAAAAATTTAATAGTTCTGTACCTGCAGTGTGGTTTGACAAAAGTCACATAATGTACCTCATGTACAACCTCTTCAAAAATGTATCAAATGAACCCAATCACCACTGCCTTGATATCTGTAGACTCATCAACCTGGATTGTTGGTCAAGGTGACTCATCAATATTTTCTAAAAATTATGCCTCTATCTTCTCTGCTGTTTCTTAAATTTGACAAGTTATAGTCCTATCAGGTAGAGGAACAGTTGTCCCTTTAGAACTGCAATCTCTTCTAAAAGTTCACAACAAACATCTTTAGTAGCAGACAGTAGTGTCTCTACCATATGACACACAACTTAGATCTCTGGCAGGGTTTCCTCATAGTACCATGTGCTTATGAAAACTAATGCAGTCTCAGAGCTGACTCAATACAGAGATCAGATAGTAAGACACCAGATGACTCTAAGTACAGTAGACGCCTCGTGTACTTGCCCACTGCCCATGTTCTGTTGTATGATGCAGTTTTTAACAAAGCAAACATCAGTAACAAGCAGCACTCATAGAACTGGATTTTATGGTGTTTTCTAGTTCTTTTTGTTTTTAAATCTCCACAACAATTTCCATAATGTTGACATTGGTATGTTTTCCCACCACTGAGATGTTTAGGTTGCTCTACAGATTTCCCAATAATTATTGCTTATTATTGGTGATAGTTATTATGACAAATGAGGTTGAATTTAAGTGCCATTTGGTGTTTAATTGATACTTTGTATTAATAACTTAGTCTGTATTTCATTATTTTTTTTCTTTTTGGTACCAGGGATTGAACTCATGACCTTATGCTTGTGCCGCTGAGCTGAGTCCCCAGCTATATTTCATCAATTTCAGCTATGATCTTTGTTACATCTTTTCTTCTACTTGTGTTTTTGTCTGTCATCAGTATTTTATGTAGTTAAGATCTCATTGAATTATTTTTCTATGTTGAGGTCCTAGCTATAAGATTCCCTTAGGACTTCTTGTGCTCTATTCCACAAAATGTGATGTGTTCTGTTGCCATTTGCTTCTGATTTGAGAATTTTTAAAATTTCTCCAAATTTGTTCAGTTGCCCATTGATTATTCAGTAATGTGTTATGAAATCTGTGTGTGTGTGTGTGTGTGTGTGTGTGTGCTACAATTTCTGGCTGTTCACTTCTATGTTCATTCAAATATGATCTAAAAAGATATAATAAATTATTATTATTTTCTTTATTGGCAATATTAGATATCAAACTCAAGGACACTCTACTACTGAACTGCATTCTAGTGGTGTTTTGTTTTGTTTGGTTTTGGTTTTGGTTTTGGTTTTGGTACTGGGATCGAACTTAAGACCTCATGTTTGTTAGGCAGGTTCTGTGCCATTGAGTTATACCCCCAGCTCTTTAGCATTTTTTATTTTAAGACAAAATCTTACTTAATTGTCCAGTGGGACTTGAACATGTGATCCTCCTGACTTAGCTTCTCTCAGTGCTGGGATTATCGCAGTGTGGCACAATACCAAGTTTTTTTTAAGACTTCTGTTGTGACTTAAATTGAGATTTACTTTGGAGAAAATTCTTGGAGCTCCTGAGATATTACCCAGCCATTGTTGCATTTCATATTCTGTGTCTTTTATCCGTTTGATCTATGAGGTAATTTGTTTCTTTTTTAAAGTTTGTGTATATCATCTATGTTATTGGAAAGAGTAGGGGACATATGTTGTCTATTATTTTAGTGATATCTTCTATGTCTAGAAAATGGTAGTGTTTTTATGAAATTTGGTTCACAAGTATTTGGAAGATATATATTTGTAGTTGCTAAATCATTTCGTAATTGTTACTTTTAACAGTTTTTTCTGTATTTTGTTTCTTCTGACTGATTTTGCATTGAAATTGACTTTGTTCATATGTGCATCACTACTTTTTGCTTTTAGACTTGTTTTGCTTGGAACAAACTATTTCATCATTTTACTTTCAGTCCACGCATGACTTTGGCAAGGAGATGCATTTCTTGCAGAAAAGTTAACTGGGGCTTGTTTTTAATCCTATTGACCAACCATGTGTTTTTAATTTTTGAATTAAATTCATTTATGCTCAGGGCTGCTTTCTTAAAGGATTTAATATTACTGTCATTTTTTCAGATTTTCTTCTTCTTACCTATAATCATATGAGCTAATTCCTCCATTTTGATTTGTCTTAGAAGTTTGATCCCTTAGTAAAGTAGTATAATTCATTCATAATTTCATTTGCTCTCTCTCTTGAGGTTTGTCCTCTCTTATGATTTTATTAGTATCACTAATTCTATTGCAAGAATCCTTTAAGAACTTTCTTTAATGCTTCTTTCATAGTCTTAAGTTCTTCTCAGTTTATACTTGTGTCAGACTGTCTTTATTTCTCCAATATTGAACAGCTCCTTTCCTGGACATGGTAGTCAAGTTAGCAGCTATTTTCATTTGGGGTTGAAATAGAACATTCTACACCCTCATCATATTTAAGAACCTTGCTGAAAAACCTGCTATTATCCTGATCAGTTTGCCCTATCATTTGACTTGGGATTTCTTATGAAGCTTTAAAAATTTGGTGGTGGTAGGGTAGTCTAACTATAGTATTCTGCAGAGAGGTTTTTCTGGCCACATCTTGGTTTTGTCACTGACTCCAGTATCTGGGTGACTATGTTTTTCCCTATTTGGGAAATTTTTCAGCTATTGTTTTACTAAGTTCTCTTTGTCTTAGGATCATATCTGCTCTTTTATCTAGTCATGTTACTCTTCATTTCAAGTTCTTGAATGTATCTTGGGAGTTTCTTTATATTTTTTGCATAATTTCATAGTCTTTTCTTTGTTACTCTAAATGTTCTCACTCATCAACCTCACTTTTGGGCATTATTAATCATCCCTTTACTTGGTCTAGTATACTGGTTCAGCTTGCAGTGAGTTTTGTTTCATTTGTTGTTCTATTCACTTGTACAATGTCTAGATTTCTTCCTATATCTATTGAATTGCTCTTTCTGATGCTGCATTTTCTTTCTTATGTCACTCAGCTATTTGTATTCACTTTAACTTCACTGTTCATTTTTATAGACATTCTTTCAAAAAATACTTTTGTATTTTGTTCACTTTGATATCATTGAAACATGTGTTTATTAAATTATTAACTTTGGAGGATTCATATTCCCTAGGGTTTTTTTTTTCATGTTTATTGTGATTTACATGGTGTTTTATGATTCTTCTGTATTTGACATATATTACACTTTTTTGTAAGGTCCTTTTAAGGGATAGTTTTGTTTGTCTGTTTGTTTTCTTTTTTGTTTGTTTGTTTTTACTTTATGCTGTGTCCTGGCAATGCTATTCTAATGCACAGGGTAGACTTTATTTCCAATCAAACTGTGTTACGTGGTTTCTCAGTGGCTTCCTTGCATGTATGTGCTCCCAAGCCCGAGCGAAACATTTTTCTCTAGATCTCATGAGAGTGGGACTCTTCTGATAGCTAAAGCAGATGTGCTGTATTCTGCAAGGGCTGTGCCCTGTGTATTCATCCTCTGATTTCGTTAGCAATGCGTTGTCTGAAAGGGAATGGGTATGAGATGTACTGAGGTCCTTTATGGGTGCACTGCTAATAAAACATATTATTTCTTCTGTTACTAATTTGGAGATGAATGTTGACAAAGTGTTTTTCTGATAACTAATGTAAAATATTCAAAAATAGTAAAAACTAGGAGGGTATTTATTGTGGTATATTTACTTGTACAAAAAATTCTTAGTTTCCAGAATAGTAACATTTGATTCATAAAATACAATTGATCCACAATAACAGTGTATATCATTTGATTCTGAAAAATAACTTTAAGTAGTAGTTCTGCATGTAAAAAGGCAACGAAGGCTTGTAATGGAAAGACTATGCAAAGAGGAATTTATGACTAATTAAGTTTTTATTGATCATAGGCTAACACAGAAGACAAGTCCAAATTTAGCTGCCATTCTACCAAAAATGGCTCCACCAAAAGGTAATGATAAGGAATTATCAATTTTCAATAAATTATGATTATTAATTCATTGGATAGCACATTTCTCTGATTTTAAGAGCCATGTATTAAACTCCATAGTATGTGCAGATACTAAAACTTGAAAAGGTAAACTCAGAAAAGTATTAATTCTGCTGACCCAAATCATGTACACAAAAAAAAAATCCAAAGTTGCTATTGGCTCTCAAGTTTAATTTTTAGGAAAATAAAGCTCAAAATTAAAGTAAAAAAAAAAGAGTTCTTTTCAAATAAAAACTAAACATTTTTCACTATTATCACTTTAATAAATGTTAAAGGAATTTCTTTGAAGTAAAGGCAATTGATACAATACAAAAATTATAATCCTACAAAATCGATATTGATAACTGATGATGGTAAATATCTTTAGTAAATTAGTAAGAACACGTAGGGTGTATTAACTTGCTTAATTTTATTTTATTCTTTATTATAAACATGAATAACAAATTCTGACAAAATTGCATACTAAAATAAAATGAATAATATTATTAGTTAGTATTTCTATGATTATACACAATACACAGTAATTTACTGGCAAATTAAATAATTACAGAGTAAAAGTATAGGCCATTTCTAGGCTAGCAAGTTTAAGATCAAAGAAAAAAACAGTATAATGTACTAAATACAGGGAAAGAAAAAATGCTGCATGATTATTTCCAAAGATGAAGAAAATATTATTCGACATTTCACACCTAGGCATAATTCATCATTCAGTCTGATAAGAGGGATGCACTGAAGCCCAATGGCACCAGCAAATTAAGTGAAAAAATGAAAATGTTCTCTTAAGATAAAAAGCTAGGCAAAGATGCCACTTCTACTCAAATTCATTTTATAGCTCTAAGACTATCGCTGAAGACCAAAAAAGAAATGTGAGAGAAAAATATAGAAAGGCATGAAGGAAAGTACTTAAATTTTGGAGATGGCATTCTGGATTTTAATAATTTATTTTAACTATATAAATTTATGGGGAATGACATTAAATATAATTATGATGTTATATATACACATAATTATGGTTGTGTACAAAGCATGTATGCATATAACTTTAAGCAACCCATAAATGTATGAATACTAATAAATGAATTTAGCCAAATTATAGGATGCAACTGCAATTTAAAGCTACTATATATATCATTAATAATTTTAAGTTGAAATAATTATATATAATCAAACATCAAAGTATAAGCTAAGTTAACAAAACATATCCCACACTTTTATACTGGAAACCATAATTTATTTCAGAGAAAAATTAGGTAAAACCTAAAGAAATAAATGGAGAGATATATCATAACTTTTGAACAGAAAATTCAATTTTGCTAGGTCATTAATTCTCCTAAAATTGATGCCCAGATTCATTGCATCCCCAGTCAAAATAGGAGGCTCCTATCTGTTGATTTCCTGGTGGCAGCCATTCTTTCTAGAGTAAGATGGAACCTCAGTATTGTTTAAATTTTCATTCCTCCAATGACAGTGATGCTGAGCATGCCTCCATGTATTTATTTTCCATTTGTATTTCTTCATCTGAGATAAGCATGTTCATTTCACACACCCACTTTTGGATTGGGTCTTTGAATTTGGGGGTCCTGATTTTTTAAAATTCTTTTTATGTTCTAGATATAAGTCCTTGGTCTGAGGAACTGCTGGTTAAAATTATTTCCCATTCTGTGGGTTTTCTCTTCACTCTGTTGGTGATTTCTTTTGAAGTGCAAAAACTTTTTAATAAGAAAAGATCCAAGTTGTTGAGTCTGGGACTTACTTCCCATGCAGTTTATGTTGTGTTCATGAATTCTCTGCAAGCCCCTATGTCTTCAGGATTTCTACCTACCTTGTATTCCAGTTGAGATAATGTTTTTGATTTAATATTTAGATCTTTGATCCATTTTGACTTTAGCTTAGTGCATGGTGATAAACAGGGGTCTCATTTTAGTCTTCCACATGTGGAGAGCCAGTTTTTCCAGTGTTATTTATTAAATAGACTATCTTTCTTCCAGTGAACATGTTTAGCCCTTTTGTCAAAGATAAGGTGGCTAAATGCCTTTGTAGGTGTGTCTGCATCTTCTAATCTGTTCCATTGATCCTGGTTTTTTGCCAGTACCACGCTCATTTTATCACTGTAGCTTTGTAGTATTATTTCACATCAGGGAATGTGATGCCTCCTGCCTTGCCTTTGTTGCCCAGAATTACCTTTTCTATTCTAGGTCTTTTCTGTTTCCAAATGAAATTTAGGAATGTTTTCTCTAGATCTATAAGTTATATTACTGGCATTTTGATCAGAATTGCATTAAATCTGTATAACAATTTTGGGAGTATGGCCATTTTCACAATGTTGGTTCTTCCTAACCAAGAGCAAGGGATATCTCTGCATTTTTTGATATCTTCTTCAATCTCCTTTTTAAGCATAGTATAATTTTCAGCATATAGGTCTTTTACATTTTTCTTTAAGTTGATTCCTATTTCATTTTTTTAGATGTTATTGTAAAGGGCGATATTTCCATAATTTCTCTCTTGGTGAGTTTTATGTTTGTGTACAGGAATGCTATTGATTTTTGAGTGTTGACTTTCTATCCAGCTACACTTCTGACTTTACTTATTAACTCAAGTAGTCTTTTGATGGAGTTTTTGAGATCTATGTAGAGTATCATGACATCTATAACTTCTACCTTTCCTAATGTTATTCCTTTTATTTCTTTCTCTTGTCTAATTGCTCCGGATAATGTTTCTAGAACTATATTGAATAGGAGTGATAGTGGACATCTTTGTCTTGTTTCTGATTTTAAAGTGAAAGCTTTCAGTTTTTGTCCATTTAGTATAATGCTGGCTATTGGTTTGTTTGTCATAAATTGCTTTTATTAGATTGAGGTATATACTATCTATTTCAAGTTTCTATGGGTTTTTTATCATGAACAAGTGTTGGACTTTATAAAAAACTTTTTCTGTATCTATTGAGATGATCATGTGATTTTTGTCTTTGGCTCTATAGATGTAGTGCATTACATTTATTGATTTGCATATGTTAAACCATCCCTGCATTTTTGGGATAAATCTCACTTGGTCATGATGTATAATCTTCTTGAGGATTTGCTGCATTTTATTTGCCAGTATTTTATTGATAATTTTTGCATTGATGTTCATTAGTGAGATTGGTCTATAGTCCTCCTTTTTGGTTGGGTCTTTCTCTGGTTTTGGTATCAGAGTAATTCTTGCTTCCTGGCATGAGTTAGGAAGAATTGCTTCCCTTTGAATTTCAGTGATGAACTTGAGGCATATTGGTGTTAAATCTTCTCTAAATTTCTGAGAGAATTTAGCCATGAATCCATCAGGACCTGGGCTTTTCTTTGTTGGTAAGTTTTTAATCATATTTTCAATTTCTGTAGCTGATACTGGGTTATTCAAATTTGTTATATTTTCTTGATTCAGCTTTGGTAATTCATACATTTTTAGAAATCTGTCCATTTCCTCTGCATTTTCCATCCTATGTGAGTAAAGACTTTCAAAGTAGGTATTCATGATCTTCTGAATTTCCATGAGATCTATAGGAATTTCACCCTTTTATTCTCTCAAAGAACCAGCTCTTTTGATTCATTATTTTTTTGGTACTGTTTTCTTAGGCTTAATTGTGTTAATTTCTGCTCTGAACTCTATAATCTCCTCTCTTCTGTGAGCTTTGGGTTTGACTTACTCTTCTTTTTCTAGAAGCTAGCGGTGCAGCATTAGGTTGTTTATTGGTGCTCACTCTGTTTTCCTGATTTGACAATTTGTTTCTATATATTTCTCTCTTAGGACTGCTTTCATTGAGTCCCACAAATTTCAGTATGCTGTAATTGCATTTTCATTGAATTGTACATATTGTTCAATTTCTTCTTTAATTTCACCTGTAACCCATTGGTTGTTCAAGAGGTTATTACATAATTTCCATGTGTTTGTGTAGGTTTTACGGTTTCTTTTGCCATTAATTTCAGTGAACTATGGTCAGATAATATATACAGGATGATTTCAATCCCTTTGTGTTTACCTCAAATGTCCTATGGTGTAATATGTGGTCTGTTTTAGAGAATGTGCCATATACAGCTGAGAAGGATGTGTATTCTGATTTGCTTGGGTGGAACATTCCCTAAATGTCTACTAAGTCCATTTGTTCACAGGCTTGACTCAATTGTGTTATTTTTTGCTGAATTTTTGTCTAGTTGAACTATCTCTTTGTGACAATGGAGTATTAAGGTCCCCTGTTACAATTGGATCATTGTGTATTTGGGTTTTCATGTATATTAGTATTTGTCTTATATACCTGGGTGATATTGTATTTGGTGCATACATATTTATGATTGTTAGCTCTTCCTTTTGAATTTTTCCACTAATAAGAATGTAGTGACCTATGTTGGAGGGCTGTGGGGAAAAAGGAACACTTCTCCAGTGCTGGTGGGAGTGTGGACTGGTGCAGTCAATATGGAAATCAGTGTTGAGATTCCTTAAAAAACTAGGATTGGAGGTCCTATTGAATCCAGCTATTCCCCTTCTGGGTATTTTACCAGAAAAATTGAGAATGTCATGCCACTGTGATACATGTGCACCCATGTTTGTAGAAGCACAATTTGTAATAACTAAATCTTGGAAACAAAAAAAATGCCCATCAACCACAGAATGGATAACAAAGATGTGGTATTTTTATACAATGGAATATTACCCAGTTATAAAAAAGAATGATCTTGAGGCTTTCATAGGTAAATAGAGTCAACTTGAGACCATATTCACAAGTGAAATAAATCAATCACACTCACATTTATAAATATTGCATTGTCTCCCTAGTTTAAAAAATAATTAAAAGTCTGAAAGAGCAATATGATCCAAAATATACAATAGATATTGTAATAATGAAAGGGAAAGAAAGCGCTCAAAAGGACAGAACAACTAGGAGAGGGGAAAGGAAAAAATGAAAAGATTGTATGTATGTTGGTAAACACATATAAATGTATGTATGTCTATGTAAGCTACATAGATAACTGTACTACTAATCTGTTATCTCATCAGAAAGAACAGTTTGTGCTGTCACTGATTGATCACTTTTATGCCTAGGTTTTGTAACCTGAACTTCTACTTCTAAGATAAAAATATGTAATATATTAAATAGTGTCAATTCCCTACTTTTTTTGAAATGCTATATCATTCCTATCCTTTTTTTCTGTTTCACTTTTTAAAATTAAAAAAAAAATTAAAGAATAGGAGACTCTTTAAACAAAAAAATAAAAGTTTGAATTCTGATTCTATAGTTTACATGGGAATACAAAATGGGTAGAAAAGGCACAGGGAAAGAAAGGGAGCTATTTTATTGTTATCAGAGGCACCAAAACAATTCATGTGACAGTAGGAGAAACTCCCATGATTGCTCATATAGCTAACCTTTGGGAAAACATATTTAAAATTGATACCAAGGACAACCCATTGAGGACCCCTCCTGTCTCTCAGGATAAAAATAAAATAAAATTAACATCAAATGTTGCCAGCATATGACAAAATAATTTATATTAAACCTTGATTTTAGGGAGAATGAATGTAGCCAATTTGCAGAACAAGAGGCTTTATTTGGAAAGAGGAATGATGCTATAATCCACAATGTACACAAAGCACATGACAGTGAGAGTGAAAATTCCCTTGACAAAAGTGGGGAGAAGTTCCAAGAGGAGTTATTTTGAATGTTACATTCAACTGTTTGCAGAAGAGAATTGTGCATATATTAGAATATTGAAAATGTGAAAAAAATTCAAAGCCAAGCAAGAAATCAATACTGAGGTTTTCATCCTATTGAAGGAAATACATGTCCCTTAGTTAACTTTGGTGCTTGTCTGCATTTCTGTCTTTTAAGTATTATAAGACTTTCAAGGTCTACAATTGCTGCAGTCAAACCTCAGAAAAAGTACTTTGGGTTTTTCTTCACAACTTCCTCCGGCCCTATTTCCTTTCTCAGATGCAGGAGCTTTGCCCAGTCTTCCCACTATCAGTACTGGATTCTCAGGCCTCTCACTCTTTGTAAACATCCTAACCCCGTCACACAAATGGCCTTACTTTACTTCTCTTACCATCAGGCATTCAATAGCCTAACTATCCTGCTGCAAGAGTTTCTCTGTGCAAAGTGCTGGCTCTAGAGGTGCAGCTATTCACGCCCACTTGTCTTCTCTTTCTTCATTCTATAGTACGTCACGAGAGTTGTATAGTTTAATAACTCCATGAGGGCTGCTGCTTATCATTCTCTGTTTCTGTTCAGTTCTGTGATAATTCAACTCTAGCGGGTTTTACTCAAATTAGATAGGACCGACAGTAGGATCGACCTTCAGAAACTCCACCAGTCCTGACTCCTTGACTGTCCTGAGACATCTGCTGTAGCTTGGCTACGAGGTGCCTGACTGCTGGCTACAGCGTTCATAATGAGACCTCACGTGAAGTGGACAGGATTTTCTAGATGACCACACTCTCATTGTGGCTTTGTATCTTACATCATAGGTGGTTTCCCTTTTTTCACACACAATCAGTCTTTTTTCATGACACCAATATCAGGGATCTGGCCAAGATCTCCAGTCTCTCAAATGAGCGTACAGGAAAGGCTGAAATAAATGAGACAAGGGGTAGGATTTGAGGGCTCCAGGAGGATCAAAACCCTCTGCAGAGTTGGAGACTCTGGGGGCTGAGACAAAGAGCTTCTCTGGGTGGCTCGTATTTATTAGGTTTTCAACAAAGAGAGGGGACACTGAGGAAAGCATGAGAAATGAACAGGACCTTGGGAGTCACTTCAAAGACTTCTCCAAGTAGTCAATTGTGCCAATTTAGGAGAAGTGTTCTATCTGCAAGATGATATCTATGGTGGGAGTGAGATTGCAGGAGTCAGATGCCTGCAGCTGCAGTCTCTGTCTACTTAATTGGTGTTGGAGCCAAGTGTCTGCAGCTGTGGGCTTATCTTGCCCTTTGAAGCATCTCTGGGGCCACTGCAAGCCTCAGCCAGGACCAGTGATTCACAGAGGTTCACTTACTATGATTCAGTTCCCATAGCCAGGCAAGGAGCTAAGGTGTAGAACAGACTCACAGATAAACATAAAAAAACAATTAGTTAATTTTAAATCCTGCTTAGAGGTGCTTTATAGTGGACTCCAACACACCAAGAGCTTTTGATACTTTCTTACATTATACAATGAAATCAATAATCTCAAAAATAATTGAAATTAAGCCAGGCATGATGGGTCACAGCTGTAATCCCAGCACTCAGGAGGCGGAGGCAGTAGGATTGTTGCAAGTTCAAAACCAGTCTGGGTTACAAAGTGAACTCAAGGCCAGCCTGAACCGCACAGTGAGACCCTTTCTAAAAAAAAAAGAAAAATTGAAATAATGAAATTTAAACGCTATGTTACCACTCATAATTACATATATTACAGAGTTGGTAGAAAAACTATCTGTATCCCTCTGAATATAGTGCTGCATTATCCATAAGTGTTTCTACCTAATGCTTTCTATACAATATCCTACTCTGTAGCAGAAATGTTGCTTTCAGAGTGCAGATGAGAGGCTTGGTAATAGCTAGAGAGACTTCTAACTCTAACCGCAAATGTTCAGTGCTCACCTTACCCTCTCCTCTTTTTATGGTATTTTTATAGGAAGAATACTATTTTTGCAGACAGGAACTGAAACTATTTGTAGTTCTGGGATATCATTTTCAAAAAAATACCTACCCCTATTAGTGCAGGAATGAATTTCTCCTTCTGTATTTCCTGTTTTAGTGCTCTGATGGTTTTCTCCTTTCTCTGAGTTGTACTGTGATTATAAATGATATTAAAGAACTGGCTTTATTTTGCTTGTAACAGAATAACTCCCACAGTTCGAAAGTGTCAAAAAAAGTCACCAGTACTCAATGAAGTATCATTGATTTTATGATAATACTATTCATTTCAGCATGAAGCAAACATTGCCTCAGTGCAGTAGCCTATGGTGAATAGTTTAACATGAGTTGTAAAGTTAGCATTTTTTAAACATATTTTACCAATGCCCAACTATTTACTGAAATTCTAAGCATCTTGGTATGTACAAGTTTACACTGACACAAGATCTATGGCTCTATTTCCTTTTTTGACACATAATTTGAGAGAAAAAAGTAAGCTATGGAATTGTATTCATCATTTGTGAACAGTAAAAAATATGTTTTAAAAATACATTACTATTTTGTGCCCAAAGTTTAATCATACTTCTAAACCTGTCATGAAAGTTGTCCCATGGGTTAAACAGAAATAGGTAATGAAGAAGAATCCAAGCCTTATAAAAATAGAAAACTTTCACTGGATGTTGGTAACATTACAAAATATACAAATTCTAATTTGATGCAGAATTTCATGGATCTATTTTTGACTTACATTTTGGAATTAATTGGATGTCTTTCTTGAAATTAATATCATTTCTGTGAAATACTATTACAATGAAAGTACTTACTCCTAAATATATGAATAATTTGCTGTTTTGTGTATATTTTAAATGTTTAAGGACTATTCTTAATTAAGAGCCCAACTTTTGATAAGAACTTTTGTGGCATTTCTTTGATAATATAACATTCTTAAAAATAACTGGCAATCTAGATAGATATGGCAACACTTTTCTTCATAATGCTTCTCCATATTTAAATTAGGTGTAAGTATAAAATAACTTGACACATTTAAATGCTATGACTACATTAATTTTAACATTAAGATTACAACAAATATTATGAATGTCACAAAAACTTTGTCTTTTTCTACCAAGTCTATAAAAGCATTATGCAATAGTTTTTCCTGTTTTAAAAATCATGTAAATGAAACCTTAGAATTAGTATTCTGTTGTGCCTGACTTATTCCATTAAACATATCCTTTTGTAAAATGTATAATTTGATAGGGTATGGTGAGAGTTAATTTATCGTATTAAAATGTAGTACTTAATTATGTGAATACATTCTATATTGAAAAGCAAGTTCACTGTGCCCTTTCCCAAGTATGGTGAGACATGCTACATAAAGCCCATGTATTACTTACGGTTAAGAAACAAGAATAGCAGCCAAAAATTCATGATGGTTTCATCTCCGAAGCTCTGGCAACCCCCACCTCCATCCAATGGACTCTTATCTGCACTTGCATAGCAGACAAAGCATCCTGGGTTCTATGTTCTGGAAGTTCATGTGACTTGGAAGGTTAAAGTGATGAAGATACCCAGTTTATAGAAGGAAGAAGTCATTTATCTCTGGATGCTGTAATTACAGTACATTCCACAGTTATTAGGAACCGGAAACAAGAACAGAACAACTGAGTTTCTTCAACATGAAGAAGCAATCAGCATTTAACTTGTTTTAAATGTGCAGTTATGAGGGAAAATACATTCACGTTCATTCAATATGTCCTCAAATTGTTTAATGTCTGCCTAGAAATTACTGGAATGAGAAATGAATACACAAATGGTAAACTTTAGATAGTGTGATCTATCTAAAGTCTCCCAAAGTTAACTAACTTTCTTACTTGAAGGAAAGGGGGCTTGTTTTCCCATATTACACAATATGATACAATTTTCTTTTTACCTATTCTCATAAGCAAGGGTCAATATAATATGATTTATATGACATTTGCTGTGTTACTCTTAATTATTAGTATATCCACTGTTGTAATTATATATCATATTTGAGAAATTCTAGACTTTCTTTTTTTGCTAATGTGTATCATTTTAAAATATTGCTTAAATTAATATCTGAAATGAATATTTCTATTTTTCTATTTCTACCTTTTCTATTTTTTATTTTAAAGAAAAAGCATAGGAAAATCAAAAAGCAATCAAAGAAACACACAAAAATACAAAAAAAACCCAAAAAACAAACAAACAAAACACCACACACAACAACTACAGCCAAATGAGGACAATAGCAAAAAGCAATACTAATACAGGATTTCAAAACAATATGACAGGAATTTAACAATGATTGTTATATTGCATTTTGTTATCTTCACAATAGCTGTTCAGGTTACCAGATACAGGTTTGCAAAATTGACCAAACAATATGATTTCCATTTGAGCAGTTTCTTTCCCTTTCACTATATCTATTATAACTTTTAAAACTTACTTTCAGTTTCTTATACTAGGGAGACCATAGGGTATTTACACATTTGAGTCTGATTTACTTTGCTTATGAGTATGGTCTCTAGTTGCATCCACTTACCTATAAAACCCTTGAGTTTATCCTTCAATAGATGACCTTTACCTCAATCTAATAAAGGCCATGTATGACAAGCCAACAGCCAACATCATACTCATTGGACAAAAACTGAAAGTTCCCACTCTAAAATCAGGAACAACACAAGAAGTCCACTACTACCACTCCTCTTCAATAAAGTTCTAGAAACACTAGCCAGAGCAATTAGACAAGAGAGAGAAATAAAAGGAGTAAGGATAGGAACAAAAGAAGTTAAATTATCATTATTGGCAGATGACATGGTACTCTACATAGAAGACCCCCAAGACTCCATTGAAAGACTTCTAGGTATAATTAATGAATTCAGTGATGTAGCTAGATACAAAGTTAACACTCAAAAATCAATAGCATTCCTATACACTAACAACAAAATCACTAAGAGAAATAAGAGAAGCCACAACCATCACAATAGCATCCAAAAAAACCGAAATACTAGGACTCAATCTAACAAAGGAAGTAAAAGATCTATGCATTGAAAATTACAGTACTTTGAAAAAAGGAATTGAAGAGAATTTCAGTAAATGGAAAAATATTCTTTGTTCATGGATAGGAAGAACCAACATAGTGAAACTGGCCATTCTAGTAAAACTGTTACATAGATTTAATGCAATCCCAATCAAAATATCACTAGCATAACTCACAGATCTAGAAAAATCTTCTGAAAATTCCTCTGGAACCTGAAATGACCGGGAAGAGCAAAGGCAGTTCTGGGCAACAAAGGGAAGGTCGGAGGCATAATAATTCCTGATCTGAAATTAATAATTTAATGTCTAGTTTAGAATGTGTACATCTGCTTAGATAAGAGAAATTGTTTTGACTTGTAACGTTTTTATTTGAATTCAAAATTATCCATACCTTAAAAACAGAGAATATTGTTTTCTTGAGTTCATCAAACATTATTATGCAATATTTGTCTGTTCTTCATTCTTTATTAATGTCTTACTGTCTTACAGTGTACTATTTGCTTCTATGGCTTATTCAAGTCTACTTTAAATTAGGAATTTTATTAACTCTAGGTAAAATTAGAACTAAAACCACTTTCATTTCATTTTCTTCTCTTTTCCTCTTGATGCTACAGACACAAACACTGCTACCCACGATTTTAAGGAGGAAAGGGGTATTTTGGCTCATGTTTCATTCTGTTATCTGCTGGCCCCAAGCCAGCATGGTGCAGAGTCAGAAAGGAAGAATAGCTGTCACCTCTGCAACAGGAAGCAAGCAGTGAACAGGGGAGTCAGGGAGGGGACAGACTCTTTCAGGCCCACACATCCACGACCTTCCCCTGGCCTCCAGGCCCCACTTCCCACCAGCAAGCCTGCTGTAATGACCCTGGAGTCCAATCTCCTTTGACAGACGCTTGCCTCTGCAGGTAGGAGGCTTGGGGAAGACCTTCAGATATAAACCATTACACGTTATTGTACTGAAATGTTGATTCTGCATAAATGCAAGACCAAACACATTTTTAATGTTTTGAACGATGTATATAGAATTTATACAGTTATTTTTCCAATCATTTTTATACCTTTGCCTTTCTTTACTTGAAACTGGGTTAATTTCGTGCTTTTACAGAGCACATTCTTTAGTATTCTTTCAGTAAAGTTTTGTTGGTAATAGCTTGTATTTTTTCAGCTTTGTTTCATTGAAATTCCATTACTTTACTTTTATGTTAAAGGAGTTTCAATTGAGTATGGAATTAGAGGTCAGCAGTTATTTTCTTTTAATAATCTAAACACAAATTTTCTGTTTCTTCCACTCTTCACTGAGTGAAAAGTCTGTAATCAATTTTGTGGTTGCTCCATTCAGAATTGTGTGTGTGTGTGTGTGTGTTTCTATGTGTAAGCATTTTTACTATCAGAAATTTTGGTACATGGTGTTTTGAGTTGATCTGGCTTACAACTCATATAACTTAGTTTTGACCTGTTTCACTACATATACACAGGTATAAGTGAATATTTTAAAAATATTACTTATGTCTCCTATTTTTTTTCTTATAAAATCACAAACACACATAAACCTTATGAATATTTATTTAAATATTACTTATCCTTCTATTTTCCTTTTTCCTCATAAAACCATAAACATGATAAACCTTATTACTATTTTTAAAATTTATTTTTGTGTTTTCTTTGGTTTTGTTAATATCTAGCTGATCTTCAGTTAATATAAAACCAAGGGATGGCACAATTTTCTATCTTCTTTTTTTAAAATTTGCTACAAATACATATATTAAATTTCTAGTTTTATTTAAATTTTAATTATAGAATATCACCTTAATTCTACCTTTTAATAAATTGGGGATATCTTTTCCCTTTATAGTTTAAAAAACAATTTTTGATGACATTTTCAAGCCTGCAATTTATTGATATTACTAATTCTAATTATTTTAAACCCCTGCTGATACCATTACTTCCTGGATGTTGTTTGTTTCATCTTTTGTACTTTTTCTGGTTTTAAATTATAAAATCTAAATTACTGACATAATTTCTGATTTTTTTTTTTTTATTGAATGACAAAAGTTATATGCCTCATTTAGAGGCTCCAGATGATCTTTTTCTTCAGGAAGTATTTATTTTTCCTTTGGCCGGAGACACAGACACAACATGTTTTGATACAGTTGAGGGTATACTTTAGGCTTTGCAGGGCTGGTATATTTCTGGGTTGCTTCTACTAGCTTCACCTTAAGGGTTACTCTTTGGTGGTCTCACTGCAATACGGTCTTTTCTGACTTAGAACTTGAGTAACAGACCACTGCAACCTTTGCTTCCTTGGTTCTGTTCTCTGCTTAGTTACTTCATCACTCCATTCATGTTTAGAATGCCTAATGGCTAGCAAATACTGTTAGGAAGAAATTGCAGGCAGATATTTCCACATGTGTCATGACTTTGAACTTCTCTTCCAGTCTCAGCCCTTGATTTGCAGCCTGCTTTGAAAAGTCTGAAATATAACTTTTGTCTTTCTTACCCATGGCTATTTTCACGTGTGCTACCCCTTTACTTTGTACTTCATTCTGGACCTAACCAGTGCAGATGATAATTGCACAATGTCTTAAATTGTCACTTTACTGAAATTGCTTCTTAAACTAAACTAAGAAAGTGCAGAACTGTAGTAAATCACCGAAGAACAAACTTGTTTTGTATACAGAGGAGGTAGTGTAGCACACCACCTGAATTCATCAGGCACACCTTTTAATCTAGACTGCAAATGAAACTTCAAAAGGAAAACTCTTGGATGCATGAGTGAGATACTGCAAACGAACGACTCTGTCTTATGAAAACAGATTTATGGGCATAACTTTACTGGTTCAGGGAGAAGAGCCAAGAATTACAATAATGGTTGCACTTAAAGAAGCCCTAATCCGGGGCTCAATGCAGGTTACAAATAGGAAGTCCTTTGTGAATTACATAAGTACTTCTGCCTTTTAGGAGAGTTAGTATTATATATCTATATATCTAAAGGAATATAAAAAAGTTATGTCTCAATTTTCTGTAGAGGAGGAAAAGGTATACAACTTTTTATTTCAATAAACCAGTAGGTAATTTGAAGCTTATTGGCACTTGTTTTGTACATGTTACTCTTCCTCCTTGAATCCCACAGGTCTGGGTGTCATGCTTGTTTATAATGTTTCCCATGTGGGGTTTACATATTTTTCTCACTATTGATGTGTGTTATTATGACTGGAACTATTGTACCACCATTAAGGATTGACAAATTCAAAACAATACAGGATGTTTACTATTGGTTTTTATCACTTATTTATTTGCATTAAGGAACTTTTTAAAAGTAATAAATAATGGCAGAGTAACTACTGCTGATTTACACATGTGTGACTTGCTAAACATGTAAATTGTACTATTGTTATACTCTGTAGATCTGAAGGTAATTTGCTGTGTGATGGAGGGAATGTTTATACTCAGGTTTTTGAGAGATGAACAATAGATAATGTTCTTCAGTAGTTTTCACAGAAAAAACACCATCTCTTATCTGTATGTTCTGTTAATGCCAAAACTGTCAGAATGCTGTATAGATCTTTGAAAAGATCATTGCAGAAAATTAGAAAATAATTATAACAAAGAATGCATTGTTCATGTGTTTATAAGTCTATATAAGGTGACAAACCTGCCAAAATATTGCAGCGAAATGCATAAAATATTTTGAAAATAAGTATATAATATTTTGAAATCAGGCTGCATGAATGAGTTACAAGTGCATGCTATCATACAATTTGGTCCTTAACACAAATTGGCCACTAGTGGTAGTTCAAGAGTAGAAGGTTGTATTTATTAATTTACACCAACCATTATTTAAGAATTCAATGATCTATAAAATTTTGGATTGCTTGCATCTTGGATTATAACACTTTTGTGTAATTAAAAAATTTATTTAAAATTATCAGACTTCTTCTTACTCACTACTGAAAAGTAATGTACATATTCATTATGTAGAAATATTTCAGAACATGGAAAATTATGACTTATACATAGTTGCTTTTAATGCTTGAGATATAATAAAGATTTATTTTATTTGAGAACAACACAATTAAGTGGTGTTCTCAGATATTCTAAAATCATTAAATAACTTTACATTTCAAACAAGCAGAATTTTAACTAACTTCATGATTTTTAAAAATCTAATTGTCAACCTATCACAAATAGAATATGTTTATAGAAAATCTAGACACATACTTGAGATATTTTCTAAACAATTTAAGTTCATTTTGAATGAGAAAAGAGCACCTTTTGCATATAAAACTAAGTTAATGTAACAAATATATACAGGGTGAATGATTTAGAATCACTTAATTTTTATGAAGTCAAATTGAGATTTTATCTTTTTCAAAAGTATCATCGTAACATACATGTCCTTTTAAAGAAAGCTACTATATATTTATATATAAATATATAAATGGCATAAGTATCATTTCTTTGTTTTATAATGTCTATACTGCACTGAAACAGAAGGAAGACATATGTCATCTGCTGTTTTAAATCGTTAATATGAAAGAAATTTATTTATAGTGACTTAATCCTGATATCCTAATCTTTGTATCAAAAATGTTAGGCAACATGTGAACAATCTCTGTTACATGTGGAACTTTCCTTATTTATTAAATGCAGAGTAAGACACTTTTCAGTACTTCGGTTGTTGTTTACACATTTATCGTATTTCGACATGTAAACATTCTTACAGTTGGATATCTTATTAATTCCTATTTCATATCTTCAGGAGCAAACTTGAAATTAACTGTTTTAAGAGAAAAAAAGGGGTGGGTCTATATCTCTTTCTGGAATATAAATGGTCCCAATAATTCCAGTTGTGCTTTGTTTTTAACTATTTTTAATATATGAATTTTTTAGCATATGTACACCTTTAAATTTACTAATCAATAAACTTGCCAAATAAATAATATAGAGTTTAACATTTGCTAACATTTTCAGCACTATAATTGAAGATTTTTCATATCTTGCAGTACATTACCACTGGCATTTTATACGGAAAACAAAAGTGCATTCCTGACCTGACTTGAAGCTTTGAGTGGTCTTTCCATATCAAAGAACCATTTACGATCTATGTGACCATGGCAGTCACAGCTAGGAAGACACTCAGAGTATTTTAAGTCAATCTTGGAACCAGAGTTCCCAAGTTAAGAAAAGATGGTCAGTTAAATGTGAATTTAAGTTAATCTTGATTGGTTTTTATAAGCATGTCAGGACATACTTATAACCCAAATTGCCATTCTCTGAAATTAAATTTAGGATAGTAACTTATATTTTTTGTTTCTTCATCTGACAAAATCAGTAACAGTTCATTGGCAAATGTGTATATTTAGAGGGTCTAAGTAATTTTTTTTTTGTAAACCACTAAATATCTCTGGAATTAAATTTATAGGGTAATAAGTAATATGCATTTTCTCTATATAAATTCTAATTAAATCACATAAGTAATGCATTATGCATAACTAAACTAAACCAAAATAACAAAATAATATATTTTAATATGAAACTAGAGCCAATTAAGTGTTTTGGGAAAAGTTCTAAATTATTAACACAATCAAATATTTCTAGCATTTTCATTTGAATTTTAGATTTCATTACACATAAATAACATAATGAATTGTGTAAAGACTTCAGTGATTTTTTTCAGTCTTTTTCATTGATGTCCCCAAAACAATAACTAAATTGCATAATAGTGAAGCAAACAGAAATATGAAATATATATATTCATGTAGATGCCTTTAGTTTTACAATTTTCGATATCCTTAATACCACAAAAATTGTGTGAAGTGACCTAAATTTTAAATTTGAGAAATACACAATGCATATACACTTCCAAAATATATTGTAGATAAAAATACATATTATTTCATCTGTCATCTAAAAATACTAATATTGTAAATAAATAGTGAAAAAATGTATAAAATATGAAGATTAAAACCTTTCCATATATGGGCAGAGAGCTTTCCTCTCAGGCATCCAAAGCCGTGTGTAACACCTGATCTCAGCTAAGTGTGGAACTGCAAAGGGTTGATCTCATAAACGTAGAAAGGACGGTCCCAGTACCACAGGCCTGCAGCCCAGAGGGGTTGAAGTGGTAAGGAAACCTTGATCAGCGAGGGCTGAGTCACACTTAGAAGGAAGAACTTCCGGGGCACCGTTATACACCAGGGTGATCACAGTCAACCACAACGTTGTGTCCACTCCAAAAATCTAGAAGAAAGGATTTTGAATGCTTTTATCCCAAAGAAATGACAAACGTTTGAAGAGAGAGCCTAATGTAACCATTACATAATGAATGTATGCATTGAAAAATCTCTTGCCTATTAATGTGTATATACATATATTTTTGGTTTTGTACCAGGTAAAAATTCAGGTATGGTGGCACATACCTGGGACTCTAGCATTTGGAAGGTTGAGGCAGAGGAATCACCATGAGTTCAAGGCCAGCCTGGAATACATAATGAGACCCATCTCAAAATATCTAAATAACTAAACAAATAAAAAACATAAATTTGTTAATATTAAAGAAACAAAGGAAGAAAAGACAACTACAGATAAAATCAAATCACATATAAACACAAAAACAAAATATGGCTTATTCATACAATATTAAAATCCATTGATTTCCTTTGTTCAAACAGTGTAGCTTTGTAAAGTAAGAGCTCACTTTCTTATTTTCATGAAGAGGAATCTAGGAAAATATCTGCTGTTCTGGTAAATTAAACAGGATAATTAAAATCTGAACATAATACATACTCACATTTGTTATTTTTCTGTTTTCTTCTTTCAACACAGAAACCTGTGAAAGATTTTTTCACATAGAACTCTTCGCATGTCAAAGTTCTGTTTATCTTTGCTTTTGGGGGGTGGGGTGGGGCTTGAGATTGAACCTAGACCACGACCTCAACCCTCTTTCAAAATTTTTTTTTTATTTTGAGACAATATTTCACTAAATTGCCAATTCTGACTAAATTATCCTCCTGCCTCAGTCTCCCCAATAGCTGGGATTAGAGGCATGTGACCACTCTGGGAGTCCTTTTCTGTTATTCTAAAATCTGTTCACTTCTTAAATTGAAACATGAAACTAGTTAATTGGCTTATATTTACTCATAAATTACTGGCAAGTCACATTAATAACATCAAACACACTTGTATAATAGGTGATTTTTAGCTAGAACTTGTTGTGTAACAACATATAAAGTCTAAAAAGTGAAATGAAATGCTAATATATGTAGTTGTATACACTAAAAGCCTGAAAATTTTTCATTGTATGTCAAAATGTCTTAATATTTCTTTACTTATTTTTAATTATAATCAAATAAGCATCTATACGTATATTGTATTAAGTTTCATGGCATTTTTTTTATTTGAATGGCTTGAGTTTAAATACCTGTATACAAAGACATTCATGAAAGTTATAAATAATTTCCCTTTAGAAAATTCCAATTATCCCTGCAATGCTACTTTGTTTCCTAATCCAATAATCTAGACTCTAGGCTATCTATGTATCCAGGCCTTATAAACCCTGATAATAGGATGAGAATATGGTCAGGATATTCTTTTTTTTTTTTTTTTTGATACCTGGAATTAAACTCACAGCCTCCTGCTTGCCAGGGGGCAGCTTGTGCTACTGAGCTAAATTCCCAGCCCAAGATATTCTTAAAGTCTTCATATTTTTTTCTAATACACTTGATAGAATGAAATAAATATTTCTAAACTCTTAACAATATATCATAGAAAATCACAGCAGGTATTTTACAACTGGAGTAAATTTCTTATATTTATTAAAGCATCCCTGTTCATTTTTATATTTATTTCTGATTTACCAAAGCCAAATAAAGAACAAGTACCTGCTATGAGTATAAAATTATCAGTGTGGCCCTGTCTCATATTTTGCTCCCACAAAAGTCAAGGACTTCCAGCATTAATATTCAAAGCTGGTCTAAGTCTCAGTGATTGTCTCAATCCATATGATTAATTTGTTCATATCCATACTCTTGAAATGGGCTTGATAGATAAAGCTAAGTCATACAAAAGGATGGAATTGTTTATGTGCAGATTATTTTAAGCTTGCTGGAAGCAGCAGAAAAATCTCAGGAGAAAAAATAAGAAGCATCTAGGCAGTCCTTGGGCCTCTCATCTTCAAGCAGCTCCTAGAGGTTACATGTAAGAAGATTAAGAAGTAGAACAGAATTGCAATTGAAAAGCTTTCTAGTGAAAACAAATCTGTCATGTGGGATGGAATATATTTTCCATCACTTTCTGACAGCAGCAAGATACAGAATAATAATTCAATACACAAAAATTATTTCGTATATAAGCAACCTATTAGGAAATGCTTGGCTACCGAGACACTGTTAATATTTCTATCATGATTTTAAATGAATATTTTAGTCCTCTCAGCTAATTTACAGATAAAAACATAGGAAAGAATCAAAATATTGTTTCAGTGGAGTGTATCACTAGCTACTTAATTTTCTATGAATATTTTGTAACAAAGATTCAGTAGTTAATGTTATAAATCCTTATATATCAGTGATTTCTTTTTCTGCTTATGTATATCACAAACCATACAAAAACATTTTGAAAACACATCATTTCCATCTCTGTTAAAGAAGAAATAAATATATGGGCAAATAATAAGTGTGATAAGTAAGTGCAAAGAAACAAGCAGTAGCGTATTATTAGGTGCAGTGGGAACACCGAGGTATATATATTTAATCTGTTGAGCTCAATTCTATCGTCAATTTTGTAATGGCAGGAGTTTCTTGTATAGTGCTAGTGTGAATGTGGCCAGAGAAATTTGGGAGGTAAAACCGGTAGGCATAGATCCTTCCAGGCAGAGATGGTGATTATGGAGGCAGCGATGGTTTCACACTCTGCCTGTTGCTGCTCTGCATGCCCAGCCTCCCTGCTCCACACCAGTAGCTGGGACAGCACGGAGTGGACCTAAGTTTTCAGACCCAGCACTTTTCTTCAAATCAACCTGCAAACTCTCCCTGTGGACTCTGGTTTTGAAGCTGGGGGTGTTTGGCCTCCACCATGGTCTTCTTCTTCTTCTTTTTTTTTTTTCTTTTTCTAAAACATTTTAATATGTGTAAGGAAAAGCCAAACATACACACACACACACAAAACACACACACCTCCTTATTGTACAGAAATGTGCTTTCTGCACTGATGCACTATTATTTGCAATAGCAATTGTCAGAAATATATCAATAAGCGTGGAATGATTGAAGCAACTATGATTCATCCACACAATGAACTAAGGCAGGGCTGTTCAAAACAGTAGAGAATTTCTTTGAACTGACACAGAGAACTCTCTAGGATACAGTAGAAATCATACAATGCAAAAGAATGACTACAGTTTATGATGCTTTGGGGGTACATGTACATAAACATACATCTATTAATTTTATAGTATAAAAATATATATTATAGTATACTACATAAACAGCATACAATAATTTATTGTATGCTGTTTTATATTATATATAAATTATTGTATATATAATATACAATAATTATATGTATTGTATGCTGTTATTGTATGCTGTTTTATATTATATATAAATTATTGTATATATAATATACAATAATTATTATATATTGTATGCTGTTTTATATTATGTATAAATTATTGTATATATAATATACAATAATTATTACATGTATTGTATGCTGTTTTATATTATATATAAATTATTGCATATATAATATACAATAATTATTACATGTATTGTATGCTGTTTTATATTATATATAAATTATTGTATATATAATATACAATAATTATTATATGTATTGTATGCTGTTATTGTATGCTGTTTTATATTATACATAAATATTATATATATATATATTATATATATGTATATATTTGCACAAAGCCAGATTAGCAGAATAAACCAGAAGTTAATGCAGCGGTGACTCAGGAGGAGAGGAGACCGGAGGTGGGAGAACAGCTCTGAAGCAGTCGGATAAAAGTGAATATTGACATCTGAAGCATAAATGCTTTGCTATTTTTATAATTTGAAACAAACATAAACAACTGCACTACCCGGAAAAAAGAATCGCTTTCTTTTTAAATAGTACTTTCCCTTCTTTCTCACCATGTTTCAGCAGCCCCCTTTTTCAGTGATTATTTATAAAAGTGAAATTTAGAAGTTTGATTCTGGTTTTGTTTTCCTTTTCATTCAAACTCGAATGAGCCTAGACTGTCGGCATTTCTCTTAAGACACCTGGCCTAGCGACCGGCTTAGGTCACACTAATAGAAGAGTCACCTTCAAACACACAGAGGTAATAATTAGTGTCAAATATTTCTGATATTTTTATCACTACTGGAAGTAATTATTTTTCCTTTTTTTCCATTTCTCATGGCTGGGTCTTTCAGGTGTTTCTCTTTTTCTCTTTCTCTTTGTTTGGTATTTTTTTCACTTTGTTTGCTTGTTTGTGAAGTGGGTATTAATTAACAAGGGTTCTACCACTGTTGTATATACTAGAATTTTTTTCCTCTAAATTTTTATTTTGAGCCAAGCATGGTGGCACATCCCAGTACTTGGGAGGCTGAGGCAGGACAATCACTGTGAGTTCAAGGCCAGTCTGGGCTACAAAGTGAATTCAAGGCCAGCCTGAATTGCACAATGAAATCTTGTCTCAAGACAAAACAAAAAAAAAAAACCAAAACAAATTCTTATTTTGAAAAAGATTTTGTTTTTTGCCCAGACAGGGCTCAAACTTGCAATCCTTCTGCTTCAGCCTCTTTATTAGCTGGGATAATATACATGTTCTACTATGCCTGGTTCTGTTTTCGAAAGAGATTTATCAATATTTCATATGAATTGTATAGTGAACTAAAACATTATAAACTTACCTATGTCCAATAGCTGCAAAAACAGGCTTCTGTCAATTGAAACATTCAAATAATTATATAGATATGGATACAGATGTAGATGTAGATGTAGAATCTTTTATCTGGATACAGTAACATATAATGGCTCAAATGTATTTTTAAAGTTTAACTATGATTTATTATTTAGTCTACTCAATTCTCAGTATCTTCATTTTAAATCATCTTAATTTTAAATTAGCATGTGTGACAAAATTCTCAATTGCATTCCTATTCCTTGCTTCCTTCCTTCCTTCTTTCCTTCCTTCCTTCCTTCCTTCCTTCCTTCCTTCCTTCCTTCCTTCCTTCCTTTTTGTGGAGTTCCACTTTCATTTTATTATCTGGTGGTTTCCATATGCAAATTTTTGTCAAATGATGAAATTTTCTTCATGGAACATATAAAATTTGGGAGACAGACAAATATTTAAAAACATCACAATAGAAACAGAAGATCACTATTTTAGGAAAGGGAATTATATAATTGTATGAAAGTTATAATCTTGATACCTATAAAATAAATAAAACTAAGAATCTATTTTGAATTGCATGACCCACTATCACTAAAACAACTAACAGCAAATCAATATGAACCTGATGTAAGATGACAAGAAAGAGTTAAGTGCCATGGAATAATTTAAAGCACAGCAAGATGATATATTCAAAGATCAACAACCATCATAGATCAATCAAGCATATGACCTATTCATGTATTCATCAATTCACTACTGATAATTGACAGCATGTCAATTATCATACAGATACAGATACGATATAGATATAGATATCAATATAGATATGCTAGGGACAACAGACAAATGATCTTGGCTTGTGCATACATGATCTTATCATCTGTGACAATCATCCCCAACTTTTGGTACCAGTGATTGATTTTTTTGAAGGATAATTTTCTACACACATAGGGAGAGGTCAGGATGAATAAAGTGTTCTATCACTAGTATATACTTTATTCCTGTTATTATCACATTGACCCTATATTGGAATAATTATACAACTCACCATAATGCAACACCAGTGGGAGCTGTGGGTTTCTTTCCTTGCAAATCGGTGATACAGACATAATGGCATTTGAAATGTGCTGTTTCTGTTCAATCTACTCTGTAATGTTATTTGCTATCACTGCAAAAAAAAAAAAAGACACCTGCTTCTCAAAGATAAAGTGCTTGAAATGAAGTAGGTTCTTCAGTGCTTATGTGGCAATTTTAGATTACTCTGTTTTGGTTTTAGCCTAGAACATGAAAAGATCTGAAGTTGTCTTCAAATACTGTAAGATTCATCATCATTTGCCATTTCAAACACTTGATCCTTTGTTAGAAAGAAAACAGTTGAGCAATCTGGTTACTCAAAGGTTCCCAGTCCTGGGGTCATTTGTTGCTGGAAACTAATTCTCCAGTTCTTTGGAAAGTTAAAAGAGGTAATCATGCTGGGAGAAAAACACTGACTGGGCATCTTTCAAATTGACAGCTAACGTCTTCAGCACCAAAAGTCCCAATGATCAGTCACAGCCTCTTGATTCTAACTTACTCTGAATGCAGCCACTTTATGTCCTCGTGTAAACACAGCTGTTTTTCTCTGCTGAAGCAGGAGTTGGAATTTATTGAGCAGGTTGCATATGTCACTTATTTTTGTCTCTTTTTTATAGTTAAGTTTTGTGGTATAATTTAGACAGACATCATAAGAAATTTGCACCTGTACATGTCACCCATTTTTTGTCACTGATATATTGCCAGTGATAACTGGTTTTTTTTGTTTTGTTTTATTTTTTTTTCTCACAGAGTTGTGAGAAGAAATGTCAGTTTAGGGCACATTCTGTAATGCAGCAATAATTTTAATTTAATTCTACAAAACAATAAATTCAATTTCATCCTTAGACTAGCCAGGTTTTACTAACTCACAATCAGAAGCTGACCTAAGAAGGGAAACCAGAAAGCCGTCCACTGATACCAGGTCCTCTGCCCGTGTGTACATTGACACAGAATGACCAAGCCAGTTTTCCTGGTATGGAATTACAGAAAGGCTTTAACAGTTCTACAGTCATTTGGGGTTGGCAGGAAATTACATAGAATGTGAAGTTACAAACGTCCTTCTCAAAAATATATTTTATATAGTAGCATTGCTTTTTTGTCTTTATAAGTAGATTCATCAACCTGAATTTTGTACAATGGTGGCTCATTAATTTTCTCTAATATTAATTAGCCTTAATATCCTCTACTATTTTATCACTTCCTCTAGCCATAGAGTGAGCTGAAAGAGGAATAAATGCCATATTTGAGCTAAAAATTCTCCTAGAAGTTTGTGACAAATGGTTTTAGCAGCAGGCAAGAGGAGGTCTTCACCAATAATGAAAGCCTTCTTAGCCTAGGTATACCATTAACCACTAAGAATTAGAGATTTAGTGCAGAAATATTTGATTGCCTAGTAGACTACAATAATTGCTTCAATTCTTTGTATTCATGTTGCTTTTTTTTCTTCTCTTGACAAAGTTCTAAATGTTTGTGAGTTAAAATAGTGTCGGTGGTCTCCACATACTAAAGCGGTTTTGAAATTTTCATGACTTTGTTGAATAGTGCATTACCTGCACATTACACACAGCTGGCTTGGAGAGGTGAATCCCCTGTTTTATTGAGCCTGTAATTTAAGGGAGACTTTTGTCATTTCTTTCTAAATGCAGCTTTCTTACTGTTGGAAACCTTCGACTCTTTTGCTATCTCATCATTGGTTCCAGTCCTCTTTTCCCAACAGCTCTCCAGTGATTTTTGTTTTTTATTCATTTCGTCTAGATTTGGCTACCAGGTTTGCTAAAACTGTGACTGAGATACGGACGCTGAGCAAGAAAGAAATCTGGGAGGAAGTTGTAGCTAAAATAATATGTGGGTCACGTTCTTACTAAAATAAGTCTTAGATTCCAATTTAGAGCTGGCCACCAGGTGGAGGTGTATAATTGAAGTGCATCAACTCATTTGCTATTCTAAAGTCTGCCCACGAAGTCTGCACCTAACTTGTCACTCACTGACAATATTTTGATACAAGGCTACACGCAGATGATTCCTTATGGTCTCAATGTAAACCTCAATGCCAGTGTTAATCACTGACAGCCACTGCCCAGTGCTAGCATCACCACTGCTGTCTCACTTCGTATCATTAGAGATTAGATTTTCATAGGCGCATGTAACTTAGATCCCTTGTGTGTGCAACTCACAGTGAGGCACATCCTCCCATGAAAATCCAACACAACCACTGTGTGACAGGAGGGAGAACTCAGTCAATAATGCAAGTGACGGGGAACAGCTGTAACTACACATGACACTTCACTGGCTTGTCTGCTGATGGCCTAACAATCCTGGACTGGTGCTTTTAACTGGCTTGGCTTTGGAGTATTCTAGCCTATGAGACAGTGATTCATATTTGTTTAAATGTAAGGCAATTTAAATACAAACAAACGAAGAAGCAAGACAGGCAACTATGGAGAAAAGGTATCAAATCGTTTAGTTTAGAGGATTTTATTTTGTTTTCTGGAAAGATATGGGCTGTTTCTGTATGAGCCTCTCAGAATGAATGAAGATAAATTTTAAAATAAAATATGGAAGTGTATCTAAAGAAGACTCAGGGTTAATCAAATAAGCCTATTCCAGAAAAAGTGATGGAGTCAAGGAATTTGAGATAGTTGGTGTATTGAGTTCAGTCGGGATAAATGGGTTGTCTTTTTAATAGTAGTTTAGGTGGTAGTTAAGAATATAGTGACTAGAATTAAACCAAAGTAGCTTCCAAGATGTGTGACATTGCAATTTCATGAAACCTAGACATTCAAACCTTGCCTTCTTATTTCTAGATTGTAATAATCATAGTAGGTTCTTCATGTGATTGTTGAGAATTAAATGAACAAGGTAATAACTTTAAGAAGTTTAGCAGTGTGCCTGACAATCCACATGGTGAATATTGATGGTTGTTAATATCATTATTTCATGTGGTATATATTATTTTCCTGGGACCTAATTTAAGCAAATGAGAAATCTTCAGATTTTGCATTTGATATTCTGTACTGTTTTCAAATATTTGGATTAGTTTTTAAAATTCACAATCACTACAGCCATTAATTAAGCATGAAATAAAAATAATTGCATGTTTTCTAAAAATGAATTATCTCTGACTGAGAAGCATCCCCCACCACACCTTAATAAAATTACTAATTTAAAATGAAGCCAGGCTCATAAAATTTTTAATCAGCAAAGGATTTTATTTTATTATTTTTTTAAAATATTTGACAGGCACCTCTACAGCAGACAAAGCCACATCCTTATTTACCCATCCAGCCCTGTTTTCCATTTGCTTTTCCCTTTTTGACATCAGTTTCTCAGCAAGATAGTTACTGTAGCTATGGTTCTGGTGCAGCACAAGAGTGTTAATGCGTAAACCTGGATCCACAGACAGAGACTCAGAAGTAACTACCGTGCCTCAGCGTGGGGCAATCATTTACACAGAAGCTGCACTCCGGAACGCTCCTTGGTTTCCACCCACCTCTATCTCCTCATTAGATTCTAGCACGGTGGGTTATGCCTCAATATACTTAATATCTTTTCTGATTTTAAATCAGGTAACCAAGTTCTCATTTACTAATGATTTCGGAACGCTTTTTTTATCATGGCTTGGGGCTATTTGCATGCAGTCATTTAGCAAATTAATGTAGATGAAAAGCAATAATTTTACAGCTGTTTATTGCAATCATGCTGTCATCCCATACTTAAAATGCTAATCTATTGACTCCTATTCATTAGAGAGCAGCTCCACTTATTCCACGACATTAGTATGTTACAACCTGGGGTGTTTTGAAGTAGGCTGAACTTCAGAATTTTAAGCAACCTGTTCAAAATTGATTTTTAAAGAATAAATGCTTTTTAAAAATTTCTTACTGCTTTAAAAATATCCTTCCTCTGACATTATACAATCTTTGAGTCTTTGCATTCGTGTAAGCATTAGCATAGGGTAGGTGTTTCTGTTAATTTTATGTTTTAAGTGGTATAATCAAGATACACAGCTTCAGACAAATGGTCCCTTATTGAATGACAAAAATCTTCAGAAAAATCAGAAGTCAAATCTTGTCAAAGGCAAAACCATAGCAGGACAAAGCATTGGACTGGAATTAAAATCTAATGTGACCAGCATTTCTGGCCCAGTGGAAGTTTTCTGTACAAATCAGGTTTCTTCTCCCTGGTATTCTTTGCTATTATCAAGGGTTTCAGTACTCATGGTAGACGTGACAGCCTTGCTTGGTTGTAAGAAAGTTCCTGGATTCCTCACACAAGCCCTGTAGAAGGATGGCATAAAAACACCGGAGCTCATTCTGGAGACCTGGGTATGGGTTCAGGATGAAGATGGTTTTCACTTCCCAAAAGAGCTGTGCTACCTGGGTGTGTGCTTTTGTCTCAACTTGTGCACTAAAAATTAATGGACAGATGCAGGAGATGAACTCTCCTTTGCAACCCAGAACTCACTGTTTAACATGAGGTCTGACACACAGAAGGAGGAATAATGCTGCTAGGTGCAGTGGTCCAAGCCTGTGGTCCCGGAACTCCGGAGGGAAGATGAATGAAGCCTGCACTGCATCTGAGACTCTACCTCAGAAAATGAAGCAAAGTCAAACAATTAGGATAATCTAATGAGATTAAAGTGATGGTATAAACTATTTTTAAAAAATGGTTGTGCTACTAGAAAATTTTAAAACTCAATAAATTAAAGGCTTTAAATATTTGGGAAAATTTTTCATTTTCATACATGATTTTTAAAAAGTAAACGTCTCAAAATGATGCACTTCATTTTCCAAACATATTTTCTAATATTAAAACTGACACACAACTTTTATAAAAGTATAGAAACAATGCATTTTGTGTTAGGCCAGTGACATTTAATGTATGTAATAAAGTATTATATATTTATACATATATCAGAGTATAACATATAAATTATATGTGTGTATTTAGAACTATACAGAATAAGAGTATACTTCTACTCCAACTAGCACTCCTCAAGTGTTTTACACAAGTTATTAAATTTATATATTTTTCTCAAAACATGCAATATATCCAGATTATCTTTAAATGTGTGCTTTTTCTTGCATTATTAGGTCTAATCATCTTTAGTTTGGCTAGTTGTGTAACTATGTGAATAGGTGTTGAAAATGAAGGATTAAACAGACAAATTTATGTGAATAAAATTTTAATTATTAAATAAAACATTTGTACATTGACCTTTATGACCATGTGACTATCATCTTATTCCTATTGTTAATATTTAACATCTTTTTGATAGTCATTATAGACAAATTTCTACACTAACACAATATTATTCATATATATATATATATTTTTTCTAACTAATCTTCCTGAAACATTTGTATGTTACCTGACCCTGACCCACAAGACCATAGTAATGCTATATTAAATTAAAGTTAAACTCAAGGTTATTTAAACTTGTTTCTTTTTTATGCTTTCAGTCATATCATCCGTTACTCTTTCACCACAGCCTCATGCCAAGAAAGACTTCCTGCAAATGCTCAATGAACGTGACAAATTTTATGACAATAACCTCGAGACCATTTCATATTCTGCTTCACGTGTTGGACTGTCCGAAATTAGGCTTCATTAATTAACTGCAAGAAATTTGGTCATTTATTTGACATGTGCCATTTTGCTCTTATCAGTGATAAAGTGAAACAATCAAACTTTCTATTAAGGCAGGAGGCACGAAATGGACCCGTGAGACACAATTTCACCAAAGTCTGCACATTCCCCTAGTCACTCCCCATCCTATTTTCACTTCCTACTTTCCCTCTCTTTTCTTTCTTTCTCTCTCTCTCCCTCCCCTCCCCTTTCCCCTCACTGCCCTGCTAGAATAGTTCAAGTGGGTCCAGTTATTTGTCCATTGTAAAGATAGTTCTTATTTATATCTTGAATATCAGCAACAGTGAGTACACACAAGCATCTCTTCCCTGAAATAACTGAGTCATATGATGTTACGGCCTCTTTTACTTGTCTTCTTCCATATCCCAATTCAATGCGCAGTTTCATTGAATATTTTGTATGTTTTGTCTTTTCAAGATATGATCCGTTTCTTTGTCAACAACTCTTATGGTTTTAAATATCATAATAGGCCAAATAGTCCCACTCTAAATCTACCCTCTATTCTGTATCCAACATACATTTTTAATATCTTCTCTTAGAGAGCACAAAGGACTTTCCACTGTGAAATGTAAAATATAGACTCTTCAAACTATTCCTCCATCCATCTACTCAAGAAAAAATGAAAGAAAGAAGCAAAGGAAAGAAGAAGAAATGACAAAAGGAAGCATGTAAGAAAGAGGAAAGGAAGGGAAAGAAATATAAGAAGGACCTTCGAGTCATTCTCTACTTTTTCTCCTTTCAGAAGGAGCAGGCAGCATCTCAGTCCAACCAGAAAACTGTCAACTGAGTAAGCTGGTCTCCCCTACACGGGTCATCAAGAATTCTCATGCGGGGGCTCCTTCAACTGTTTTTACTATCTCACTAAAGGCTCTTGCTTTATGCTCATGTTTTATTGTGCCGTATAAACATACAAAAACAAACTCCGAATGATTTAGAGAACACAAATGCAACTCCACTGCTCTGTATTTACAGCCCAAGACCATTCACAAACGTTCTCATCTTATCTTTCTTTCTCCTTTAATTCAGAAAGATTACATGTGAGGATACAGCTTTATAGTTCTGGGTTTTGTTACAGGTACTCCTGACAAAAATTTGTAGGGCAAGACAAAAGTAAAATAAGAGTAAAAAATTGGCTTACATAATTTGCTTCCCTAAGTTACTCTCGTATTTTAATACAAATCAGAGAACTATGAAGTATGAAATACCATGTGGTTATATTTTATTGCAAATTGATAGAACTTTGTCATCACAGCTAACGGCGTTTGTGAATAATAAGTCACTTGTAACTGTGCTTCCCTTTTAAACTTTAATGAACAAGAATGAGTTAATTCATTTGAACTGATTTTTTTAATTAATCCTGAGAAATATATGAGAAATATGCCCATTTATTATGTCTAAGCTCTTTTTTCTTTTTTCTGATTTTAAAGTAGTTGGAATATCATGATGAGCAAAACAAGTAAATCTAAGTTACATATTTCCCCTAAAAATGCAACACCTAAAAATTAAACTTTATCTATCTATCTATCTATTTATCTATCTATCCAAATGTTAATTGGTACTCAAGTTTTGAAAGTCCTATTATCAACATTTGCCAATAGTTGAAGCAATTAGAATTGATAACCCAAACAAAAATAAAGAACTTTGGTATCATGTGAGCATAAACTCATATATATATATATATATATATATATATATATATATATACACATATACTAATTAATAACAATTGATATATATACACATATACTAATTAATAACAATTGATATATATACACATATACTAATTAATACCAATTGCTAGTGTGTAAAACATGCTTTCCAATTAGTATTTCATTTTATTCTTCTCATGTAGTGGGAATGAAACACATTATTGTTGAATTTACCTTACAAAGGAGGAATGGAGTTGGTATAAATATTCTAGCTCTGGAAAATGTGCATTTTAAACTCAGGGATTTAATAGTCAGTATTTAGAAACACATACTCTGGAGTTAAAATACTGGTTTAAATTCCAACTCCAGTGGTCTCTGCCTAAGTTTATTGAGCCAAGTTTTTTCACCTACAAAAAGAAGATTAAATATAAAGCGGAGGTCAGGGAACTTTGTGAGTATTAAAATATGTGAATAAGATTGATACTTACTCTAAATATATTGGACATAAATCATTACTATGTTAGATTTTACCATGTCTCTTCTTTTCCTCTTCTTAGTCAATATTTCATTCCTGAAAAAGTAAATCTAAATAAAAATATACAAAAACTTAAAAAAATAAAGTCTAAATGTGCTTTAAGATATGAAGAGACTTGAAGAGCATAGCAGAAAGTTTGAATTATGATTTAATTTATGAAAAGTTAAATATGCACATATTTGGATGAAAAAAATGAACATTTCTTTCAACTATAATGGGAATTCTGAAGGTCACATTAGATATTCCTTTCTTTTGGAGCTAACAAAAGTTACTATGATTATTTTTCAGAATTGTATCCAATCGCCAATAAACATATTTTAAAGGAAATTATTCCTAAAATCTATTTATAAAATATCATAAAATTAACCATTTTACTATATTTCAGTTTTAATTATTTATTTTGTATCTTTCAGAGGAGTGTATTTCAGTGCTTACACAATCAATTAAATATGATATATATAGTAAACATGAAGAAGGTAATACTATTCTTGTTCTGACTATGAAATACTATCATCTTTCAATATACAATATCACTTCATATTTGCTAACAGTAGAATATTTGTATTAGGAATTTTTTGTAACACTTGAAAAATTATGGCATTTTTAATAAATGAGAAGCATACGTCAAGAGAACTATGAACTACCATGAACCAGAGATTTAAATATCTGAATAAATATATTCACTCTGCTTCTTCATTATACTTCTCTCTGTGCACTTACATCTTTTCTCTTTCTCTACCTAACAGAAGTCTGTAATTTTCATGAGGAAAGTGAGTAAAATGTGACTTCTCCTAGATTCCAAACTTTAGATCTCATGACTTCATCTTCTAGCAATAGAGGGTTCGTTCTCTATGTGTCAAATCCGAAAGTTTCGGAGAACTCCCTGGCTCATCTTGAGATTCCTGGCATGTTGAATTTATAAAATTACCAAGGTAATTTTTAAAGAAAGAAAAGTTTATTTTGGCTCACAGTTTATCTCTTTTGTCCACAATTGGCTAACTCCAAAACCAACAGTTTAGAGCATGGTAGGCAGGAAACAGTAAAGCAAAACAGTAGCAAAAAGCCACCTTTCATTACGAGGTTTATCAAAACTGAAGGGTTCACATTTTTGTCAGCTAAATGAAAGGAACACAATCTAATGGTTTTTTAAAAAAATTTAAAATCCTGGATTATCATGATAACTTCTGATAAGCAAATAAACTATGAACTAATATAGTTTAATAACTTTCATATAATTTATTGATATAAAATTAGATCACAGGTAGATTTCAAGAAAGGCTTATGTACTGTTTTTAGTTACATTAGGAAAAGAGAGGTTAAAAAAAGGTTTGACATAATTTGGCTTCACACAGAGAAATAAAAAGCCATAGGTTAATACGTCTAATGAATTGTGTTGCAAAAACATTTGCTTTTGGTGTTCAATAGTAGATCCATATAGTGTAAAAAGACATGTAGAAATGGAGTAAAACTGCGATTGTCTCTACAGCACCTCAGGTATCTGAACCCTAATGGAAACAGCAGGGCACTGAGGTACTGTCCGGGAATAAGATTGAGAGTAGGCTTTCCACGCTTTGCCAGCCCACCAATTGTCTTGCAATCTGGATTCGCTTGAAGATAGAAATCAGCTTCTTAATTTCATGGCAATCTTGGGAAGAGGTGGAAATTATAAAAAGACAAAGCATGACAGTAATATTTTGACTTTCAGTAATTGAAAAACATAGAAGAATATCAGGCATTTTGATCTTAAAAGATGCTAAATAGTCCAAAGTCATTTTTCCCAAAGTTAAATAATATTATATAGTTAAGCAAGGTCTTGGTTTGTGAACAAAGAGGGAAATATCCACAGGTGTCCCTCATTCATTAATTCACCAACTAGCTCATTGTATTCCTGTTATATGCACACCTTATGAAACTATAAATGTGCACAAATGAAAAATAAATTAAGACAACTGCATGAAATACTAGTTAGGGACTGGGGATGTAGCTATGTGGTTGAGAGATTGGTTAGGCATGGAAAACAGCCGTAAACTCTACCAGAAAAAATAGACTAGGAGTAAAAATTACTTAGATATGCTTTCAGTTTTTCTTCTTTATTGTATTCTCAAGCCAACAAATATTTCACAAAAGGGAGTGTGAGATAGTGTAAAGGTAAACCACTGTATAGAGTAGTCCAACAGTGACCCAGGAATTCTGCATGATGTTACACAGATATTCAAACAGACAGGACTTGATCTCCAGAGCATGAAAATCTTCTCAGGTTGGAGAAAAAAGGAACCAGGACCTGTGGGTTTTACAGGGTAGAATTACACTAATATTCAAAGATGTATGTGACTCACTCAATACAAACACATTACTCTCCATATCATTACACGTCTCTATATTTCTGTGATCCTTTTCACAGTAAGGTATTTGATCTCCCATCATGGCCTGGCAGTAGTGGCCATCACAAAAAAAAAATTAAGAACATACGATCTTCTGGAAACCAAGTTAGAAGATAATTTTGAAATAAAATGTAAGATTTGATTTTGTACGGATGATAGTTGTGTTATTACCCTGTGAAAAAGTAGGGATCTTCTAAATTCAAAATATTTCCATCACTAGATAGAATAGCATTTATTATTGAGTAGCTAACATTAAAAGTGCATAAAACATGTTGCGTGCATGCATATACAGGTGGATGTGCATGAACATACACACACATAATTTAAAATTCCAATAGAATTAATTCATTTCTAAAAACTAAGATAAAAAATGATAGCAGAGTTTTTTATAGTTAAAAAATAAGGATAACAGAGTTTTTTTATAGTTAAAAAGTCCACTGTTATTGAAAACAGGTGATTATTTTTAAATATACAATTATTTCGGGGGGAACTTTTAGTCATTAGTTTTCAAGTATTAAATCATTGTTTAATTACAAAAATGATTTTGGAGAAAAAGTAGCATTCTTGAACATAAATAATAAATGGCCTTCAACTTTGAGACAAGAAACATAATGTAAGTATGATAAAAATACTATAGTGTATTTAATTTGAACTAATATAAAACAACATAGCAAATTTATTTATAGATTATCCTAACAAGAGATTGATCACCTATAAGTTAGCTACTGAGTTAAGTATATTTATGGTAGAATAAAAAGCATATTTTAACTGCCCATCTCTAATTTGTCTTGAGTCAAACCAATATTTTAATTAAGGAATTTTGAGTAACATGATAAAACTAAAATTGATAAAAGTTAATTATGAAAATAATGTGTTAAAATAATAATGCCTGTATTAAATTAGAAAATATCTTAAAAGAGATATATGGCTTTATAGTTACAAAGAACAATTGACATTATAATGGTATTATTTTCTTTTCAAAATCAAGTGGTCTTTAATGAAAAAACTTTACAAGAATCAAATCAACAATAAATATCTAAAATTCCCTTTAAATTATAGTAAGCAGATATAGAGACTCTTATGAAATTGAAAGAAATTTGTGCAAATTTAAGATCAAACTGTGTATTGTATATGTATTTTCTGTTTAAACTTTTTGTTTTATAACAATCAGATAGATACTTTTTATAGCAGTTTTCTATACCGCTTATAGGAGTGTTCACTGGTAGTAGACAGAGGTTAACAATAGTTTCTGAAGAAAATCTTTGCTATTTATACTGATAATTAAGACGCTCTGGGTTACTGAGTTCCATTTTATACAATTTATACCTCAGGTTATTTTCCTACTGAAAATGTTTTATCTACATGAGCTCTATATTTTGTATGTGCTGATTTAACAATTAGCGAACTTCTTCATGGGCAAACAAGTTTACAAGAGTTATTTGCATAATTCATATATTTAAATTTTCTTGGAAATAATATAAAATTTTCTTTTTACAACTCAACTATTACATACAAGTTATGGACACTGGATATCACGTAAAAATACTTAGAACATGGTATTATTTATACCAACAAACTGTATTATGTTTTGAAAACTATATTAATGTGTTAATACTCTAGCCATATTAATCATATTATAATGTTGTAACACAATATAGTGTATTGCCATGAGAAATAAACACAAGAAGTGTACAGATTTTATCTATGATGTTACTATCCAAATATTTATGATTTTAAATATATCTAACTGGCCAAGATACGGACACCTTTCCTTTGTTACCTTATTCATGATCCTTGTTATTACCAGAAGGACCTACAGATGTAAAAATGTATAGCTTTCTATTTGTAAATCCTACAAAGTCATTGTCCGCATTTCTCTCAAATTCATCACCATGATATTTATGTCGCATTATTTATTCTGTCTCTCCCATACCCTCCCCTGCTTTTCACCAATTATACCTCTCACCAGCATCATAGAAACATGTACTTTTCCATAACTTAGCACCTCAGTCTCTTTCATTTTAGCAATACCACCAAACAAGGTATGTGTAGCATTTTTTAAAATGAAAACAGAACACTAAAATTTGGAAGGACAGAAAACAGCAGTTCATATCTAAATAAAAAATGATTTGATTTCCCAAATTGGGATATGGCACTAATTTTCTATTTGTTTACAAATCACCATACACAATTTAATACCTTATTACATTTATTAACAGTACTACATTATCTTACTGATTTTATACCTATATTTACAGTGTTGATTTATTAATAGTCTTCAAAATACTGGCTGCTACTGAACCAAAGAATTCAGTCAAAGTCAGTAAAAAGCAGTCTATAGAAAGAAGATCTGAAATAAAGAAATAAGAAAGGATTTTGTATGAAATAGACCAAATATTTGTTTTTGATTTTATTAGTATCTGCTTACAATACACCATGATTGTATTGATCATAGGCTCTTGGCTCATGTATGTAACACAGCATAATCCTTTTTTCTTCCTGATTCCTCTCTCCCTCCCACCTCCGTCTCTTTGAACCCTTCTACTTTACAAAAGGTTTAGCTCCTGTGTGTATTATCTCTCTTTTATTTTGTTCTTTCTTTATATATACTTTGAGTTTCTCATACAAAGGAAATCTTGAGATATTTAAGTCTACATGTTTGATTTATTTCATTTAACATTGTGGTCCCAAGGTACATGCATTTTTCTACAAACGACTCCTTTATCTTTCTATATTACACAGTAGTAACATATTGTGTGTAAATACAGTATCACATTTTATCAGTTCTTCTGTAGATGGACAGAGAGACTACTTCCAAGATTTAGCTCCTTATGAGTTATGCTGCTATAAACAAGGGCATGCATGCTATTTCTTTTCTACGCATCTCCCCAAAAGAGCTAACGACATCATATTACAGTGGTAGATCAAATATTTTAAATAAAATTTAACATGTGGAATCATTTTGGTAAAAAACAAAAATACCTAATCACTGACAAAGGCAAAATCCAGAGAATGAGCACACTTCTTTTCCTCAAATGAACCCTCCACTGCAGCTATGTAGACTGCATGACAAAAAATGCACATTTTTATGATTCTTTCCTCTGTTTTCAGAGATCCAATAATGTGTCTCCTAGTGAAGCAAGTACAATACTTTGCTTTTAATATGCTCCACGAGGGAGCACGTTCCTTCTAATTAACTTCACCAAGCTATGTAATCTCACTCCAGCAGTGTGACAGGTATGCATATTGTTCCATTTTAGTGATATAATCAACAATCTCATTTAATCAAGTGACATTAAACTGGAAATGCAAATCTCTTGTTGATTGCAAGGTGCATCAAAATAAAATTCTGATATTAAAATAGTAAGAAATCTCTACCTGTACTTTGAATATCTTCTCATAAGTTAAGTGTTTGCATTTGTGGTAATTTAATTATGGGTGTTTTGGCTTCCTCACACAAATCATGAATACTCTTCCAGAAAACAAGCAAATTCTATGGCCATGTGAATTCCCTCTGGTCCTAGAGAGCAATTAACTGTACTTCTAACCACGCTGTTGCACCTGCAGACAATGAAGAAATCTGTTACAAGAACTATTTCCATAGCATGAATATGCAAGCAGCAAAATTAGTGTAATTCATTCAGCTGCAGATTATCTACGCTTCACCCACCATACATTTATTGCCATGTGTCAGTTCGCTGACAGCTTCATAAATTCTGTTCGATAAACAGTAAGTGTTTACTTTCATTGTCTAGCAAATAGAGAAGCCTGGAAAAACTTTGTGTTTGTTTGTTTGGTGTTTTTTAGGATACAGCAATATAATTTTATATTCGTGTCACAGTTGGAACTAGTCTTATCTAAATTTGAAGATACCATGTACATATGCATTTTCAACATTTGACAGATGTTGTTTGACGAGCATAACAAATTTCTAGCAGTATCTTAACTTATCTTTCAGACAGAAGAAGTAATAATTTTATTTTATATTTATTTTTGGTATTATTTTCCCCTTAAAGAAGATTTTGTGCTCTGGAGTGCAATACGATACAGGTGTTATAACAGATAAAATGATTTAAAGATCAGCTAATCATGTTATCACTCAGGACACCGATTTTATAATTCCTTGAGAATTTGTATATTTTTCCCAATGGCTTATTTTAAAGCAATATAATGAAAACAGTTATGAACAGATTCTGTTCACAAATACCCTGAAGTTAAACGTGTTCAGTCTCTTCCGTTCATCCAGGAGAAACAGTGAATCCTGATGCTCCCAGCTCTCCCTGTGAGGGAGCCACACAAATATTAGCTTTCTAATGCCTTAAGTTGTATTCAGCTCCCATTTGCATGCATGGGACAACTTCTATGTCTTTTTGCTTTATTTTCTCTCAGATTTCAACCTGTGCTTTGCTTAATGTTTTGGAGATTCCATTCGCTCAGCATGCAGCCCACTTTGTGATGATGTGTAGGATAACTGAAGTTTTGTTTGTCCACTAACTCTCAAGAAAACCTGCAGAAATACTGAATGAGGGTGAGGAAATAAATGTTTCCCATTAGGTCTCCAGTGTTTCACTATCTGCTGCACTCTCTCTCTTTATTCGGTTTTTCAGAACAATTCAGCAATATCTCGAGTCACTTGCCCCACATTGATTCAAGGAATAGTCACCAGTCTCTACCTTAGTATTAAGGAACACTGTGTAAAAGGTTTTTCAGGGGAAGGATGAAAGTAACTCCCTTAATGAAAGGCCATTTGTTAATCTATGCTTAAAGTTAATTTTTTCCTTTCCTTTTGCATAGAAAGAAAACTTCCATACATGTATGAAAGGAGAGTTTTCAGTAAAAGATGTGAAATTTCCAAATGATATTTGTGCTAAAATGGCTTCTAACTGAATCACCAGAGAGGAGTCTGATTGGACCACCAGGTGTCCTTCTCACAGAGGTGATAAACAATTTAAATTAATTGTGCCGATTGCCTTATGTAATGGAATCTGGTAATAATGTCTGGAAAAAGTCTTGAATGCTCCCACTCTAAACAGTAACTCACATTAATGACATGGGCTAAAGCTACAAAATTAGAGGGGACTTTTTCACAGGTAATAGAATACAAAAAGTATTAAGCTAGAAATATGGTATCTTTTCTTTTAACTTTTACATTGACATATGAAGTTTTATGTATTTGTTCTGCACAACATGTTTGGAAGTATATGGACACTGTGAATTGACCCAGACTGGCTAGTTAACATATATAATAATTCTGATAGTTATCATTTTTGTGATGATTTTTTAGCAAAAACCTTTTAACAGTACATAGCACAGGTAAGGCAAATTAACAGGTAAGATTTTTTGAATGTGAGTGACCAAAACAGGCTGAGAAGGAAAATTTTAGAAGAATAGTAATAAACTCTGTATTCATATCTTCCTAATAATTTTGATAAGATACAGATAGAAAAATCAAAGAGATTTGCTCCATAGGCAACAAGAAAATTTTACAAATATTCTTTATTGCAAAATACCAGAACTGATGAACTTTGAAGGATGAACTGATGGACAAGTAAAAATCAGTCAAAGAACAATCAAGAATACAAGGGGGATGTTTGCAAAGATTCTGCCATTCAGAAAAACTCTGCATTCACGTTACAGAATATAAATTTGAGAAAAAAAGACTTAAAGCAAAATACATTCAAAATGGTTATGAAATCAAAATTTCAAAATGAAATAAGTAGAAAACCAAACTAGTATGGATAAATTCATACAATTAGACTATTTTTCAAATGGCACAATTATGTACTGCATAGTAGAAAAGGCTGAAAGTATCAAAAACATGTTTAATGTCTACAGCAAAAATCTGGAGGAACACACTAGCAAATTACTCAACAGATATATTACTCAAACAAACTTCTGGTACATGAAAATAAATTTTATGGACTAGACATGCACTTCAGTGGTTTACAACTATATAATGTGGGAGACCCTGAATTTACTCCTAGTATCACAAAACAAAACCAACAGCAACAAATAAATTAATATGCATCATAAAAATGACCAACTCCAAACAGGTTATCTGAAAAGGGAGTTCAGCAGGGTGACAAATCTGTATTGACATGTAGGATGTTAGCTACCACCATAAGTAACTAAATATCTGGAAAGTAACACATAAACATGATGAACAGGTAAGCGAAGAGGAAAATAACTTACAAGCTGACATGAAAGTGTAAGCAATTATGTTGTAAAACAACACAAACATTTTAGAAGAGAATTTGAAAATCTCTGTGAAAATATAAAATGCTTATGTGTCTTTGCTCCTCCCAAGAATTTATTCTAATACTATGCTGGCAAGGCTATAGTTTTGTTTTTCATATTATATTTATTATTAATTGCACTATAACATGATAAGAGTAGTAACAAAATGAAATCCTGACACCGTAAGACTGGTTATTTCATAATACATTCACACAGGTGTTTGTGCATCTCTCTATAAACATTACAGGGAGGTACTGTGGTTATTGTTGAACACTTTGTTAAAAGAAGAGAATTTTTACACTTTTAGGGAAAGACAAACATTTAAGGAATTAATACTTTAAGGCTGCAAGTGTTGCTCAGTAGTATCGTGTTTGCCTAGCATGTCAGAGTCCCCAATATTAAAAATATATTAAATTTAGGAGCTAAAGATGGCCGATCAGTGAGCAACAAAATACAAAGCCTCCCGGAGAAACAACTCATATGCCAGAATAAAACATCCTGGAGAGACACAGACAGAGGGAGATGGAGCCTCTCCACACAAGAAGAAACTAAAAGGAAAAAAGCTGGTTAAACACGCAGTCTCAGGGTTATCATTGGAACAGCTAAGATCAGTGGCCACAGCGCTTTCACCGCAACCAGCAGAACCACCCAAACTGGCTTCCACCATGACTCACAGGAGCTGCAGTTGCACTGAAGTCAGGGGTTGGTGAGCCCAACTGAGAACAGAGCTGGTGAGGGACCTGCACTATCCCATAGTGATTGCTCGGAATAAGACCCTCCCATGGGAAAGGGGCAACCAACTAGATGACATGTTGGAATTGGGCAAGACCCGCATGAAGAAGGAACAGTAGTGACTTCAACTGGTTGCTTCCTGCCCGGAGCAGATTGGTAGGATCTGCTTGGCCTGGGTCATGCCCCTGGCCAGGACCCAATCAGCTGCCCTGAACCAAATCTGTACCTGGCACACATTACCCTGGTGAAGACCCCTGCAGGTTGACTGGCTCAGATGGGAGAGGCCAGCATATGTCACTCCTGCTTGCACCTCAGTAACCAATAGCAAACTGGAGAGGGCAGAAATCCCTAGCTTCAGAAGAACCATAACCAAGAAGGAAAGGGGCTGGGACCTCCACTATACATCTGTATGGAAGAAACCAAATACATAACAAAAGAAAGAAAGAGGGAAAAGCCCCTAGTCCATGAAACCGCAAATATTGACCCAAGAGAGGTAAATACAAAAGAGACTGAGGGCAGCAAACATGCAATATCAGACACGGCCTCAGCAGAAATAAAGAGATATTTTTGTGACCTCATAAGTGAGCTCAAAACTGAAATATAAATTCAAGTAAGGCAGATATAAGAAGATTAATAAAAGAAATGCTAAGCACCTCTCAAGAAGACACAGATGGAAGAATGGAGAAACACCAAAAAAGGAGAGTAATGTTTGATGAAGAATATAAAGAAAATCTAGAATACATGAAGCAGATTCAAAGAGATGACCATTAAAATTGAAATTAAAAAAAGATGAAATTAAAAAATCCATTGAAAGCTGGCAAACTGTTTGAAAGAAACTAAGGATAGACTATCAACACTTGATGACAGGTTTGCAATGAGTGATAATGAAAGAAAAGATCTCTTAAAAAAAACAAGGAAACAGGAGTAACAATGCAAAGGCTAGAAGACAACAAGAAAATCTATAATTTAAGAATAAAAAATGTGAATGAAGAAGCAGGGATAAAAACAAAGGAATTACAAAGGCTATTCACAGAAATAATTAAGGAAAACTTGCCAAGCATAGGAAAAAGAAATGATATTCAGATGTATGAGGCATACAGAACCCCAGCCACCTACAACCAAAATAAATCTTCACCCAGATATGTAGTAATCAAGATCCCAGAAATTCAACGCAAGAACAGACTATTAAAAGCCATCAGAGAAAAGAAACAGATCACCTATGAAGGAAAACCCATCAAAATCACAGCAAACTTCTTGACATAGACCATCAAATCAAGAAGAGCTTGGAGTGAAGTATTCCAAGCCTTGAAAGAAAATAAGCTCCATCCCAGATTGATGTCCCTTGCAAAACTGTCACTAGAAATTAATGGAGAAACAAGATGCTTCCATGACAAAGAGGAACTGGCAGAATTCATGACCACCAATCCAACCCTACAGAAAACATGGAAGGACATTATAGAGAGAAAAAAATATATAATACCAGGATTTCAAGAACAATGGCAGAGAGGCCTCAATGAATGGGGCAGACAGTGGAATGAAGGAGAAAAGTAGACAATCAATGGCAGAAAAATAGCATAGCAGAAATGAGGCAGAGAAGGTTAGCTATAATCTCTAACATAGGTGGCTCTGACACACTAACAAAAAGAAACACAGGCAGAGTAGATCAGGAGGTAGAGGCCATTGAGATGCTCTGTATAGGAAATATAATTAACCTAAAAAAGGGTATATGGACTGAAAATCAAATATGAGAAAACAGTGCTCTATGTGACAAGGAACCAGAGAGAAATAGGGCGACTCGATCACCACCTGCAAATAGGATGGAAAGACAGGATACTTATGTGCAGTTGAGAACTACTCAGCTATAACAAAGGGAAACCTTGAGGCTTTTGTAGGTAAAGGAAGACAACTTGAGATCAAGTCCAGGAGCGAGAAGGTTTGGAACCACTTAGGTAAACAGCAGGTTGACCCCCAATCTAAAAACTGAGGGAGTTGGTGGGACCCAAAATGCACAGCACCCTGTGGGAATGAAAGGGGAGGAATAGTCTAAAAAAAGAAGGCAGAGGATATTGTTAATAGTGTATCAGGATTTAAAATCCATACAACTCACACCACTCTGTTTAGATAGATTACCTTCTGTTCCAGTTTGTTTACTTGTACTAGACTTGAGGGCATAGACAGCTACCCCCAAAATAGCAGGATATATTATGATAATCATCCCTAATTTCCTGTTAACTTAATCTGAAGCCCTGTATAACTTACACTGTTTTATCATAACTGATCTTATTTGAATATGGTTTGTTAGAGTACTGTTTTATATTGACAGATTTTATTCAAACCTAATATGATTGATAGTATGAAGTTTGAGAGTATAGGCAAACTACACTGAAGATAACAAGATTCACTAGGATACCCACTCTGGTTTGATTAACTGCCTTTGAAGTCTTGCACTGTCTATGTTTCATTTTTACTAATATTGTTATGTACTGCTCTATTCAATTATACTATGCCTGATGATACAGATGATTCTATTGAAGATAACAAAGACAATACATTGTAGATCACCTTGTACTGTGTTTTTATATGACTTTTTCATTTCATGTTTTTCTAGGAATTTGGTTTGCTTTGTCTTGCTTTGCTTTTTTCTTTCTCTCTAATACAGAAAGGAGAGAAAAACATGTAGAGACTCATGCATGCATAGAACTAATAAACAGTTTATGAGAACTGATTATATAATGCATGATGAAAAGAACAACTACTTTGAAGAAAAAAAGATACCCAGTGCTGATTCTGTAGTGTCACGATGTGAAATCCAGCAATACTATTATTCTTTGCTCAGAGTAATTTTAGCCTGTTTTGTTTTGTTTAATTTCAATATACATGAAGGTATGGACAGCTATTTTGAAGAGAATGAGAGACACTATGACAGCCATTAGTGGTTTCCTATTATCTGGTCTTGAAGACCTAAAACACCTTCCTCATCCTGTTCGGGTCAGTTTTGTACTATGCTTTGTATGACTTCTCTGTATGTGAAGATATGGACAACTATTCAGAAGAAAACAAAAGACAGTATGATAGACAGTGAAGATCTCCAGTTGTCTTGCTTTGAAATTTGTCACTTACATTGCTTTCTTATATCCTGTTTTGTTCTGTTTTGTTGTGTTTAATTTTACCCTCTTTAAAATTAAAAATATATTTATTAAATTTAAGATTTAAAATGATAGCTAAAATAATCACTCCACATTCTGAATAAATAACGCATATATTATTATCATATGTAGCAGGTGGAATATTTATATGATAGGGTGATAAATGTTTGAAAAATAGATGATTAAACAGCACATGTTAATTGAAGAGTAAAGAAAAATTGAGACATTTTCTATAAAATGTCCTATGATTAGTAATAACAGCTACCAAGTTTGATGAAAGGAAATAAAGAGATGAGGGTAAGGACAAGAAATTAAAGTACACTAACAGTCTATGTCATGGAGTGAGGATACTCTGTGCTTAGATAGGAAATACAGTTCTAGAGGCTAATCTAAAAAAATTTCGAATCAGAAATTTTTGAAAGTTGTTGCCTAAGTTTAGAGATAAGAGAACATGTAGTAGGAAACTGTTTATGTAGAAACATTAATTTGATATTATTTTTCAAAAATATATAACAGATAATTAATACTATGGACATTCTTGCCTTGAAATATTTCTTTTTTTTCTTTTAAGACTCAGTTATTTTACTTTTCATGGGCTTCCTATGAACATTACAATGCCAGTCACTGTATTGGAATCACTTGCATATATTTGTCATTGCAAAATAGAAGAAAGAATAGGTTTCCCTTATGCATATATATACACAGAGAAATTATTATGTAAATATGGAGATCATAATTCTCACACAATTAAGGAAGAAACTTCAGCTATTTATCAAAAACAAGGCAGAAATTTGTATTTTACTTACAAATCACTTATTTTTAAATTTACTGTTATTGATTTTTGTCAAATAATAAATAATTAAAAAATAATATAGCTTTAGCTCAGGTGTTGGTATTGTAGGATTCTAATAATATTTTTATGTTTTCATTTGGTATATTGTCTTTAAAGAAATACAGACATTTTAAAACTGTCAATTTAAAACTCAATCACTTTTTTCAAGGCAAAATAATAGCTTATTGAAAGAAACAATAGTTTTTCAGTCATTTTTTTTTACATACAGAGTAACCTAAAGTATAAATCATAAATTACACATATGTAAGCCTGTTTAAAATTATGTAAAAATAAATAATAGCAAAATGGATATGAAGGGAAAGGGGATCCGGGACAATTTTTCTCCATTTCAGGCTTTGGGTTTGTCGGCAGAGAGGAAATCCATTATGAGAGTAAAAAGCATGGACCTCATGTCTTCATTTGACAGATAAAAAAAATGCTTATCAAGAGTTCACAGGCCTTCAGTACTTCATTCCCAGTGCTTTTGCATGCAGAACCTATTTTTAATTAAAACCAGTATCTGTCTTAACAAATCTCACCCTGCACTTCATAGGATTTCAAAAATCAATAATGAAAACACATTATTTCCATTTTCCTGTAAGCCTGTGAAGATAACAGAGAAGTAAAGGAGTGTCCAAAGATGCTGTGAGCCCAGGAGGTGACCACTCCCACAAAATTACCTGTGAATTGGAAGGGGCAGCCAGCATGCATTCAGGAAGAACGGACGTTTTCAAGTTGGAATTGTGTTTGTAAAATCAGGAACAAGACAAAGATACCCACTATCATCAATCCTGTTCATTGTAGTTCTTAAAATATCAGCCAGACCAATCTGAAAAGAGAAATAAAGAAAAAAGTACATATAACAAAGAAAGAAATCAAAGGATTACTGTTTGCCAATTACAAGACCCTCTATATACACAATCTAAAAAATTTCCACCAAAAAGTGCTGTAATAATCAAGTTCATGAATGTAGAAAAATACAAAATTAATACACAATCCTTGCATATTTAAAGTGAACTAAAAAAGAAATTAGAAAAAAAATCATTCATGATAGCACAAAAAAATTAAATACTTAAGAATTACCCACCAAGAAAGTGAAAGGCATCTATGAAAAAAAATCACATCACATCACGCTGATAAAGGAGATCAAAGAGGACATCAGAAAATAGAATGATAGTCTATCCCAGAATAGGCAGAGCTAACAGAGTCAAACAAAGGTATTTTCAAAACTGATGTTTAGAGTTAGCGTAATCTTAATGGAAGAAACCAACAGCCTTCCTCAGAGACCTAGGAAAAAAATCCTAATATATGGATGAAACCAGAAGAGACTCAGAATGGCAAAAGCAATCCTGGTCACCAGATATGAAGTTAGATTACAAAGTTGCAGGGATAAAACCAGCCTGACACTGACCCAAAACACACACACACAGATCAACGGAAAAGAATAAGAAGCAGAAACAACCCAGGCACATTTGTTTGCTCAGTCTTTGACAAAGGTCCAAAATGCTACACTGAAGAAAGACACCTCTAGTAAATGGGAATGCTGAGGAGTCACACACAGGAGCTTGGGCTTAGATGTGTATTTCTCACCGTGTACTAAGGTGAAATCAATATGGATTTAAATGTTAAACAGAGCCAATCTGTCGGAAGGTAAAAGCCCTGAAGGTACTGTAGGCAGAGAGACTGACTGGAACACCAGTACCAGAAGAAATAACTCTGAGAATCCACAACAGGGGTCCCATCAAATTAGTAAAGGAAGCAATCCACAGAGTGGAAATCAACCTACAGGAGGGGAAAAATACAGCTGAATACAAATATCTAGAATCTATAAAGAACTCAAAAAATTATCACACCCCCCAACATAAAAGGTCCAATCAGGTAATTGGCAGATGAAATGAATACATACTTCTCAGAAAAAGTGCAAATGGCCAATAAATACATGAGAAGATATTCAGCCTCACTGAATCTTACTCCAGAAAGCACGGCTGCTATCAAAAATTCAGTTAATAGCAAACACTGATGAGGCCTTCTAGGAAAAAAAAAATCCTTCTACATTGTTCTTAGAAATGTAAACGGACATGAGCACTATGAAAATCGATATGGAGACCCCTTAAGACCTAAAATTAGAAATTCCATTTGACCTAGCTATTCCTTCTAGGTATCTTCATAAAGAGGTAAGTCATCATATTATGATGATATACACATACCAACATTTAGAGCAGTGCAGTTTAAAATAGCTAAACCTTAGAAACTTTATATGCTGATCAACAGATGAATAAAGAAAATGTGATATTTATACACAATGCAGTACTACTATGCCATAAAGAAGCATAAACTTCAGTTATTCTTACATAAATAGATGCTTATGTATTTAGCAAAGATTTATACTGTACCTCCAATGAGTCCACTGGAGGTTAACCATGAATCATCACCGTATTTTTATTGTTCCAAGGCATCTGAAGAAACTTGTACTTCCATCTCCTTTTCAGATCTGTCAGAGAATGTAGGAGTCCTTCACACAAACACTAGTTTCTGAGTTCCAAGCCACGCTGCCCTGGTCAGGTTGCTACACATGTGTGTAGCCTCTAATTTTTCCAGTGAAAGTTCGTGCTTCACCAGCCACAGGAAAATACTGGTGAGTGAATGAAAATTGCACAGCAGCACCTGAGATGAAGTTACATCCACTTAAGTGATGTAGTCAGGGGTTGTGAGGAGAACAATTAGAATCAGGATCCAGAATTTACAATATTATTTTATGATGGTCACCCAGAGTTAAACACAAGAAAGTGCAGGAAATCTGTCCACAACACTAAGACACAGAATATTCAGCCAAGGGCTTGGATCTCACAGCAATGTCCTGCATGAATCCAGATGAAGACCCAGAGCTCGTGACAATGCCTCCCATGAGTCCAAATGGAGGTCTCGAATCCACAAGGACTCACAACAGTCCCTTTTACGGATCCGTGCTGGGAAGGCCCAAAGGTCAGCGGTGGAAGCTAGAAAGTCTATGCCAGCGGGGTGAAGGAGCTGTGCTGGTAGGTTGAGGGCTTTACACTGGAGCCAAGAAGTCACACTCATAATAAGAGCCAGGGCTGCCCTAAAAAGCACCACAGCCATCCTCAGCGACAAGGAGGCCCCGAGCTCCTCCGACAATAAGAACTAAGAACAGTTGAGTACATGCCAGGAAACTAGGGTGATGAATTGCTCCTGGAGATTAAACGGCACATGTCTTCCCCTCCGGAGCCAGGAAGCGATGCACAATGTAAGGACCAGAGATCCCCCAAAGAGAATCACTGCCACCCTCATCAACAAGGTCCCGAGCTCCTCTGATGACAATGGTCAGACTCACACTGGGGAAGCTGGTCATGATGAATTCCTCCAGGATAACCAGCGGCTCAAACAGCAACACTGAGAGAAACCCACAACGCCTAGCTTCCCCTTGTCCACGTCTCTTACTTGTGCTGGCAACTTTCCTCAGGTGGGACATCTACACTCAGCACCCTGCTGATTTAATTCAGCTGGTGTTAAGTTGACCACCGGTTTTTAATCCATCACATATGGGGATCTGGAGCAGAGGCAGATTGCCAAATTATCAATTTGGTTCCACGAACTTGGATATAAAGCAAACATTATATGTCCTGTTTCAAGCTCTCTCTCTCTCTCTCTGAATGACAGTCATACAGTCATTCAGTCATACAGTCATAGATTGTGACTGCCTAAAAATCTCTACTCTTTAAAAATGTTTCCACATGATGAAAAACTTTCAATATAATCACCTAATTCCTTTTAAATGCTTCCCTTTAAATATCAAATTATATATATACAAGGACAGTGTATGTTGGAGGTACCTTTTTGATAAGTATCTCAGATACTTAAAAAGCTGTAATCCGGGAGAAATAAGTATTTCCATATTCTGTTAGGAGCAAAAGGTTCTGGACTGTAAGGATGATGTTGGCTGACTCAGGCTTGCAGGACTGTGGCCTCAGATAATTCTCCCTGACACCTGAATAACAGCTGTGACCAAGGTCCTTGTTTTTCACTCTGTCCTTCTACAGCTCAAAGGCTTTTCTAATGGGAAGGGACATGATAATCCTAGCCTGGTTTATTGCCTATCTACCTCGGGAAGACTCACCATTTTATAATGCTGCCTAATGCACTTCTTTCTTTAAAAATTGAGTTACTTCTGCTCTCTTAGAAGTCATGTGCTAGATAGATGTCTTCTTTTTACTTGCTGAGTTACACCTGTCCATGTTTATGTTTGCCCTTTAGCCCTACGCTATTCCCAACACTTTATCATTTCTTCACTTAAATTCATTTTAGGAACACTCTCTCTTGGAAATTTTACTCAAAGAATGGTTATATTTTTTCAACTTAACTTTCACAGTTCTGAATAAACTCAGAATATTCTGCACTTTCGCAAATGTCAATTTATCCCATGTAATAAAAATTTAAAGCAAAATGGAGTCTGATATTGATGTAGCATTAAGTCTTTGCAATAGGGGTATGTAAACCCTGAGATATTTTTTTTACCTCATTGTCAGAGTAACTAGATTAAATTAATGTATTTCATAGTAGATAATCGGAATACCAAGGAATATTCTTCAATTCAACTGTGCATGAATTTTGAAAAGCAATGCAATTTTGTTCATTATTCAATCAGAATTTCTCTGTACTTTTCTAGTACCTCCCTATTTGTAATACAAACACCAGGAATCCACTGAATCAATATTATATAAGACAGAAAGTTTTGTCCCCATTGAAATCTAGAGGGGAAGAGGAAGCCAAGCCAGGGGGCTTATTCTTCCTCCTTTTTTTCCTCTTCTGTCTCCTCTCCTCACCTCGCCTCCCATTTTCATATGAACTATGCTTTAATTTTTGCTTTGAATCATCTTCTGACCAACATCTTGAAAATTTAAACATATTAATGCTTTTATTATTTTAATTTTATTTTTGGTGGGGCTGGATATCAACATAAGTGCCTTTGGAATAATCTATATTTCTCTCCATATTATTTTTGAGACAGGTTCTCATGTATTTGCTAAACCACCCATGCTTGGCTTCAGTTTGTGATCTTCTTTCTGGAAATCTTCAAAGTTCTGGAATTACAGAAGCTGGCCAACATGTCCAGGTCCATTTATTTTTTAAAGATGATAATCTTATCATTGCAGTTCTACTAGAGACAACAGGAATTGCAGGAGCACACGTACTAAGCTCTTAGAAAAACGTTTCACACATCTATATATATGTTCCTTTGGTTTGCCTTTTCTGTTGTGAAAATGGTCACGAGAAATGAGAACAGAGCTGTAATTACGTAACTATGGTTTACTGTGAACACCACCTGGTAGAAATTGCACAGATTACCCATGTGGCTTGCTTTTGCTATTCTACAAAACAAACATATGTTCTTAAAATGAAAAGATGTACTGAGAAACATGAAATTTTCTTGCCGCCTACTTATGGAGAGTTGTTAAAAATTTCTTTTTAATGATTCTGAGCATAAACTCTATTGATGGATAAATTGTTGTTCATGGGCATACAGTACATAAGTGGTGACAGTCTGTCATGCCCTTTAGAGTCGTGTAAACACTTTTTAAAATTGTTTCAATCCTTTCCTTTCACTGTTTTCCTCGCTTGTGTTGATAGCTGGCTTCATCTCACTGAAACTGAGCCATAAAGCTCCCTGATACTTACTGCCAAACTCTTCTGTTTCTCAAGCAAAAAAAATGTGAATGGCATTCTTGGGGATTATTGCTAAGTTTGAGAAGATATAGACTATAAAAATTTGTAGTTAGGTCAGAATTAAAAACAAAATACTTGATCTCTATTGGTGTTACAATCTCTAATTCAAATAAGTAAAGCATTTGTTTAGATGATCCAAAATAAAAATATACATTTGTGTTGAAATGTGTGTAATTAAAACAGTAACTATTTAACCGTCTATAGATGAGCATACACTGGAAATACGACAAAGTCGCATGGAAGTTTTCATTGCTTATAATCGTCAAAGTAAATCAAATGCCCCTTAGGAGATAGTTTGCAGCAGCTATCTATGGTGTAATCTACTGTGATGAGACTATAACTGCTGATCAGTCACAATCACAGCTCGCTTTTCCCGAGTGTGAGAACACTCCTTCAGCTCCCTCTATGAAGGGTGCTCTTTCATACGCTTGTTTGTGACTTTTGATTTTTTGAGAAAGCATCTCACTATGTATTTTTGGCTGGCCTCAAACTCACTGTGATCTTTCAACCTCAGCCTCCGGAGTACTGGGATGCAAACATGCACCACCATACCCAGACTGAAAGACATTCTTAAGGAGTCCTAAAAATGGAGGTCAATGGATGAGATGGAAAAAAAAAAGATATTTTTTTCTAGTGAAAATTATTTTTCACTGAACAATAACACTTTTGTGGGGTTTATATTTTATTATTTATCCTACAAAACATTATAATCATATTGTTTAAGAAAATTACTTTTCTTAAATTTAGTACTTTTAAAATTATTATTATATGTACATGCACAAATATATATATATATATATACATATATGTAGTGTATATATCTGTATAAATTATTCAGCCATTATGAAAGGCAATCCTGTCATTTCTGACTAAACTTGGATGATATTACACTCACAAAATCCAATAATATAATATGACCTCAAAAATATATGGGATCTAAAAAAGTTGAAGTCATAGAAGCAAACTATAGAATGATATTTATAAAGAGAGAGCATAAAAGAATGGGGAGATGTGGTAATGGGGGGCCCAATTCAATAGTGAGATGAACAAATCCTGGAGTCGTCATGTACAACATGCTCACTGTAGTTCATGACACTGTTGTTTACTTGAAATTTGAGAAGAGAGTAAATTTTCAGTATTCTGACACCCCAAACATATATACAATCACACTAGTAATTAAGAGTAGTAATGGATGTACTAATTAATTTAGCTTTGGTAATTATTACACAATATGTATGTACAGCATATCATTATAAACTTATAATTATAAACATTATAAACTTGAATAGATGCTTATTTATCAACTATACTTCAATGATGCTAGAAAAATAAATCATAGCACTTTTATGCTCAACACTAAAGACCATAGAATAATCTAGGAAGAATAAATACAATTATCTTGATAAAAATCTTTGAGCAAAAAAGGCAATTGGGAATTAACTGATGGTTATGGCTTGTGTCTAGATGTCTCCCCGAAGCCTCTTGTAGAGGTAGCTGAATCGTGTGTGTGATATTTGTGGATGATATGATTGAGTCACAGTGTGATGTTAAAGTTAAGCATGCTCCACCCTGGATTTGAGAGCTACCTTCCCTAAGGGTGGGGGAATCTGGGTAGGATCTAAGGGATAGAAAGAGAGTCACTGTTTTTTGCTTGCTGATTCATTGCTCCTTCATTGCTTTGCTGCCTTCTGCCCACCATGAACTGTTTCTCCTCTGTGATGCCCCTCTACCATGCCACCTTGCCATGGAGCTGATCAACTATCAACTGATATGTCTACAAACTGTGAGCCAAAAATCTTTCCTTCTTTAACGTTTTGGGTTTTAGTAACAAGAGAAAAATAACAAAGCCGTTGATAGAGATGGAGATTAGAAAAAATGTATCTGGTGTCTGTCAGAACCACCAACTCAGTCATTACTGAGTGATCTGAAGTTTATGGACTATGTATGTTATTATATAATATCCACGTCACAGAAATTCTGTAAATAATTATCACTGTGCCAAAGGAGACAAGATTGTTGGGTGGGATTGTTTCCTGATTTTCCATGCTTACACCAGTAATAAATACTAACAGACAGAAGAAGCTAAAACTAAAGTCTCTTTCATGATTATATTATTTCCTGTACCTTCTACAAAATCCTTAAATTATGAAAGTTCAGTAATCTGAACCCGGAAGTAGTAAGACTTACTCTTAAAGAGAGTTATGAAATGTCAGAGAGTCTGAATAGAGAAAAAGAATTATCAACCATTTTCATCATGTACTCAGAAGGATTAATTAGATAATGTGATATAATAAATGCAGGGGATTCCACTGATAAATTGAACAAATAAAGATAACATGAGATTTCAAGCACTGATTTTTCTAATCAAGGTTATATCACCATAAGTGAGAATGCTTTCACTTCATTTAATGTTATTTAACACTTGATTTTTTCACTGTTTTCTTTCAAGAATATTTGAGTGAAAGTGTAAAACAGAGAAATAAAATATGCTCTCAAAATGTTGGAAGACATTTTACTTGTTTTTCTTTACTTTTTATTGCCTCAAATTATGGCTAACTGACAATGCTTTCAAAATATTTAGGTTGAAGTATTCAGTTCTTCACCATCAAGTGGAATATAATCGCATTAACAAAAGGGAACACTTCTGAATACTTGCAATGGTATGGATGGATCTCAAAATCACTGGGATAAATAAAAGGAGGCAGAAATATGCCTTTTCCTTGTAATTGGCTATTTTAGTCTTTGCAAGTGTCACTTCTACAAAGAGACTTAATTCATTTTTTTTTAATTCATAGCTCCAAAACTTACACAGATAATTTGCTTTTACTTGACTTAGGCACTGTATTCATTTACTTACTGGATTATTTTTTGTGCTGTATGATAAAAGCACAATTCAAATATAAACAGTTATTTGACCTCAACATGCTCACAGTCTATAGGTGTAAATATTAATTTAAAAATGGCACTAGAATAACAACATAAAATGATTGACAATTTTAAATAACATCTGTTGCCACAGTAGCCAAGAACTGATTCTTAGGATTCACTGTGAAGTATCCCCCTGTTAGGATTTGAGGAAAGGATTGTTAAGAAGGAATTCTAAGTGATAATTAGAAATCAAACTTTGCAGTTTTGTATGTTGTTGATCATAAACACTGGTAAGCGACATGAAACTATTCTTTGACAAGAAAATAGATAAGAAAAGAGCCTTGGCAAATCGAAACAAAAAGGTGAAGTCAATGAACTATGATGAGCTTAGTTTTCATAATTCTCGTTGAAAACTAATACTAGCATGAGAGACACTAGTCTGAAATACCTCCTGGAGTTTTCATCTTGTGTTACAATTATGTCACTGCTTATATGCATTTCCATTTGCCTTGCGAATGCCAACTGTCTCAGCCAGTGGTTTCAATTTCAAACAACCAGCACGCTCAGCAGAAAATGCCAAAATAAATCAGTGGGGACTCTATTTTGTTTCTACACAGAATACTTCACACACATTCTGGAAGCCTCATCTTATTTACTATAGTTCCACTTGACCTGTTCTTTACTTGACACAATTTACTCATTTTTGTTTTGCATTTGCCAATTTTTACTTCCAAATATTGTGAAATCAAATGGATAGATAATAGGAACAATAAAACAAGACGACAGAGAACCAAGTTCCTTTTATTTGTCTCAGATATTACTAAAAAGGACTGATCTGAATGAATTACGTCTTTTCTCAGTTGCTTTTCCAAAAAATCTATCTTCAGTATTAAATGGTACATTCTTTCAGCAACTCCTGCTGGCTTTATATTCAACTATACAGGTGGCACAAATGCCAGCTAGGTGTCTACTATGCTTATTCAAACCACTGTGAGACTGCTGAATGAGTACTTTGACTTGGTTTCTCATTTCTTATCTTGCCTCCTATAGTGTATTACCTTCGAAGCAGCCAGTGTGATTTTTGTTTACACTGAGAGTGAAAACACCTTATCCCTATGCTTAAAATCAATATATTGTTATGGCTCAGAGTAAGATGCAAAGGTCCTAAATGACTCTCCTCCTTTCCCACACCTCCATCGCTTGAATCTAGCAGCTCAGTTCTTGCCATTATCTTCTCCATTCCCCAAGCTCCAGTCAAACTCAGTCACCTTTCTGTCCATAAACACGTCCAGTTTGTTCAGGCCTCGGTTTTTCTGGGTTTTTGCTCTTTCATGAAACATTTTACTCTAAGCATCCAACCAGGATGCTCCTCACCTTTCCCTCATTTCAGTTTGTGGATTACTTTCTTGTTCTGTTTTTATAGTAAATAGAGTAGATTTACCTCCTGTCTTGTGCTTCACTACATTTTGTCAGAAATAAATTCAGTGATAATGAAGGCATTTTCTGTCCATCAAGCGCAAGCTGAGATCCACACATGGGTTAACATTCAATGGGCCATTCACAAATGAATCAGTAAATGAAATTATGCATGTTATGTTTATTCACAAATAAGCATTAGGGTAGGAATACTTGTGAAGTTTTAATTTAATTCATAATAAGTCTTCATAATTTTCTGTCAATAGATGACAAATATCCTGCCTATTATGAAAGACATTACTTTCAATATGGTTGATGGTCAGAGAAGAAAGAATTTGACAGCCTTTAGGGTGATTGTTTCTGTGCATTTTAAAAAGATCACATGTAATTAGGGCAATTGTATCCAAATTTCAGGAAAATTTAAAATATGGCTAGAAATTACCAATGGAAATAAACAGATTATTTTAAATTAATGAATTATGTATAAAAATCAACTGTTTGTTGGACAATTGTCAGTTTAAAAACATGGGTCCAGTGTAAAATGTGCAGAAAAGAGTGGTCTGAGGTAAAACCAGATTTAATATCTCTGCCCTGATTTCAAATTGCAAATTTTTCCTTATGCTAGCATGGTTTTAAACAAGTAAATTACAAGCTGTGAGCCTGGTAAAACAGATTGCAAAATATAAATTAAATTAAAACTTTTTATTTTTAACACAAATAATAAATAAGTGACAGAATATGGTTCTGCTTACATGTTACTAGTTGGCACATAAAATTTTGTTAATGTTATTAAGGACATAAAAAAATTTTTGGTACAGACCTCTTTTATGAGTCATTCAAACTTTTATATTAGATAGATAAAGAATCAAGGATATACTTTTATATTAGATAGATGAAGAATCAAAGATATACTAGAATTGTAAATCAGGATTTGCTATTCTTAATTACCTGAAATGTACTAGACTTTATTATACTAGCCCTGTGTACCAATATCCTTTCTTAAGGGACTCTCATGAAATTCATTAAAATATAGTTGTCACAAAAATTGACTTAATTAACATATATGTATATATATATATATGTGTGTGTGTGTGTGTGTGTCTAAAAATTGCCATATTTGTGTAAGGTTTTTCATTTCTGGAAGAAAAGCATTTTAAAGGAGCATCAGATTACCTATCAAGTTATAGAAATAGTTTGTCTGAATTGAATAGTATTTCCCTTACATATATTCACTTGCCTATTTTTTAAAAAAATTTATTTTAAAGAGAACAAAACAAAAAAGAATAAAGCATATCAAAGCACAGCAATGCAAGTGATACAGCACTTCAAAACAAGACAACAGGAATCAACAATGGCTACTGTAATGTCTTGTTTTCTTCAAAACAGCTGTCCATACGCATAATACACAACAAAATCAAATAAAACAAAACAGAATAAAACCAGTCAAAATAAAAGAATGAAAGCATTATAGGCCTTCAAAAGAAGATGATAGGAAATCAACAATGACTACCATAATGTCTCATTTTCTTCAAAATAGCTGTCCATACCATCACACATAATAAAACCAAACCAAACCAAACAGAATAAAACCAATCCAAACAAAAGAATGAAAGCATTATAGGATTTCAACATAAGATAATAAAAAAAGAACAGTGGTTACTGTAACACATTCTCTTATCTTCCAAATAGCTGCCCATACTATCAGTAAAGTCTAACAAAGCAGAATAAAACTAAACCTAGCAGAATTATGAAAATGATACAAGGATTCGAAACAAGATAACAGGGAATTAAGAGTGGTTGACACCTTCCCTTTTTAGGCATTTCCTCTCCTATCATTTTCATAATATCTATTCTACTTCCTGGATCCCACTAACTCCTTCAGCTTTTTATGCTATATAACTCAGTGTTCACTCCTACGAGCACAAGCTATTTCATGCAGGCGCATGATCTCCAGTTGCATCTATTCACTTACAAAAGCCTCTAGATTATTCTAAGCTTGGTAGCTTTCTATTGTATGAAAATACCATATCCTTCTTATCCATTCTGTGGTTGATGGGCAAGTCACCCTTGCTTTTTCCTGGTCTCCTGTTGCATGGAACAATTGTTTACGCTCTTCTGATTTTCAGTCTGTGAATTTTCTTTTGAGTTAAATGTATTTCTTGTATTTTTTTTTTATTATTTTGAAAGTAGTAAAAATACAACAAAATAAGAAAGAATAAAGCCAATCGAGACTATGCAGTGAAATTGGTACAGAACTTCACGTCAGGTTACAGGGATAACAGTAATAGGTGCCACAGTGTATCTCGTTGTCTTCACAGTAGTTGTCCTCTCAATCAGGTACAGCAAAATCAAACTAAATACAGAACGTCATAAAACCTACCAAAACAGAGTATTGAACAAAGTAATAAATTAATCAGAACAAAGCAAAAGACTGATAACAATATTTGCCTTCAAAGAGATGGTAGAAGGAAATCCCCCATATTTGCTATATTGCATTCAGTCATCCTCCCGACAGATGCTCAAACTTCTGGCTCCCATTTGGTATGGTTGGGGAGAGATGTTTGATTCTCAGCCCATGCACCAGTAGGCTCATGGCTGCCTACCAGTGGGGCAAGCGGGTTGCTTTGTTGCCCAGCACCCTAAGTTCCAACATGGTGTGGATCTCAGGAGATGCTGGCTGGTTCTCTCCCTGGGTCACCTGCTACTCACTTGAACCAAGGCTGCTTACCAGGAGGCGAGCAGGTTCCTTTGTTACCCAGTGTCCTAAGTTCCAACATGGCGTGGGTCTTGGGAGATGGTGGCTCTTGCCTATTCTTATACATAATATACACCAGTGGTTTTTCTCTATCTTCATATATAAAATCAGTATATCTAAGCTAATAAATATATCAGCTTTGAATGGAATAGGCATATAGACTTAACAGAAAGGTTAGAATTTGCTTATCTCAACATATATAAAATTATAATGCTATGCTTAACATAATTTATTTGGAAAGAAAAAAGTTCTTATTCCTAGTGTGTTTTCCTTTATATCTCATCATAGGATAAAATTGTTTTTGCCACTCTAATGTGATCAGTTCTTTTTATGTATATGAAAATTACACATATCTTTTACTTATAGTTTTATGCAACTATTCGCTACTTTGAAACTATATTTGTAGTATTTTTGAAAATTCATCTTCAAAACAGTTAAGTAATAACATTCATACTTTATTTAAAAAAATTTTATTTCAAGAAAACAGAAGAATAAAATCATGGTTACTGGCCTTTTTTGCAAGATATTCAACTTGATTTTCTTATATATAAAATAAAATTGATTATTTAGTGATAATAATTTAAGAATACTTAATATTTAAGGAAAAGGAAAATTGGCATTATTTCAGGGTTTAATTAAATGCTCAATGTATTAAAATAATTGCTATTTTATGGAAGGTGTGAAATCTATTCTGTCCTTCTGGCCCTCTCTCTAAATACTAAAAGATCAGTGAAACAAAACAAAAATTAAACAAAGCCAAACAAATGAAAACTCAAATATTTGTAAAATGTTCAAAATCATGTATACATAAATTTTCAGTGTGCTTTGTAAATGTGTGTAATATGTTAATATGTGTAAATGTAATATGATATTCTTCATCTTTCTTGTCTATCTTTCAACTGTTTCAATCATGAAAAATTTTAAAACACAAGCAGAATGTGGAATCTCAATTTTCTGAATCACGCTGAAATGTATTCTCTTTTAAATACACATGAATTCATTTTGTATAAAGGGGGTCCAATAGTGTTTCATCATGGGACGGAATCTAATGCATCCATAAATGCTTCTTGTGGCCTTAATGCCCTTGATTAAAACATTAGAAATTTTATATGGGACATACAGAAAGGCCCCAGAGGACAGAACCAATTTCACCACTTCCCTAAAACAGCAGATCCCTTGTTTGGTTTTCTTCTGTTTTTGTTTCCCTAAGATATAACTAAGTTTGATAATTTATTTTTTGGAAATTGTTATATTGGGCCTCCAAATCCAGATGAGATATTTTATGCAAATAAATACTTCTACAAATACATTATCAAATGTATTAATATATTTGAGGTATTATGGATTATTTCTACAGTCTTAATTAAAGAATACAATATATAGTCTTGAATTTTAAGGATTCTTATAATTTTAATTAATGTCTCTATTTTTATTGGTGTGTTTTAATTGCTTACAGTTAGTCAAATTTTACAATAATATGTAATTATAACTGACCTGAATTATTATAGTTAATATAAGTATTAATCATTAACCAGTGACTAATATCAGAATTACATTTTTTAGAATAAAAATTACATATTTGAGCCTGAAACTTTTATTAAAAGATTTTTAAAGTGGATTATCATTGTGAATTAAAAATATGTATATAAAATATCAATCCCCATTTATTAGTTAATTTGCACACATTCCTTTTCAGATAATACTTATGAAGTCAAGTATTACTGTAAGTGCCCATGCTTCGGCGGAATATAAATTATTCTGTAGATTGATTTCATTTGCCTTTTTTATGCATTAAACAACATACTCACTAATTTAAAATGTTACTGCTATGCTAATTGGATTTATAAAATATATATGAGTTTATAAAATCATTAGAATATGATTTTTAAATGTAATATTCATTTATTTATATAATATTGCACTTGAACCACACTTACTTTATGCTAGTTAGTATACATTTAACCAAAAAGTACTTATGTAAAGCTCTCAGTAACACTACTAATATATTCATATTAATGGAAATTGAGTTTATATTCATTTGATGTATTTGAATGAAATATTTACTATTTAAATGTCACTTTCCCAGGTATATTAATCAGTCTGAGAGTTGCATACAATTAGTCATAGACATTTCTAAGAATGAATGGTAAGGATTGAAAGGAAAGAAAATTACCATGCTCTATTATTTTCAAAATGCCAAAAGAAAACAAAACATGCTCCCATGTAGAGGAAAGAAAAATATTCTAAAAGCAAAGCAAATTTTTATAGAGAGAAGTCCACGGGTATCACTGCACACTGCTTACACTTTTTAAAATATCACATGGAATTTCATTGACATGTACAATTAATATGAGTTAGTAACAGGTTTCCTAAAGTAAAATTAGATGATATTCTACAACTTTGTGCTTGAACTCAGAAGTCTGGGGTTGAAATTTCTCTGCAACTTGAGACCTGTCACAAACCCAAGCTCTATGGGATGAACAATAAATTCCAGTTTTTAACAAGAAGACATTCTCATGTACTCAAAGACAGACACAGGGTTTGTGATAATTTCTGGAAACTGGCTTTTACAATTCTCTCTCTGATAAGACTATTCCTATTCTTCTCATGCACAGAATGAATTGTGCTCCTAACCCTACACATGAATTCTCTTTAAACTATAGCATCAACACACAATCTCATTTTTTTTTGCATCTAAACTAGGTGAAAATGAGCAAGTTAGATTTTTTTTCATGAAAACTGGTCATCACTTATATTTGCTTTTATTAATAAATAATCTCCCAAATAGTAAAGAACCTGTAAGATTTGACAATGAGAACTTTTAAAGGATTTGATTTTACTTACTAATAAGATAATTAATCTATATTTAAACAGGTTGTCATGAGACTTAAGCTCGTAATTCATAGACAGTTGAATAAAGATACATTAAGTATTCCTGGATTTGACTCAAAATTGAATTACCATCCAAAAGGCTAGTAAATTATACCTGTAGACTTATCTTTTCCAAAAGAAAGATATTTGTATTTTAAGTACTCAAAAATTTCTAAGCAACCTTTGATACTTCCAGATTTGTAAAATCATCCAACTAAATAAATTTACAAAGTCAGCATTGCATTGTGAAAAAACATAGTAATCTCTTTTCCTGTTTCTATGTTTTGGGAAATTTCTTTTCTCTTTTTCCTTTTCTTTTTTCTTTTCTTCTCTTTCTTTTATTTTTTCCTTCCTTCCTTCCTTCCTTCCTTCCTTCCTTCCTTCCTTCTTTCCTTCCTTTTTCTTTCTTTCTTTCTTTCTTTCTTTCTTTCTTTCTTTCTTTCTTTCTTTCTTTCTCTCTCTCTCTCTCTCTCTCTCTCTCTCTCTCTCTCCCTTCCTTCCTTCCTTCCTTCCTTCTTTCTTTCTTTCTTTCTTTCTTTCTTTCATTTTCTTTCTTTTTTTTTTTTGGCTTTTTGAGACAGGGTCTCACTTTGAGGCCCAGACTGGTCTCAAACTTGCAACGATCCTCCTGCCTCAGCCTCCCAAGTGCTGGGATTACAAGCATAAGCCACCAACCACAGTTTGGGCGATTCTTTTTTAAAACCCTAGATTTGAGAAAATGTGGAAGGGAAATTATATCTACCCAAACACACCTATTTTAAACATTAGGCTTGGGAATCCATATAGCAAAATCAAAAAACCTTTCGATTATGCTTTTTATCTCTGATATTAGCTCTGGTAACAATTTTGCTGATTGTCCTACTGGTAGGTAACAGTTCTAGAACCAACAATGATTTCTTCATCATTCCTCAAACTTTGTCTAGCCGCCTCATGCTGATTTACCTGATGAAGAGATTTGGATCTAATAAAACAATGTGGTTTGTGAACTGATGACAGCATCACATTTCAGGTACAGAATTATTTTTAGGATACATTTATCCAAAGATCACCACAAATGTGTAGAACACATTCCAAGTCATTTCTTAGCAACTTTAGATGGTTCTTGCAAGGCATCATGTTAAACCTCTCATGTAATGGGATTCGGATGGCTTGGTAACTGCGGTAGCCATTAATGGACTGTTCTCTCCACATGGCATGTGGCAGTTCTTCCTTTGAAGTGTTGCGTGTCTTTACTGGGTGAGCTGAGGACCACCAATTTGCTCCTCACGCCTCCAAATAATAAAAACAAAAAACTTTGAAGTTTGTTTTCCTGGATTTGAAAAGTTATTTGGTGTGTATCAGTAAGCCAAGATATTCTAAGGTGCAGTTTAAAAATAATTGAGAAGACAGATCAAACATAAAGATATCCAGTGACCACCGAATTATTAAAAAAAATTCTGTCAGGATTGGTAATCAGAAAAACTCAAACTACACCTGCAAAAAATACCAAAATTTACATGTCAGTAATGTTAAATTGCTCATTGACAAAATTCTGGAGAAAATCAAATATATATTCACAACAAATATAAGTATAAATTGGCTCAATACTTTTGTAATATTTCTGCTTTATGTCCTAAATTTGAAAGAATATACACTATTTATTCAGATACCACATTATGAAACAAGCACTCAGCTGAATTAAGAATATGTGTGTACCAGGAATTGTACACAAAAATTGCATATAAATATATTTCTTATTAATTTAAAACTGTAAACCATTCAATCTACACGAGTTACGTGATGCATACATAGTGGTGAATTTGGAAAAATATGACGACAAAGAATGAACTCCACCAAAAAACAATCAAAAGTAAAACTATCACAGAGTAAATGGAAGGAAATAGGAAAAGTATACACAAAAAATGTTTTATAAATAATTCCACTTATATAAAATGCTTTTTAAAGATTATTTGTTGAGGGCCAGGAATTTCAGCGGCCCAAGCACCTGCCTGGCAAGTGTGAAGTTGTAAGTTTAATGCCAGGTACAAAAAACAAACAAACAAACAAACAAAAAGCCTATATCATGAGTCTGTTTAGGGAAACATATTTAAGTAGAAATGCATTAAAGATGTCACGCAGTTACACCTGTAAGTGTAAAGGCTGCATACATGGCATATACACAGTCTAGAGAAAACTGTATACACCTTGCAATTAATAAATTACTAATCTAATAAAGTTAATAAAATCCTAGATAATATCAAATAAAAAGAACACAGCAATATAGATAATATCAAATAAAAAGAACACAGCAATATGAAATATCGAACATGTCTGTTAGTATTCACCGACTTGGCTACTGTACCAATAAAGCTCAGGAGAACTGTTTCTCAATGGGAGAGAACTCGTCTGTTGGAAAACCCTAAGGCCTCTACTGCAAGTCACCTGTGGGGGCTTCCAGAGACCCCGCACAGCACCCTAACCTGCCACCCACGCCGCAGGCAACACTGGGTCTGCAGGGTCGTGAGCTCCCAGGGCGGAGCAGCCTGCACCACCCTCTAGACCTGTCACGGGGCCCTCTCTTCTTCTGCATCCCACTCCCAGCTCCAAAATCTGCATCAGTCAGGGTTCACTAAAGTATTTAACACTACCACATTAATAAATAAATGTAGACATATCTCTCTCTATAGAGAGAGATATAGAGAGATATATCTATATATAGAATCTATCTATCTATATCCCAAAGGAACTGGAATGAGAGTTTCTTCTCTCCTTTTTATTCCATTTCTGACTACAAGCCTAGAGGCTGCTGCCCCTCACACCTAGGGTGGATTTTCCATCTTCAGTAAATTCATTCAATCCTACCCACAGCTGTGGTGAGCATTTCTTACTCTAGTTAATATAACTGTTAGCTATCACAGTTGACTTTTCTGTAGTTTTCAAACCCATGGGGTCACACCATCATGTTATACTTATATTTTTTGCATACTTGTTGACTTTAAATACCTCAGACCATAAAAATTAGAACACTTCCAATGGCAAACCAATAAAAATCATAGAAGCCTGTATGGTGTGCCTGAGTTTGCTATCATTTTTAACAATGTGTCACACAATCTGCAATATTATTAAAATGGAGATTGAGACAGTATAACATTTGAAGTAATAAAAATTTATCCATGGTACAAAAAGACAAAAAATGTAAGTAGAAATTTTTCCTTTTTAATAAGCAGTGCTTATCACAACAAAGCATTATAAAGAAAAGAAATTTGAAAGTTATTTTTTATTATTTTTCCCTTATCAAACTGTCAACATCATTTTTCATATAGAGTAACATTTTGAGTCTTACATTTCTGTAAAAATAAAAAAGACCCAGAATAATCTAAACAACTTTGATAAAAGAACAAAAGTAGAGCTCCAACCTCCCAATCCCACGACTTATCACACAGTTACACCAATCATGACAAAACAGCTTTGATATCAAGATAGACAAACCACCAAAGTACCAATATAAAGTCCCAAAATAGAAACCCACTCAACAGACAATTGATTTTTGGCAAAAATGCAAAAGCAATTAAGTGAAGAAAGGACTGTAACTTCAATAAATATACAGGAATCACTGGATATCCACATACAAAAAACCCAAACCTTATGGCACATTACAAATTTCTTAAAACATCCAAAAGTGAACTCAAAATGGCTCACAGTGTGTTAGTCAGAGTGAAGACGAGTGTGGCATGTGTCACTGCTTGGCTTTGAAGTCCTTCTCTCTGGGACAAAATTCATGTTTTCTCCTTGTCATACTAATGAAACAATGCAATGATTAGTCATGTGTGACATTAAAGTTATTTTTTAATACATAAATTCTTTTGGAAGTAATTGATGTACTAGAAGTTAGAGGAAAATTGTGAGAATAAGTAAAACTAATTTAAAATAGCAACTAGTTTAAAAGGTGAAATATGAGCATGTTATCAGTAATATTGTTAATATTTAATATTTTGCTACTTAGCCAAACCCAAGTGAAGAAAATTTTTTTAAAATGAACTTAACGTCCTTAAAATTATAATTATCTAGCTGATCATATGTTTTTCTATGAAGATATTATGATTTTTTAAAAAAAAATAGAATTAATCAGAGAGGTAATGAATTAGGAATAAATTTCTATGCAATTTCTTCTGCACAACTGACATGCTCCTGTTTCGATTGAATGATTACTTTGTAATGAAATATTGTCAAAAAAGTTCAAAAAATGAAGAGATGAAACAAAAATGCTTATAAAAGAAAAGTTAGCATTAAAATTAACACTTTTTCTGTGTGCAGCCAACATGCTATTCGAAGTTATACTGGACAATATTGGTGTCCTTCTTAGCTTCACTTTCAACAGTGCATGAATTCCCACAGTCCTGTGATGCCCTAGTAACATAGCTGCCCCTGCACTGAAGTGTGCCCCTCAGGGGAGCAGGGGCTACTCCCCCCACAAGAGAGAGGTTCCCTTCTACCTCCCTCCACCATTTACCAGGGGCACCCAAAGTTAATAACTCACTGGCTGTGGAATTTAAAAGTCTGGAATTTAAAACTCAAACAGAGATCTATGCAGTTATGATATCGTTGTTTCAAAGTACTACAAATGAAGTCCAAATGTAGATTCTAAGTATAACTTTACCCTTGGTTGGTTTCTCTCTGGGCTCTTTATTGCTGTCTGTGTGCCAGATCCTCGTCTAATAAATGACACACAGGAATCTCTCTCAGGCAGTATTTCTACTGAGCCAACCCAAAATGCAAATTATGATCAAGCGTGCATCTCTACAGGAATAAAAATATGTGGGAAGTGTTTATGTGCACCGTCTCCGATGTAGAGCACCATCAGGTGGAATAGTGAATCAGGGAGGTCCACATAAAAAGCTTGCAGATATATAATCACATGATTTTAAGATGAAAAAGCTATTCAGCATCAACATGGAGGTTATCTCTTTATTATTTTCAGAAACACAAATTATTGACATTTGAGACTTTCTCCTGTCTTTTACATAAGCAACCTGAGTATCGTTCTTTTTTTGTCTCATATTTAATTTTATTCAAGTACTTTTGAAAAAGTACATTTACTCCAAGGATACTCAAAATCCTATTACTTTATTTTCTTGTCTCTGAATGTTACAAATTACCATCACTAATATCATGGTTTAGTAAATATACTGAAATAGTAACACTGTCAGTACTGCTATATAGATTTATTTGATCAGTGTGCTGTTTTTATTAACAGAATCTAGACTTTTTAACATTTCTCAGCGATGCAAATACATTTATGAACCATTTTCTTTTGATACCTTTACAGAAGTTGAATTATCTGATCAAAGGCTTTTGCTAATGTTTTCAATTTTCTCCTTTCTGTAGATTTGTGTCACCAAAGATCAGTTTATTATGTTTGCAGTGACAGTTTTGCCCAAATCTTTCTTTCTTTCTTTTCTTTTCTTTTTTTTTTTTAATAGCAGGAATTGAACTCATGACCTTGCGCTTGCCAGGCAGGTGCTTATGCCATTGAGCTAAACTGCCGGCCCCCCAAATCTTTGTCTATTTATTCGCCTCTAAATATGAGTGTCTATTTTGTGCTGCATACTGAGACTGACTCTGGAAATTCAGAAATACAGTCAGAAGATTCACAAAATTTCATTACGGTTTATTACTTCTTCAAACATTCCCTTATACTTTCTCCTTTCTAACTCATTTTGCACCCATGATTCAAAGAGTACTGAAAGATGTGAGAGCAACAAAGCAATTTTTATTGAATAAACATCATTTCTCAGCCTCTGAGAACCTCTTAGCTTACTTGTTCATTACAGTTTCCATATGAGGAAAATATCAAGGTTGCAAATGTTCTTGTTAAAAAAGAGGAGAAAGGTAGTTTAGTGAGGACTCAAGGACACATAACTGTTAAATTAACATCCCAATTTTTGCAGTTTTAGACTCTGTAATTTCATACTTTCCACTCTACTATCTGTTGGTCAGTTTTATGTGATTGTTCATTCCTGAAAGTTCTAAATTGTGCTGTGATTCTCCATCCTATGCTGGTGGGTCTCTTTTCTATCTAATCCAGCCCCCAGAATTGATACTTCCTTTCCTGCCACGTACCCTCCAGCAGGAATGCTGGGACAGAACGTTAGGACTTTGGGAATTGGACATAAGGTTACAGATTGATCCATTTATAGAGCATAGCATATCAAAACAGAATGCAGAGCCACGTTACAAAAATATTTAGTGAATACATGACCGAAGAAATTAATATCTACTTCTGGAAGGCACTTTTTCCATTGTTTCATTGATTAATTTAGTCTTTCTTAAGTGCTCTTGTACATTTATAGGTTGACCTTGGTCTACATATAATTCTTCCTATCATTGCAATTTTTTATCTTTCCTGCTCTTGTTCTCAACAGAACTTGTTCTTTATATTCAGTTATCACATAGTTTGGATTACATTCTACCCCTGAGGAGTCCCTTTTGCTTTGGAGGGACAGAGTAATTTTCTTTTTCATTTTGCTTTGTTTTTGAGAAATTCACAAAGAGAACAAACCCTAAGGAAAAAATAAGCTCTACTTTGTATAGTTCTTCACATTTTTCTTAAAATGCTCTTTGTAATCAAAGGTCTGTTTACTGAATTTATTGAACTGTATTTTCATAAAAATTTTTTAATATTATTTTCTGCTATAAATGATATATGTATATTTTAAAAAGTAATTTCATATACATGTGCAATTCATTTTCTGTTTAATAACTGAAAACTGTGACACATTTAAACTTATTCTAGCCTCTGACAAACAATGTAAAAAATAAGAAAAATGTTATGTGCTTAAATTAAAAACTAACAAGGTAATTTCTAAGACTAAATGAAAGAATGCTAAAATAGATGCTAGATGTAAATACAATTTTAGTAGACATTTGTAGAAAGATCAAGAGTGTATGAGTTATGACATAGACTATGGGAAATTTGTAATAGCCAGTTGTGATATCTGATGTGTAATATAAGCTCTGTTAGTGCTGCTAGATCATGTACAACAGGAAGCTGACACACAGCAGGAAGAGATCCATCAACACAGGATGGAGAGCTACAGCATGAAGTTAAAATATATAATTAGTGTTGTTGATTTATATCTAAAAAATACACTCAGTGATTTTTCTCTCATTCTTGCAGACATTTCTGAGTGGTTTTTTTATATTTACATATTTGAAAAATATACATTTACTTTAGAAGTCTTTATTTCCTCAGAAGCAAAAACATCAAATTTGTAACCCATGGTTGGTAAAGTTAAAATTCATCTGCATATTTTTGTGACAGGGTCTTTCTGATAGTTCTATATAGTCTCAAATAATTTTTGTAAGACTCAAGCTGGATTTATCATGAAATCATTTGTGACAATTTCTGGCATAGTATAGAGCTGTACATATATTCTACCATATTTGAATTGTGTCATTTATGAAATTATGCATGACATTGTACATAGCATGACAAGTGAATTGCTAGAATTTCCACAAATGACATTTTCAGCCACTGAAAAAGATACATTTCCATTTCTTTAGGTACCAAGAAATACTACACTAAGGAATCAGACCACAAAGTTCCCATAATTTTCCATCTTGAATACAATAAGTGACATTTTTACTTCAATTAAAAAGTATGTAGACATTTCTCAGGGTTTTGAGCACTTTGATATTTAAAAATAGTTACACAAACTATTTTTTTCAACATTGTGTGTTCTTTCCATTTAGGGTCTGTCATGTGGAACATTTTCCTCAGATAATAATGTGAATAGTATGGGCGATATTCTTTGGGATATTTTTTCATTTTTTATCAATAAATTTCTTACATCATTTGATGTTTCCCCTTAAAACATGCTAGTCTATGACAAAAAAAGTTCCCTTTCATATATTAAAATGTGGCTGGAGAGTCCACTTATTTGTCCTTAGTACAAGATAATTTTCAAATGGAATTCTACATTTTATGATATTTTATAAGCATTCCTCTTCAAACTTCAAATGTACAGAAGGTGGAAAAAATTCTAGTGAAATAGCATGAGTCTGTTCTTTACAATTTCTAACACACATTAAACTACATAGAGAGTTTAAAGGTGTCCTGCTTCATAGCCATGAAACCTCATCATTGTTTGAATCCTGAATAGATAGCAGTAAGGCATTCTGGAACATAGGGGATTGTTGTGGAAGTCCATATGCTTTGGAACAGTTGCTGTTCAATTGAAAATGTGTGAAGTCAAATAAAAATGTGGCCCAGATGACAAAATCTAATTACCAGCAGCAGCATCAAACAGCAGGCTTTATTGCAAACTACTTATATCATTTTTATGCCACTTTACAAAAATTTCTTTGGAAATCTATGTTTTTTTGTAAATGTGCAGATTATGATAATATAGCTCCTTTTCTTTTCAAAAGCAAAATGCTAGAGTTTTCACTGACAGATTAAAAAAAAAGCACTTCTCTAAAAACCACCAAAAAACAAGGAAATGAATGGAAAAACCCAAAGCTAACAAGTCACCTTCATGTACCTACATAATATCTGAATTCCAAAGTTCATATCCACACCTAGCTCACACCTGGGTTTGCATCTGTATGTGCACACGTGTGGGTGTGGTTATTTGTGTCCATAAATGTGTATGTGTAACATGTAGGTGATAAAAAACTCCTGAATAAATACATATACGAAGATCAAGAAAATACTAGTCTTCAAAGCAAGTGGCCTAATCTGAAATTAACCACTAACAAGTTATTTTTGGAAACAGGAAAGTAAATAATCTGATCAAATTGGTTGTATTTTCTGAACCAGACATGGAATTAATTCTTGAGAAGCAATAAGGTCCTGACTGAAAAGGCAATCTTGCAAATGAAACATTTTTAGGGTGTTTCTGACTAGGAAGAGATTTTGCATTAGAGTAGCCTTTGTGAGTAACATTTGTTAATCGGGGTGTCATGAAAGTTAAAAGCGCTTACACTAAATAGAAGCCAACATTTTATTTTGGAGGACATTTTTGTTTCTGCCTTGACATGATGAATATCCAAGAAAAACAACTTAATTTTGAAGAATTGGTATCATGACAATGAAATAGTAATAGCCAAAGGAACAATAAATTTGTCCCAGCAGAGATCAAAATGTTGACTAAACTGTATTATCACTCTTGTTGAATCACCTTTTTCTAAAAAAAAAAAAAAGTATACAATAAAAATCAAATAGTTTTATAGAATATACTAAGGAATGAGTATCAATATGAGAAGAAAGAAAAATAGAGTGAAAGAAAGAAAGAGAAAGAGAGACAGAGACAGAAAGAGAAGAGAGAAGGTAGAGTTTAAAAAAGGAGGTGCCCACCATTAAAGAGAAATTGAAAGTAGAAAAAAAAGGTTAAAAATGCGATTGTGGTTTGCAAGACATGAAGAAAAAATAAAAGGAAAGCGTAAACAAAGAACTTAACCCATTGAAAACTGAGAGATTATGCAGCTGTTTGCCAGGGAGTTTTCCTACAGAAAAAAGATTCTGTGCTGGAACAGTTCAGTGCTGCTTGTCTGTCAAAGACGCAGAATTCTACTGCTTAAGTTGTTATAGCCAGTAAATTGTCACTTTGGTCTGTTCTGTTATTTCTTTTTCTGGTATCACTAAATTAAATTTTATGAAATCACAAAATATGTGTTTTTATTTAAAACTAAATTTGTACATATGCATTGTAAACATTGCTTCTAATTTCAAAGGAAAAATTAAATTTTATTTTAATTGGAAAAATTTTATAACAAGGGTATTCATATAGACATTCGTTAACAAAACACAACAAATATATTTAAATTCCTATCAAATGTATGGTCTGATAAGAAAAGCAAAAAATAAATTAAAAGAATATTCAAGATATTTAAGAAAAATAAGCTACCTGAGAAAATCAAATGGGACAATGAAAGAGGATATCTATTAAATTTATAAAATATTCAATATTTATTTTAATATTTTTATAATCTGAAAAATTTATAATATAAATTCAAAACACACCCATGTCATTTTGTTGTAGTAAAATTATCAGAACAACACTAAAAGATACACTAAAAATTCTGAAATGCAGAGAAATTCTCCATACTGCATTTTTAATAATAATATGATTTAAGATTTGATAATATTAATTAGACCAAATTTATATATATATATCAAACTTTGGAATTACATAATTTAAAATGAGCATTTTCATACACTGATAGATAATAAATTCATACTACCTTTGAACTACTTAAAAATAAAAAAATTCTGATTATTCTATTAAGTCATATGAGAAAATATCTGAAATAATTTGATAAAACAAATTAAGAACTATGAAGATGTGTTTCAATTACTACACAATCATATATTATAAATTTCAAAATGCTCATGCTAGTTTCTCTTCAGATTGCTAAATCTTTCACCTTTTACTAAATTTCAAAATACCCTCAAAACCCAAAATGTAGAATATTTAAAATGATGAGAACTGTAATGGAACTTACTAAATTCAGTCAAATAAACATTCATAATCTTGCATGTATTCATCTATATCTAATTAATTAAGAGGACAAATGTTAATTCTCATGAAGAACTTTTGATATGAATACCAAATAAATTTATAGAAAGTAGAAGAAAAAATAATGTAAAACATTAAAGAACAAAATATGTAGGAAAGTGGTTATAGGAATTTAAAATCCTATGAACTAATTTTAAGGAATGGTATTTTTTCAACTTTGTGGAGAAAGGTTATGTCATGGAATTTTTTTATAACTTAAGGAGCTTTTGAAATTCTATTTTTTGCCAACTATAAAATCAAAATAAGGAAATTGCAAAAAAACCATATTGAGATATATTTTCACTGTGATATGTAAACTATGTATTTCATTATCAACACATTATACCTGGTTTAATAATTCTTAAAAGTTCAATACAGTAATGATAAAAATTAACCATCATTTAAAATAACCTTAATTTCACTTGAAATTAACTGAGGTATTTATTAGCCATCAATTCACCTTTAATTTTAATACTTCCAGTTTTCTTCTTCATTCATAATCAAAGAAAATTGTAAGACTTCAAATTAATAAGAATATAGACATATGAAAATTTTCTCTCTCAAATATATTGATTCCCCGAGTATCTTGATGTAAGTTGTTTCAGATCATAAAAAGAAAGTAGCATCAAATTTTTATGACACTTATGCCTGCTCAAAATATAGATCTCACATAGTGCTAACTGAGTTACCAAGTATCAGTTAAAATTTTACATAATTATCATGTATCATAAGGTCTATAAATAAAGGTCTATTGGAGATCTACTAATATAGAAAGATCAACGTGAGTTGTAGAAAATCATGTAGAACCTGTTCTCTGCTATATTGCAAAAGTGTGATGTGATAAACACACCCGTATTTCTATATGTGTGACTAGCTCTTTCAAAGGAGCACACAAGCAAAAAGGAAACAGAAGACTTCGGCACCGGAAAAGATCAGGATTGCATTCCTTGTGTAACTTCTTTTCCTTTCTATGTTATCTCTTACCTTAATTATTAGAAAATATGACACAAAAAAATTCAGCTGTAAAAATACTTTTAAAAGTGTGACAGTATATCTTTCGTGAACAAATTTATCCAGACAGAACTCTGATTCAAATCCCACACAGAGGGCTCTACCATACAGGATCTAGAGGGGAGGCATTTCCTAAAGTCTGCAGGAACTATATATTTGTCAGTTTACTGACAGCAGGAGAGTGGTCTGAGATATGTAAATACCTCCTCTTGTCACTTTGCAGCAAACCTGCAGAATGGAGCTTAGTGACAGTAGAAGGCAGCTGGCTTGTTGATAGCTTTCTGACCAAAATAAAACACAGCAAAGTACATATTTTTCCCGTGTCTGTTCTGTCACAAAGTCCAGTGTGTAAGACAGCAGAGAAAAGATGAGAGAAGGCTTTGGATTATCCTGGTAACTAAGAACCTACAGGTGTCATGAATATATTTGGAGAGTGAAAACCCGTGAGAATAAGAGCACAGGCCTTGAGTTTCCTCTGCTTAAAGGCAGACCGTTAACTGCTGCCTCAGGAGTTAAATTTCACCCAATATATTGGTCCTTTTTAGTGACAAATATGCCCCAGTGTTCATTAGTGTTCTTTATGACATTAACAGCAGACCAGGCCAACAGACAGACATGGTTTTATATTCCAACTGTGCTCTGCAGAGGAGTGAGTCATTTTCACAAACACCAAAAGGGCATTTCAGTTAATCTCTATAAAATAAGAAGAATTATGTGCAACCCCGTGGGGCTCCTAATAATTAAATGATGTAATGTATACAATCTCCTTAACAGAGTGACACATAGAGGCTTTCAAGAAATGGCAGATATCGGCATAAAGAATGCACTCTGTCCTCAGCTGAATTCCAGCCCTTGTTTCACAGCTTAGCATTTATGCAACCATGGCCTCGTTGGACTTGGTTGGATTAGTTTTCCTTGTTTCAATCACTATAAGGTTATTTACTTCCTAGGACTCCTAGGAATTTAGTGAAATTGCCCCTAACACATAGAGAAAAGGGTGGGCCACCATGGGAAGATAAAATATGCCAATATATAATATTTATATACTATTAATATAGAATTATATAGATAAATCTATATATTTATCTATCTATAGATATGTAGATACAAAATATACAAAATATGCCATAGAGTAAACTCTCACTAAATGCTATCTGCAGTTACAGTTTAAAAGACAATGGCAATTTCCAAGTTCATGATTCTACTCTGTGCAAGACTCTATCTAAGCTTTGAGTTTTCAACTGAACAATAAATACTCCCCTAAATGTAAAATTCTTCCAGTTATTGCCAAAACTGCAGAAAGTTTTAATTTTTTGATAAAGTTTAAGAAGAAATTAAATCTAATGCAAAGTGAAAGAAAAATAGTAAAAACTTGTACAAATGAGACAATTTCACAAGGAAAAGTCCCATCTGGCATTTTCATTGTGATCATTTAAAAGCTTTACCTGGTAATTCAAATAAAGAAAAATCTTTTTAACCTCATTAGTCTAAGAGAATGAAATGGAGTAGCCCTATATAATTAGCTTATTAATTTTATGTAATATAATTAACTAAAAGCTTTTTTCAACAGAAAATAGGATCAAAAATTAGATTTTCATATTGTTCATCTATTCCCATGAAACAGATTTTATACTCTAATAATAGTAAAATCCTATATTGTGTATAATTGAAGTATCTTCAATTCTAATAACAGAGTGAGTTATTTTACTTGTATATTTTAAATTAGGTCAATTTAAAAACAGCATAAAATAAATAACAGCCATGCCCAGCAAAGCCTCGCATCAGTCACATGAGAAGGTGTGACTCCTGGCTCATCTTCCAGAGTTGCTCTAGTTTGAGGGAGCAGGTGAGGTTTTACACCCAAATTCCATGTTGCTTTGAAATGTGAGCGTCTTAGTGAGGAGCACGGAATGGAATCTCAATCAAGAAGGCTCCTCTTGGATAAGGCCAGCCTCTAAGGAGGCTTTCAGCCAACAACACATCAGACAGATAAGAGAATGACTTGTGCACGTGGGGAAACACACAGTCACACTCAGGAAGGTGACTGCACAGGGTTCGGCCAGCACTGGTCCCTGAAAGGGTGTGCTGTGGAAATAGTTGAGGGTGAGTAGCAAGTGAGTATAAGGATAGTTATTTTTTCACTCTCTTTTTGTTAGACTAAAACATAGCAAAATTTCATTGGGGACCACTAAAATTACTGGTGATTTGATGATTGCTCTAGAGGTGTAAGTTGGAAATTAGCGAACCAGTAGTGCCTACTGAGAGTTAGAGGACTTTGGGAAATGTAGGAAAAGCTAAACTGAGGAAAGAGACTGGGCAGGTTATAAACAGGGATAAAAGATGTTAGAAGGAATCTAGAACCCGAGAGTTTTGAAATGTAATGGATTTGGAATTACTTGTGTTTTATTAAGAGGAGAAATTACAGAAAGACTGAAAACACTAAAAAATGTAATGAATTTAACTCTTGTCAGGCAAAGCTCAAACTATCTGTATCACTGCCAATAGAAAATAGAACAAATAGATCAGAATCTATGATATTTTTCATAGAATCACATAAGCAATACTAGCCAGATATGAAAAATGCTTTAATTATTTTAAGAAAGGAAGAGTGCAAGGTGTCCCGGCACATGTCTGCAATCCTAGCACATGGAAGCTGAGGTAGGAGGACTGCTCCAGTTTGAGGCCAGCCTGGACCCCACAGTGAGCTCAAGGCCAGCTTGAAATACATAACGAGACTATCTCAAAAAAAAAAGAAAAAAAGAAAAATAGTCTTCTGCTTTTCTTGAGCAGAAGACAGTGTGACATTTTGGGGCCCTTACATGAGTGTCCTAATTATCTATGTATATATATATATATATATATATATATATATATATATATCACATTAATCTATTGATCGTAAATATATTTTTGTAGCAGAAAAACACCAGACACAAACTGATTAGATAAAATGCAGCATACAATAAAATCAAGAATTCTAAAATGACAGCTAACAATGGAGTGTGTCAGTTACTTTTCTCTCATTGCTGAGACAAAATACTCAACATTCAAGATTGAAGGAGGGAAGGTTTATTTACCTCAGTGTCTGGAGGTTTCAGTCCGTAGTCAGCTGGCTCCAAGGCAGGGTGGCGTGGCACAGGGACAACAGTTCAAGGCTGCAGAAGAAGACGGCAAGAGCAGCAAGAGCTAAAGGGAGGCAAGCAGGCCCCTTCCGCTCCCTAGTACTATAAGCAGGCTACGCACCAGGGGTAGGGGAAGCACTCCCACCATCTCCTGCCCTCCTCTTGCTTAGGCTCAGGATATTTACAGACTGAGGACCCTGACCCGCTGCTGAATCGCTTAATTTAAGCTTCTCAAGTTGACACAGTGAATCAAACATTGCAAGGCATATAAGAAAAATTTAATGGTTTAAAATTACTTAAATTAATTTTTCAATTATAAAATGAAGATATTGTATATCTAGGCTACATGTTGGAGAATTTTTTCTTTTTTAATTTCCCCTTAAAAATAGTTACAGTAGAAAATTTTCAAATAACTGCAGCTTTAAATCTGTGATTATAAATGAGAAATAATAATGCATTACTTAAAAACTCTACGTATATGCTTATGGCTTTGAATTCCATTTTATTTCATGCTTTTTGTTTTACTCAAGTTGATCATTAAAATATAAACCTGTTGCATATTTTAATACTGTTAACTTATAGAAACAGTGATATAAACTCAAAAGATTATTTTATAAATCAAAATAGAGTTAATACTTCAGTTTTAGTATTTCAATGATGTCAACTTAGGCATATCTCACATTTTCGTTTTAATAGTCTTTTAATTCCATGGGTTTAGAGGAGCAAAGTTACTTGGAAACCATTTTCAGGAGGTTCAATCACTGATCAGCAACACCAACTAAACACTGATTGGTGGATATTTTCTGATTGATTATAAATTTTGACACTTGTTTTTCATATTATACATAGCAATTTAAACCATCACTGAATTTGGAAGTATATAAATGCAAAGAACTGTCATTTCATTATTTGGGTTCTCTGCTTTACTAACTGACATTAATACAATTGGTAATATCTGTAGCAGGCAATTATACCAGTGCTCCCATAAATGCAATTTACATTTAAACTTTTCAACCTGTAACTATAAAGAGTTATAGTCATTTCTAAAGTATCTCATTATGCTATGATTCAGTGACAGGTCTTTCTCATGTCTCTGAAAAAGAGAGAGCCCCAGATTTCTGGGGTACTATTTGTATCTCATCAAAAGTCTAGGTAGCCATGGCTTGGATATCACTTACATGTGTCACTTGAAGTCTGATGTGGTAGAGGGCTGGTCGTGAGTACTGTAATGTTAATAGTTGTTGGGACCTTTAAGAAACAGTGGAACTTCCTTAGTCCATGGAACGTTCTACCCAAGAAAAGATTGAGGGAGTTATCCTAGGGCTTTGTGAGTTCACCAGATAAAGACTTGCAGTAAGAGAAAGCCTGACCTCTGCTCTCCCTCTGGTTCCCTGTCTGGAGAAGAGTCCTCTTGTGCTCTCCTGCACTGCAGGCCTAACCAACAGGCTCACCCCAGCTTTGTCTCCCAAACCCCAAACTTGTGAACTATGCTATTTTGCCAGGTCTAGGATACACCGAAAGCAGAGATGCCTTATAGGTGAATCCTAGGTAGACAAACATGGTGATATTAGGAAATTTACATCATAAAGCCACTTCTCAGTACAGTTCTGGTAGGCGCTAGGCTAGCAAACCTGTTTACTGGGACAGCTTGATCAATGTAATGTCTCCTACACTTGTCTCTCACAATCCCGGGGCAGGATGTTCTAACCCAATTCTTACTCTTGGGTAATGTTTTTGAGAAAAACTTATGTAACTTATACAAAACACATTTTGCCACAGAAAGCTGCTACATGCCACAAAGTACAGTTTTGTTATGCCAAGTAGGCAAACTACCAGCAACAGAAAAGCAGCTGCAAATATTATAGATGGCAACAGCTGAATAATTTCCTTAATTTAAGCCCTAGCTGAATGCCCAGAAGACTCTTAAAATAACATCTTAGGAGTAGAAATTGTCATTATTGCTAAACACAGTATACAATGTGAATTGTGGGGAAAAAAAATTCCACATCTTTACTTGAAATAACCAAATATTTGATCTTCAATTTAAGCCAATTTGGCATTTCTCTTATTTATTTATTTTGGTGGTTGTTCTTGAATTCTTTGATTCAAGATGTTTATATAGTTAATAGAGTGAATTCCAAAGATCGTTTATTTGTGCATCTCATACCTATCAATATTTATTTTATAATGTATAATGAAGAAAAATTGAAATAAATATTCCTTCATTTAAAACAATAAAATCAGTAAATGGAGATAGAAATAATATTTTTTGAAAATAATTATATTTTTTTAAAAAATTGAGAAGTGGCATTTTTAAAACCATTTTGAGATTTTATTTACTTTCTGGCTAAATAATAAATAGCCAACTTCATAAATCTGATTCTGTGTTGAATCTGTTGAAATGAGTTCTTTTAGTGTAAGTATGTCAAAAAAACCTAGCCTCTTTCAGAAAGGTACTTAGAAAAGGGAAAACATTTAATTTAATTCTCACATAATAATGAATTTATTTTTGTATACTTTGCCAAAACCCAGTAAGTGATATTTTTTTAAAGGTTAACTGTAATGTGGCATCTGAAACCATATGAATGCAATTTATATTCTTCTATATTATAACTCATGACCTTTCTTATCTTTTGAATTAGTCCTTTACTCGTGTTTACTGTAAAATCGTCCTTTCATGATTTGGAAAATATTCATTCAGGGAACAGTGGAAAACTCAAAAATCTATGACAAAATAAAATGTATAAACAGAATTTATGAAGCCTGAATTTAATCTCAAGTATTTTATCAACAAAACAAAAAATTGATTCTTTATATAATATTTTTGAGAGAAAATTAGGTAACTTTTGCAAGACCCATTTTTAATTTCCACTAATTGTGTCAGGACAGTCTTCATGTAACTAGAAACTCGTAACATTTAATTGCAATTTTTCAAATTTTTCTTCTGGAAACAAACGTTCTAGTCCTTAAAACAATCATCCACTTCCAAGATATTATTATTTAATACATAAGACTGAAAAGCTGTAATATAGGAAAGTTATCTTTAAAATAGTATTACATGATGTAGGCAAAAACTTAATTTCCTAAATAAAGCAATGACTTTCATATCTCATTTGAGACATCCAGGTATTTGGCAGAGAAAAGTGTCATATGAAAACTTTTCATTTTATTAGATACAATATAAAATGAATGTATGCACACTTGTGTCAAAAAATCTCCTAATTTCTGAGTCTTGGAATTTCCAAATCAGTAATTTAAATTATTTTGTTCTCTGTAACACATTGCTAAAATAAATCTAATAATATAAATTTAAAAAGAGGTCAGTTGTTAAATGTAAAAACATAAAATAATTTGAAGTTGAAACCTTACTGTTAAGAATTTCAGAAGTCAAAATAAACTCTGAAGAGGTTGATGAATGAATTAGGCTGTAGTTGTTTCAGTTTAGCATCTACACTTAATGGATTATTTCAGCTAATGCTTTGAAAGGACCGAATAGACAGTAAGATACTTAATCTCATTAGAAAGAGAAGCACTTTGTATACTCTGTTGCTTGAATAGATTTGTAGATAAAAGTAAAGTACAATTAGAAATATTTACTATATTATGTCAAATTAGAACACACAGGTGTATTTGAAGTCATCTCATAACTACATTTATCTCTATTTTGAGAAAACTAGGGTTTACATTTCACCGGAAAATGTTGAATTTCAGACTAACTCCAAGTGTCACATAGTGATTAATAAAATTTGTTATTCTTATAGTGACATTTCTATGTTTCAAATGAAATTATGTTCAAAAGTCTTGTATTCATGTACAAATGTGTAAATCAAAACTGGATGTAAAATGTGTAATATTTTAATAGTGTTCCTCTTTCAAAATCCAATATAAAGATTTAATATCTTGACTACCTTATTTTTACTATTTACATAAATGTAAACATCTTATTATATAAATTTATTTTCTCAAATACTGAAGCAAGAACATATAATCTAATAAAAGTATATTTAAAGGATTATGGATGAATTATTTCATTATTCATCAAGGGGATTGCGTCTTGTTCCAGATAGGTTGTTATAGGGAATATTGGCAATGCTCTTCATGACTACCAGACAATTAGAAAAAATAATTGAGTTATGTATTTAAAGCCAACCAACCACAACTGATAAAAGAAACAAAAAGGATTTCTGATGGGGCAGTGAAAAAGAACAAGCCTTGTAGAAAAGTCATAAAAATCTACAGTGAGAAAAATACAACTTCAAAGTTCTCCACTATATATATACTTTCTTTTTTTTTAATTTAAAGAAAAAAAAACGAAATAGAAAGAGGATGGAAATACTACAAAATTATAAAAAACAGTAAGAAATCACTAGTTGATAATTACATATTTTCCTCTTAGAAGTAGTTGTTCAAGCTACAAAAGTAAGGCCTACAAAGTGGACATTTAAACAGTGAGGCTGCAACCAGTTCACCTCTCCAACAGCAACTTTGTAATATGGTTATCAATCCTACACACTTAAACATACATGCAGTTATATCCTTTAGAGCACTTTCTTTTCCTCTCTTTTTTCAATAACTATAATTAATTCCTGTAAACTGTTTAGAAGTTCTACACTATAAGTCTCTACATGTAGACCTAGCCTTACTGTATTAGAGGGAAAAACAAAACAAGTCAACAATTACAAATTCCTAGAGGAACACAAAATGAAAAAGGATATATAAAACCACAATACTAGGTGATCTTGGTAGTTACTATGGTGTCTCTTGTTATTTTCAATAAAATTGTCTATATCGTCAGGCATGGAAAAATTAAACAGCAGTACATAGCACTATTAATAAAAACCAAACATTGGAGACATTATAGTACTTCAAAGGCAGTTAATAATCAAACCAGAATGGGTATCCTATTGAATCTTGTCATCTTCAGAGTAGTTGCCTCTATTCTCAGACTTGACATCCTCAAGCATACCAGATTTGAATAAAATCAGTCAAGACAAAACAGTGATATAGCCAATCTTCTCTGTCTCATCTCTGCTATGCCATTTTTCTGTCATTGTTGTTTATTTTTCTCCTTCATTTCACTGTCTGCCTCTTTCTTTGAGGCCTTTCTGCCATTATTCCTGGGACCCTGGTGATTTTCTTCTCTCTCTCTAGAATGTCCTTCAGTATTCTTTGCAGGGTTGGTTTGGTAGTCATGAACTCCCCCAGTTCCTCTTTGTCATGGAAATATCTTGTCTCTCCATTAATTTTGAGAGACAGTTTTGCAGGGTACATCATTCTGGGTTGGAGGTTATTTTCTTTCAGGGCTTGGAAAATTTTGCTCCAAGGTCTTCTTGATTTGATAGTTTGAATCGAGAAGTCCACTATGGTTTTGATGAGTTTTCCTTTATAGGTAAACTGTTTCTTTTCTCTGACCACTTTTAATATTCTGTTCTTGTGATGGATTTCAGGGATTCTGATTATTATATGTCTGGGTGTAGATCTGTTTTGGTTGTAGCTGGCTGGAGTTCTGTATGCCTCATATGTCTGAACATCACTTCTATTTCCTATGTCTGGGAAGTTTTCCTTAATTATTTCTGTGAATAGCCTTTTTATTTCATTTGTATTTGTCCCTGCTTCTTCATTCACATTTTTTATTCTTAAGTTATAAATCCTCTTGTCATCTTCTAGCCTTTGTATCATTATTTCCTGGTTCCTTCTTATTTTTAAGAGATCCTTCCTTTCATGATCATACACTGAAAATCTATCTTCAAGTTTTGAAAGTTGTCTTTAGTTTCTGTTAAATTTTGCCAGCTTTCAATGGAGTTTTTAATTTCCTGTTATTCTCTTTTATGTATTCTACATTTTGTTTATATTCTTCATCAAAGGCTTCTCTCCTTTCTCTGGGTTCCTCCATTCTTCCATTTGTGTCTTCTTGAGGATTACCAGCATTTCTTTTACTAATCTTCTTATATCTTGCTTCACCTGAGTGAGAATTTCAGATTTCTTTATTTCCAATGAGGCTGTGTGTGATATTGCATGTTTGCTGTCCTCAATCTCCTCTGTATTTACCTCTCCTGGACTTATTTTCCCTGGGTCAGTGGTTGGAGGCTTTTTGTTGTTTCTCTGTCTTGTCATGTTTTTGGTTTCTTTCAGACAGGTGAATGGTGGAGGTCTCAGGACCTTTTCCTATTGCTTACAGTTTTTCTGCAACATACTGGCTAAGGAAGTGCTGCCCTCTCCAGTTTGCTGTTGATCTGTAAGGTGGTCCCAGGGGCCATGTGGCCGGCCCCTCCCCTCTAAGAGGGTCAACCAGTGAGTGTCTTCAGCACGTTAGACTGTGCCCTGCAGATGTCACAAGTTCAGGACAGCCTCGTCCCCGGCTATTGGGTCCCAACCAGGGGCTTGGGCCAGCCCAAGCAGATCCCACCAATCTGATTTGGCCCAGGAGCTGCCGACTGAAGCCACCTCAGCCATTGATTCAAGCCTGTCCTGCCCAAATCCAATATGTCGTCTAGCCCTTCATCCCACTCTGGAAAATCCAGTTCCCTGCACTCACCAAAGTCCATGCAGCTCTGTTCTCTGTTTCCACTCCCAACCCTTCGTCCATGCTTCTTTATTTTTTTTTCTTTTTCCTCAGTTTCTTCCTGGGTTGTGAGAATTCCTCTCCTTTCGTGTGGTCTTCTCCATTGTGCTAGATTCTAGCATCTGAGTTGTTTTTTCAGAGAGGCTCTCTATCCTACTACCTGTCACTCAGCCATCTTGCGTGCAATCCCCTGCTATACAATGTCTTTCACCAATATTTTTTGCTAAATTATGAAACTATGGAAGAAACTAAATAACTAGGTCCCAAAGTTCTATGATGAGCAAATAACATAAAAGAACTATGATTTTAATAGTAAAATGAGTAATTAAAAATATATTGAAAAAATTTAAAGAAGTCAGTATTCTTGCCAGCATTAAGCATAAAATATCTGAAATTTTAATACCAATGAATAAATTTATCAGCAAATAGGATTTTAAAAATTCATTAGTAGAAAAAAGTGTTTAATAAAATTTATGGTATCTGTATGTACACTCCCCAAGAAGAATGTAATTGTTATGTTATGCAAGCATATATCAAGACCAGTAAAAAATTTAAAATTAAGTAAAGAGAAAGAAATATCCTAACTGAATCAGAAGGCAAAAATAAACACAAACAAAAAAGTATAATTGCATGTGAAACATTTAAAAAATCATCAACATTGGTGTACAGTTCAAACTAAAGTGATATGAGATAATAAAATGCAAAATTGAAAATTCCTAAAAACAGTTGATTTTAGGATAGATATGAATAAATTTTGTGAAAAAATCTATTACATGATCTAATAGTATTCAAGTATATGGAGATGCAAAAATGTACGGTAAAAATAATACCACGTATTATAGGAGATAGGTTAATATAATGAAAGCTGGTAGAAAAACTTAAAAATTGAAAGACATTGATATTTTTTAAAAAATGGTAAACATTAAGTTTTCTTTTAAATGCCTTCCAGAGAGAAATTGCAAATGGTTTTATTGGTGAAATCATTCAAATAATAAAAACACAATATAAAATTAAGTTATTTCAGTGCTATGGTTTAGATATCAAATATCCCTCAGAAGTTTCATATGCTCAGTGTTGGGAAGTTTGGAAGGTTATTGGACCAGAGCTCTGCTATAGGCATCAGTGAATTAATCTATCGATAAGTACAAAGCGGAATGTGCTATGAACCAGTTTGGAGCAGGGATCACTGTGAAAATGACCTGAAAGCTGTGTGCTGGTCCCCTGTTCCTCCATTGCTTCTGTCTCTGCTTCCTGGCTGCCACAGACTGAGTAACTTCTTGTGCAATGTCCTCCCACCATTTCATTTCTGCCTTTGAGTCAGATAAAATAAAAACGTAGGTAGGTACATCTATTAGTAGTGATAAATTGAGCATTTCAGACTTCTGAGATATCTTCTTTCTGGGAATGACTCAGCTCTTCTATTTTTGAAATAAAGAATGCTGAAAAATGATCTGGAAAAAAGTGATAATAATGAGAAAAACGTCACCTACTTCTGACATTGGCAGGTCTATGTGTGTATGCTTGTGTTTTTGCGTATGTTCTGCAAAGACCGAGGCATGAAGATGCTTAAAACATCTAATGCTAATACACTGGTAGCGCTGGCACACAAAAGATTACTTATTTCCTTTGTAGAAATCTCATCTGCCGACTATTCATTAAATCAATATAAAATCCTCCTATAATGACTACCTAACACTGTTTCTTAAATCAATATTTAAAAAGCTGTGATGATAGTAACTTAGATATACAATGTGTGGGGTGTCATTTTATGTAATGACTGCATGAAGGAGACAAAGACTTCCATCCCTGCTGCCTGCCCTAAATAAAAGGAAAGGACAAACATTCATTATTGGATTTATCTTCACACATTAAAGTTCTTGGAGAACATCTGAGAGCAGTACTGAACGCCATCCTCTGTGTTGGGAATCCTTTTGGTACCGGGGATCAAACTCAGGACCCTGTGCTTGCTAGGCAGGCACTTAAGCCACTGAGCTAAATCCCCAGCCCAGTGTTGGGAATCTTTTAGCAACAGCATGTTAAAACCACTGCCACCATCAGAAAATGACAAAAAGACACTTCCAACCAGAGCACATAACAGAGTCATTCGCAAAATTTTGTGAAAGAATTCCTGTCACTTCCTTTTTAATAAAATTTGTTTTCAGGTGCTATTACTCATTATTTTATTTAGCTCAACTTCATAATTTTATTACATTACAGAGCACTCTATTTTTCTTAGACACCTATCAAAACTATAAATGGACCATGTCGTGTGAAATACTACAATATTTTTCTTCATTTTCTCGGTTATCACTAATTTTCCTCGACATTCATGGCATGATAAACTATGAAAAGGTAACACAAATAATGGTTTAAAAATCATTGATTTATTCAAAATTAGTTTTCACTTTTTCATTGAGCATCCAACTCTTTTTTTTCTGACTCCATCAGTCAAATATATCTACCCTGTACTATATTCACTGTATTATTGACCGTCACACTAACACATAGATGTCCCTGCCTTGGGAGGTTTTGCTAAGATTTAATTTTTCTTTATCTTTACTCAACTCATTCCTTGGCTTTCTGGAACACATTTTCAAACGGGGTCATATTTTCTTTCCATTCACCGGATTGTGCTTGAAACTAAAATCATAGGTGTGCTTGATAGTCTAGATTATTTCATGACTAGAAAAATATCATATCTACATGTAAAAATAACTAAATTTTATATTCAACATCAACAGAATCTAGAGAACCCAATGAGTGGTATTATGCCAGTGTAGCCTAAGGTGCCAAGTATCATTCATTTTTATACGATACTGCTTTCCAAACAGAGATACCATGAATAAAATAGAGAGTAAATATAGAAATGTAGAAATAAAACACCTGAATGCAGTAAAATGAGAGTACCCTTAGGTATAAACGTATCTGTGTTATGACTTGTGTCTAGGTATCCCCCCAGAGTCTCATGACCTCATGGGTGGGACTTTTCTTACAGCTGGCTGGGTCTATGGCAGTTTATTCTGGGGTCAAAGCTGTGTGGTACTGGATTCATCCACTGATGGAATTAGTGGAGTTCTGGGGGCCGATCATGGAAAACCTACTCTGGGTGTGGGTGGCACCAATCGCTGTGGTTGCTTGAGGTTCACTGTTTCCTGCCTGCTTTTCCTTGGTGATGCCACTCTGCCATGCCACCCTGTCTTGGAGTCAACTAACAAGGACTGAAACTCCTGCCAACTGTGAGCTGAAATAAACTTTCCTCCTTTAACCTGTGGAGCTGGGCATTTTGTCTCAGGACCACATACTGCGGAGGGAGGATGGCCACATGGCCCTTCCCCAGCTCCAAATGTGCTTTTGTTTACTGAGGAGCAGGGCAGGCTGCAGGGAGGCGATATCCCAAACAGACTTTCAGTTTAATGAGTGAATCGCCAAGGTTGTGTGAGTATCTTCACCAAGTCAGGTGGCTGATACTGGAACAGTACAGTTTAGTATCAGTGGCTATGGTTGAGTTCAGATAGACAAGCTGTGATCCTGTGAAATTAAGATAGGAGATAATGTCTCCAATGAGGCCAGCCGGACCTTCCTGGAATTGGCTACAGAGCAGGTTACTTGCTAACCATAAACTAAATGAGACTATTTCTGCCCCTTTTGCCAGAAAGCTTTTCCCCCCTTTTATAACCATCGCCAGCCTCACCATTTGTCTCGCATACCCAGTCCCAATCCCCTCCCCATTTTCCTCTGTGAATAAATACCGGGGTTCTGGGTAGCTTGGGTGTTGGGTGTGCCTTTTGTTCCCTGAGAACAACTGATTATCCCAGACCCTTGTCTGCACCTCTATTTTGTCTCTTGTTCTTTCTCCCCACTAAATGCCATAACCCTTGGCAGGAAACTGAGGATACACTGTAGGAGGTCCCCAAAATTATGCGATAATTAAATTTGTGGGCATATTACTTACTGCTCATGTGTGAATCACTGTGATAAGATATGCAGAAAACTCAAACACATGCTGTTTATCTTTAGGATATTACCTCCTTTAATCTCTACTTAATGTGTTTACATATTTCTTATTTTGAACTTTCTTCACCCCTCTAAGACTTTCTCAACCATACTACCTCCTGTAACTTGACATAGTATTTCTGTCTGTGTGTTTCCATAGGCTTACGCTACATTTCATAGGCATTGTCTGGATTGTGAATTTTAACCCACCTCTACACACTTTTATTCTAATCTGCATTCAGTCACATGGTCTCTCTAGTTTATAATCAACCTCTTTTCCTGGAAATTTTATTGACATTCAGAGTTTTCTTTTTAAAATACTCTTACTCTGATAAGCATGTAAGTTTTAAAGGTAGCTCTGTACTGTTTTACTTTTTCAAACGGTCTATACTATATTCTATGTTAGAATACCCTGTATCTCTAAAAGTTGTGATCAAGAAAGAAGGTGAATATTTAGTTTTTTTTTTTTAACTACAGCCAAAGACATATTATCATCTAAATTCACTGTCTCAACTTGGAACATCATCATTCTTGGCCTTTCTGAGCCAATTCTGAGAGTCTGCTTTTGTGATTGTCTTTTGTGTTGTTGTGGATACCTTGATGTTTGGAATTAATTCAAAACATTTGACACTTGTGAGACCTTTTACTTTGCTAAAGAGTCAGAACTCGCATGGTGCTACCTCTACTGAGCTAAGAGGACAAGGGCAGATTTACTGCTGTTACAGCCTGCTTCTCACTGGATAGCTCTATTCACTGCATTTTTGAACTTACCAAGTAAAAGCATTTATAGCACAATTGTGTACTCTGAGATTAATCTTTGAAGGAAGGATTAGTAGATATATGAGACTGTCTACCAACTAGTGGTGATGATTATTAACAAGGAATCAAAAGCAAAAATCCACTAACATGACACTTTCCAAGCTTCATGAAATTGGGGTAAAATCAGTGCAATCCTGATTTATAAATGTCAAAATGGATTAAATACGGTGATAAGCCCAATGAAGAATGAAGAGAAGATTATGATTCATAATATTGTACCAAGAAATACAGCAGAGGAATATGAGGGAATCATCTTTATTAGAATTCCAGTAGAGTTCCAAGCCTGTAAGGTTGCAGCACAGGGTTTTGTAGAGAGAAAGTGAGGGCTTAATTTCTTTCTGCTGATTGAGAAATTGCATCCCTCATAAAAGCTTCCCGATCTTTTGATAAAGGATGATTCACTAATCACGCTTTTTCATCATTTGAATTGCTCCTTATTTACATCTTATAACTACCTTTTCAGGACAATGTACTTATAATTACTTTCTATAAATAGTGTCTCATACTTCATAAGGGATTTTGCATAATTGATCAATACATCAATATACAAAACATTTGCTTATCATCAAATAGACTGTGAAGGGCAGTCCACATACTTGGAGTGTTTGCTTTCTAACCTTGATGATACTTAGTTTCAGAGAATAGCTTTTCATTAATGTGAAAAACGCCTTTCAAAATGCAAATGGTTTCAATAGCTGGCTAATTGTAGTAAAGGGTTGTGCGGAGAGCAATTAAAATCAGGACACAGAATTTATAATGTTATTTTATGATGCTCACCCAGAGTTAACACAAGAAAGTGCAGGAAATCTGTCCACAACACTAAAAACCCAGAATATTCAGTCAAGGGCCTGAATCCCACAGCAATGTCCCACATGAGTCCAGATGAAGACCTAGAGCCCATGACAGTTCCTCCCATGAGTCCAACTGGAGGTCTACAGCCCACAAGAAGGACTCACACCAGTCTCTTTTACTGTGCCAGGAAGGCCCAAAGGCCAGCAGTGGAAGCCAGAAAGTCTATGCCAGTGGGGTGAAGGAGCTGTGCTGGTAGACTGAGGGTTCTACACTGGAGCCAAGAAGTCACGCTCATAATAAAGACCAGGCCTGTCCTGAAGAGTACCACAGCCATCCTCAGCGACATGGATGTCCCGACATGGAGGTCTGACATGGAGGTCGGACAATAACAGCTGAGTACATGCCAGGAAGCCAGCATGCCAAATTTCTCCTGGAGATTAAGAGGCCCACGTCTTCTCCTCCAGAGCCAGGAAGCAATGCTCAATGTAAGGACCAGAGCTCCCCCAAAGTGAACCACAGCCACTCTCAACAAGGTCCTGAATTCCTCTGATGACAATAGTGGAACTCCCCCTGGGGAAGCTGGTCAAGAAGAGCTCCTCCAGCACAACCAATGGCTCAAACAGCAACACACAGAGAAACCCACAAGGCCCAGCTCTTCTTCTCCATGTTTTTATGCTGGCAACTTTCCTCAGGTGGAACATCTACACTCAGCACCATGCTGGTTTAATTCCGCTGGTGTTAGGTTGACCAGCAGTTTTTTAATACATAGCCTGAATAACATTAGTGTGAGCTACTGAATATGGAGGAGAAAGATCAGAAAATTTGAGAAAAGGTTTCAACCAATCCTATCTTAAGCACCAATAGCGTTTAAATCTACTACTTGGTGATGTATGCAGATAAGCAACTACCAATTTCTCTACCAAAGGAATTATGCTTTATTACTCTATCCAGTGAGTTGTAACCAATATGTTTCCAGAAATTCTGACGATCATTTAGTTTAAATTTTCTAGTTGCTGAACTACATTATTGGATTCTTTTTTTTTAAATCTTCGCTTTTATGTAACTATGTTAGTCTTCTATTTTCATCTTGTGGTTTAGTTTTAAAATATTTCTGAAAGACCACGTGCTTGAGCCTTGCTTGACAACTAAGGAAGTTTTGGAATGTGATTAGATTGTGATGGCTTTATTATCGGTGGGTTAACCCATTACAAATTCACAATTTGATGATATTACGGAAAGATGAAGGGAATTTCGGAGGTGAGGTCGAGCTGAAGGAAAGGGGTGAAGGAGATGTAACATTGGAGATTGTATTTTTTTTAATGATTATTTTTTTTTCTTGGTACCGGAGATTGAACTCACGACCTCACTCTTGCCAGATCAAGTGCTTATGCCACTGAGCTAAACCTCCGGCCAGGAGATTGCATGATTTGCATCAGGCTCCTTCTTCTGGCTCTGGCTATTCCCACCCTATTTGCTTTCTAACTGTAATTTGGTGAGCAGATTTTTTTCTGTTTCACTCTCTCTGCCATGATTCAGCCTCTGGAAAGGACCAAAAAGAATGGTACTAAATGACCATGGACTGAAACTGAACCTATGAGCCAAAAGCAACTTCTTTCTTGTAAATTGGCTCCCTCAGACATTTTATTACAGTGATTGAAACATGGCCAACACAGATGCCATAATAAATTATTGGGGATTGGCTAGCTCAAATTCAAGGGTTGTGGATTTATTTTCCCAGTACCTCCATAAAAATGTTAGCATCTTTAAGCAGTACTCATGTGTTAACCTGTATTTCCATATATCAGAAGACCAGCACAGATCCCACAGAGCTATAATAAAATACTGCATCACCATTCATTTTATCGCAGCTTTGATGATGAAACCAATCCTAAACTTATTTATGTTGTTATCAGATCTAGCTTCATGTGATCAGAAGGCCAAGATTTCTATTTGCTTCCTACTGGTCAGCTGTGGGCCACTGCTACCTTCATGAGGTCTCCTGTTATTTCTAAAACCTTATATTAAGGGACAATAACATACACTGAGTTATTTTGAAATCTCTCTACCTTCTGCATTATCTCACTCCTCCTAAAGTGCATAAAATTGGTAAAATCCTAAAAAACAGATTATACAATCAATACCAGTTTTCAAAGAAAATGTCATACAATTATCCCAAATATATTATTTTAAACAAGTTAAATCCTTGAAACAAAAGATACACATAATGAGTAAAGTTATTTAGATCTCAGAAGCACATGTAACCACACACAATGCCAGTAAGTATCTTTTACTAACCTGCTGTCTTTTCTAATTATTAACCTGGTTACTTTACTAATTGCTAAAACAAAATACACCTAAACTTAAAGGAGGAAAGGATAATTGTAGTCATAGTTTGCAGAGGTCTCACTCCACAGCTGAGTAGCATTAAGGCAGGACAGTGTGGCAAAGATACATCAAAGAGGAAAAACAGTTCATGGTGGGCAGAAGGCAGCAAAGCAGTGAAGTTTCAATGAAGCAGTGGCCACGGCAGCAGCCACCTGCCTCTCCCATTTATCCCTTCTAGGCCACTGGACACCCACGTCCAGGATGTGTTTTCTCAGTATCCACATTCAGAACTCTACCAAACCAATTAGTGGACTAATTCAGTAATCTTGCACCCTTAATCCAGGATCACATACCCACATCGTAAAAATGATCTGTTGGACAGTATTACATAACAGAAGGATGGAAAATATATATCAGTCCTGTTTGATCTTGTGAGCTGTGTCTCTTATTGTTACACAAATGAGAAATGATAAAATTATTTAAATCTCTTTGCTAGAGATGATGTGAAAAAATGGAAGCTGAGCAGAAAATAGGCATTGAGTGCTATCTTGCTAAGAATATTTTACTTCGAATTCTGAATAGAATTACATATTCTTAGTCCTATAGTACAATAAAACATTGCTAAATCAACTTGAACTTATATATTATAAGGTATGTCATTGGTTCATTTTTCCCTGAATTTAAGTTTTTTCTAGCACTACTATTTCAAAACATAAATCTCTCTCTCTTCCTCCCATTTTTCTATTGCCCTCTTCATCATGTCTCCTTCTCTCAGTCTCTCACATCTTTCTTCCTGTCTGTCTGTCTGTCTGTCCTATGTGCACAAACTAAAGTGAGAGCTGTCAGGTGTCTCAGTGCATACAGCTATATTTGTGACATCACTTTCACATTTTACGTTTTAAAAATTACATGATTTGACTCAATGTAAAGAAACTACAGAAAAATATCTCTCACACTTTCATTTATTCTATCAGCACGATGGTGTTTTGTTGTTTTCACGTGAACTTGTAGAGTTTATGCTCATCTTCAGTAATCTGTGGAAGTCTGGAGGAAAGGGGAAGAAAAATATTAAGAGATGGTGTGTACAGCAGCAATTAAAGACAGCACGACACTTAGAACTTCTAAAAGAATAGGTCTAGCATGTTCTCACCAAGAAAAATACATTGAGGCATACAAGGTGATGAATATGTTAATTAGCTAGATTGAATCATTTTCTAAGGTTCATATAACCAAAACACTCAAGAAAGCTGAGTAATCCTACTGAAATCAGACAAATTTTATTTTTGCCATGACTGTTGCAGAATCCGGGTGAATTTTAGATAGTTTAACTCTCTGACTCATTTTTCTTTCATTTAATAAAAACCACAGTATTTCATATTAAAAGAAATGTGTATTACATCAATCATGCTTCAGAATAAATGTATCCTGATGTAATGTTTTATTTGAAAATTATAACATGAATCAGAATTATTAAGCAAAAACCTTTTTAAGAACTTTAACTTTTTAAAATTGTGTTGCCTAAACTGAAGAACAATTTTCTGTGTGTTCCATTTCTCTTTAAGACATAAACCATATTCATCCCTTTGTAGTGTCATATTGTTCAAGTTACTTAAAGTAATAAAATGGCCAAATATGTCAATCTGAATTTGACTTCTGTCATCATTAGACTTAATCAATGATTAGCATTCTTGCTCTAGCTGGTGGTATTAAATCAAAGCCCATCAAATATTATTCTTTTAGCAAAGTAAACATTTTCAGAGTAATTCAGATTTGAGTCAAGGGATCAGTACACAAGAGCACACTTTGAATTGTGTTTTAATTCATATTTGTCATTAGTTTGTCATTAAATATTTGTCACTAACATCTAATTTCCATATTTAACATATATAATTTAAAATGAATACTTGTATGTTGCAGACTATCTCCGCACTTACTCTAAAATGTTTTGAGTGCATTTCCCAAGAAGAATACGTGACAACTTGTACAACTACAAAAGTCATTAATTACAATGTTAAAATAGTACTTTTGTAGAATGAATTTCTGATATTCAAATTATATCATGGCTCCATTACTGGATTACCAGCTGTATTTTCCAAAACAGTATCCAGTTTAACCTACATGTATTTGCTAGTGGCGTATTTATTTAGCTTCTTTTGAACAGTAAGTGCTCTTTAGCCCACCTTTGGCTTACCCAACCCTAACTAATTTTTTAACTTACAAATCATGCATGCTTTTCTTAGAGTGATGCTCAATGTTTGTCTCATGCTCGCTAATGGTTCGTCTTAAATGTTGGGCAGCAGTGTCACAGAGGGGACACAATGGCCTTCTCAGTGCATTATATCAGCAGGTTCATGCTGTCATGTTGGTCCTTATTACCATGATGATTTAAATTCCAAAGTAACCCACTGTAAACTTACTACTTTTTCCTTGTTAAAAAGAGCTTCATTTTAAAGTGCTACCTTGACCATACGGTAATACCCTTCTCCTTGTTAAACTTTACCTGCTGGTTTATCGTCCACACAAGGTCTGGACCTTTTGTCTGTTTCAGTTTTTATGATAGCAGCTAAGTGGTGATGTTTCCCACACTATTATTTCTTCTATCAGCACTAGGGTAAATTTTGTTTATTAACTTGAATTTGGACAGTTCATGCTTATCTTCAGTAATCAGTGGAAGTTAGGAACTCTCCTTACAGGTCTAGGTAACAATTTATAATGCATTGCTTAAAACTCAAACATTTCTATACCACTAGGCTACTTTGCCTTTCCGTGGCTTACGCTAGCCTAGTTTATAGCTAGGCACATGCCTTGCTTGACAATGTGACAAGAGAATCACAGAGGGAAGGAGGAAGGGAAATAAAATAATTAAGAGGTATTGTATACATGCACCAACTTCCCACAGCAAATACAAACATTACATAATGAAAACTGTTATAAATTTTTAAAAGGAAAGGAGGGCACAAATGTTCCCATTATAATTTTTGGGAAGCTTTTTCAAAGCCAATATTACCTTGCACAAATGATGATTTCTGCTCTGAAGGTAAGTAGACCTCGTGATTATGAAGAACTCTGTGTAGAAATCTCCAAGGCTAATGATGCTTGCCTGCATACTCATTTGCTGCTGTACTAGATATTCTTGGCCTTTGTTGAATGATTTCTTTTAAGTGTGGCCTCTGAAATCTTGTAAATACATTCAATAATCGTGTCTTCTGAAACTGCAGCATTATATTGCATGGGAAAGCTTTCTCTTCTTTCTCAGTTATTCACTCATTGTTATCACTGTGCACTCATAAGTCCTAGCTTTTCTGCACAAAAAAGTCATTGCAAAATGCAAAAAAGCATATTGTTGGATGCTCTAATATTAAAAGACTTCACAAGTGATATTCTCTTCAAGTTGAATGCATTGTTTTGTTAACATGTTAGGTTGACTCAAACTCCTTTAATATTTTGCTAATATGTTTTATGTAGCACAGAAGTCTTAAGGAAATTGAGAACCTTGAAAAAGAATTACTACTGGGGACCTGGCCTAGATCCCCACTCTCCCAAACAAGTGTACAACGAAGGCTTACATAAATGAGACAAGCTATATGATTTTAGGGCTTCCAGAAGATCAAAACCCTCTGCAGAATTCAAGACTCTGGTGGGTAAGACAAGGAGTGTCTTGGGGTGGCCCGTATTTATTTAGGGGGTTAGAGTGGAAAACACAGGAAAATGAGCAGACCTTGGGATCGGTTCAAGGACTTTTCCAAGTGACAAATTATGTCTACTTTAGGAGAGCTGTGTTAAGAGAAGATCTACATGTTGCTTTTCCCTACAGGAGTGAAACTCCTGCAGCTACAGTATCTTGTTAACTGGGGTTGGAACCAGGTGTTCTCAGCCATTAATTTATCTTGCCTCAGCCATGCAGCAGCCCCCAGCACGAGTTCAATTTCCAGTTTCAATGGCTCCCAGCAAATTATATTTCAATGTTTTTATAAAAAAAGAAGAATGGACATTTGTGGGAAAATATGAAAGGACAAGAGAGTAAGTATTATCGTGGTGACAAAGAAACAAAGCTTGTTTATTCAGAATAATTTCTGTTTCATTGCATCTTCGTGGACAATAATCTCTTTACCTTCCATGTATTGGGAGAATACCTTTTGCATAAAGATGATATGGTCTGACTCTGGGAAGGAGAATGGGAAGAAGTGATTGTATTCTTCTGTTTCTCTCATTTTTGTCTCAGTTTCCACCAGCAAATATACCAAAGCAATATACCAAAGCAGAGATTTTGGGATCACATGTCCTGAAGCTTACCACAGTTATTACTTATTTAGAGTCTCCATCTTATTAGAAATGTAGAGTGACCTATATGAAATATGAAATATATGAAATGACCAGAATAACTTAGATCTATTTCTAAACCTTGTATTTCACATCACGTGTATATTTATGTTTTGTTTTATTCACTATTTTGTTTACAGTGTGTTTAACCATGGAGAACTCTGGCCATGGATGCTTTCAGTTTCCTAGTTATTTTTCTAAAATTGTAATCAGGTTCATAAAAATTTGTAGGCATCTGATTAGTGTAATGAACTGATGTAATAACATAGGAAAAAAAGTCATCTTTATAAAGTAGTGTTACCTAATTAAAGAGTAAGATATTTCTATTCATTTATTTAACTCTAATTTTTGTCTTTCAGATATATTTTAAAATTTTTAAAAGTATTTTCATTATCTTAAGTATAATTCTAATTTATTAAATCACTTTAATAGATTTGTTTCTAATAACATGATCGGATTAGTGGTTATGTGTAACAAGCCTCTTGATTTCCGTATATTAATTTAGTATTCTTTTGTAATGTATCTTATTTTGTATCAAATTTCTTACTGATTCTTTGCACATTTCAGTTATAATCTTCACACAAATAGAAATACTTGCATTTTGTATTTTACAATTTGAGGTTCTGTTGATTATTTATAATTAGATTGGTAAATATTTTCAATATGATGTGTACTAATAATTTTAGTCATTATCTTTACTTTTGTTTGTGATAGAGGAAATACTAGATTTCCACTAACTAAAAACTAACTTTATAAATAATTTAATTACTTTCATAAAGTTGAGGTGTATATACCAATGCATCTTCTGTTTGATATATTTTTATGAGGCATTGGTATTTAATTTTTGTCAGTGATTTCCTCATTAACTTTGGAGAAAAACATATGATTTTATCATTTAATACATGTAATATGTTTAGATATCTACATATTCCTCATGTTAAGCAAAGCTTATATTCTTGAAATAAATGACAATTTTCATAGCATATTACTTTCTTAATGTCTGATAAAGTTTTCTTTAGGCTTTTAAGTCAAAACTGAATTATTTTTTAAAATGTTGGTTAGCTTATAGCAATTATACATGGCCATGGTTGCCGTATAATATGTTACATATTAATATATAGCACATGCAAAGTGAAATTAATTGGCTTTTTCAGTTTTTTAGCATCCTTTTATACTTACAAACCCTTCAAGTCTTTTCCTCTCAGTGTGTGATTATTCCCTAATGCACTGAAGCACACACAAGTGTACAGCTTATTTTTGTTGATTAAAGGACAGATTAGGTAAACTCTGGTATTTTGTTTCTATTCTTTTATTTGTCCTTTTTTTCTCTGACTTCCTCAGATATGCTCTAAAATAGTGCATAGAGAAAAAAAATGTGTTCCAAGAAATCAATTCTCCAGTGTTTCCTGTCTAGTTAAGATGACAGCAATGCTGATTATTGACCCAAATTTCCCACTTTTCTTCCCATTCCTGTCACCACTGGATATTAAACAGGCACCCATTTTTTTATTTTACTTTTTTCTTCCCAAACCATGTGTCTCAAAACTTCCCACCAAGGACTCTGCCTCTGTTTACTTCTTGTCCTGACATTTAACCCTCTGAACAAGTATGCTTCCTTTTCAGAAATTTCATACTCGGGTGGACTCATTTATCATGGAAAAGACATTAGATCCACTTGTTGTCCTTTTCTGAGACGTTTCTCTGTGCAGTACTGCTTGTAATAATGTATCTATGACATGGATGGAGATATGGTAACATTTAGTTTATCTTCCGTTTTATTTGAAGATATTTTTATTGTGACTCCTCTAGAGGATAAATATACTAGGTTTGAGTATTTTGCACAGATGTATATGTCCCAATACAATATCTGCATTGTTTTCTCAGAAAATGTGGAGATCTGTCTTATTTATTTTTCTCATTGTTGAATAAAAATACCCAACACCAAAAGCTAAAGGAGGAAAGGTTTATTCAGCTCACAGTTTGTAGACGTTTCAGTTTGTAGTCAGCTGGCTACCACACCGGGTGACATGGCTGAGGGGCAGGCAGACGAGAAACTACTTGGCATGCAGGCAACAGCAAAAGTAACAAACAAGAAGAGATAAAATTTTTCCTGTTCCTTATATTTTACTCTGCAGGCCAGTAGCACCCACACCTTTTATTCTGGCACCCTTAATCCTAGTATTGCACTATGAGCCAATTCCAGGGTCATGTACTCCAAATCCAGCCAACTCTGCAAAGCCCCACTTAAGACCGCATGAAACTTTGTGGTGACACATAGACACAAAGCTGAAATAATTAGTGACTGTGATATTCACTGGTCCCCATCCTCAATCCAATTTCTAATTATTCCTGTATAAGTCATTTTTATAAAAGTTTCAAACACAAAAAAAATCATTTCTTCTATCTCTCAATATTACATATATGATATATGATACATGCAGGTATGCATATATATATAGTATATTCAGTATAATATGTCACTTTCAATTCATATATATGTGTGTATATAATATTTACTTAGAATAATACCTAACAATAGGTTTGTGTGACAAAAAGTCTTATAAAATATGCTGTAGAAATCATATTACCTTATCATGTAAATTTCTTATTTCTTTGTTTATTAACTTCATTGCTAGGAAGAGAATCATTAAGCCAGTCCATGTGAAAAATTACAAAAGAGTAGAAATGATAATTACTTTTATTTTTTCCTACAGCCTTCTCACCTAATATTCCTTACAATCAATGAATTCCTGTCATATAGACAAAAAGAGTCCAGCAACACGGGTTTTGAGAACAATTGTAGAAATCTCAAATAATAAACATATTTATTGTGGTATGATATTGAAAAAACCTACAGAAAATTAAATTGCTAGTCAAATCTTTTGAATTCTCTTTTATAAAGTCATTCCAGGCACATGTATTGACTTGTCTTTGGGACTTCCTCAGATATGCTCTAAAATAGTGTATAGGGAAAAAAATGTGTTCCAAGAAATCAATTCTCCAATGTTTCCTGTCTAGTTAAGATGACAGCAATACTGATTATTGACATTGAATTCACTGAGATCAGATTATTTACTTTTATTTCTCATTTGAATCATTCTTCTGCCCCTTTTACCTCCTATACATATGTGGTGTCTAAATGCTGAGAGTAATGCTAGCTTTATTCATGTACTCCATCTATGGATAAATGTATAAATAACCATCTAACCTTTAAATATCGGGATAATCACTCAGCAAACCAAAGACATAGATGTCACCAGTTTTAATGCACACGGTGATTTGCTCTTGGATTTTATCACTCACAATCATTAAGAAGCGAAAGGATAATTTATCTTGAAGGTTGAAGCATGTGTCTTTTAACTAAGTGTTATCTAGGGAGAAAAGAAAGAAGCACAAACAGATGGATTAGCTCTCTGTGCACTAAATCTAAAGATACTCAGCTCCGTGGCACATTTTTTTAGGTTTTGTTGCTACCTCAAGGTCATAAGTGGGAAACAGTAGTTCTTCTCTGAATGCTGTATAGCTTGGAAAGATAAATTTTTATAATCATGTTCTTTGTATTAATTATTTTAATTTTTCTGGAAATATGCAGGAAATCATGTTAATTGTATTTATATTAATTTATTGCTATTATACTCTTGCATTTTATATATATATGGATTAATTTAAGCAATACCCATTAAAGGGATGCAACTGTTTATTGAATAGCAGAATAAGAAGCAAAAAGAAATGACATTTACCAAGGATGGGTCTTAAGTGCTATTCACTCTATATAAGCTAATTCATTTGATATCTACAATATCTATATAATCTAGATAATTTATATCAGTTTTATGGATTAGGAAATTGTGCTATATCACATTCATAGCTTTTAAAAAGTCATAGTTCTTCTGTTAAATAGTACATACCAGATTAAATGCCAAGTTTATGTGACTTTTTCTATAGCTGGATACCTACTAGAATATTTAAGAAACTATAAAAGCCTGCACATAAATTTCAGTATTTCTAAAAGCATAATTATGCAGTCTGAACTGTCACTTGTGTAGTAATGGTAAAGGAAAAATTAAACCCAGAAATTCACTCATATATACGGTCAAATGATTGGTAAGAGCTAAAGGCATTTTAGTGGACGAAGAATTAATTTTTTCAATAATTTATACTGGATAAGTTTAGTACTAATTAGCCATGAATAGGGAAACTGAACCAAAGCTTTACAACTGAAACAATGTTTAAATTATCATAAATGTAAATATATAAAGCACTGAAAGATAACATAGAAAATTTCATATGACTAGACATAAGAGTTCATAAATATGACAGAAAACTACAAAATAGAAAAGATTATTTCCATATTACATACTTGATGAAATACTTCTGTTTTGTCTGGACATCTAAAGAAGTCTCAATACTGAATAGAAGGGGAAAAACATCCAATTTTTAAAAATGTGTACAAGATTTTAAGAGACCCTCCATCAAGAAGATACATACAATTTAGAAAGAACACAAGAATATATCAGCATTATTAGTATAAAAATGTCATGATGAAAAACTATTATAGCACTTCTTAGGAAAGATAGAATAAAAGGTGCTGATAATTTCAAATAACATAGGAAGCAGACTACTTCAACCTCTCATTATTGATTATGTAAATGGGAATAGTGCAAATACTCTTTTATAACCACTAAACCAGTCAGATTCCTTTAGTTTGAGAATTTATTCTGTTTACGCTTAAGGTTATTACAGCTATGAGAACATAAGGACTTATACTTGCCATGTTGTTAAATTTCTTGTTTGTCTTAAGTATAATTTTTTTTTCTGTTCTCATATTCATATATGTGATTTTGGGAGTTGCTGCACTTCTAAGTTTTGATCTTTTGAGTTTATAATTTGTGCATCAATTTTACCTATGAATCTTGTATTTTAATCTTGTATTTAAAGTTAGTGTTTGTTTATTGGTGTGATTGTGAATGTAGAACTCCCTTAAAATATGTCAAGTGAGGGTAATACTGTGATAATGAATTTCTTCACTTTTTTCTTGCTTTTTGAAAAATTTATATTTCTTCTTGTTTCTAAAGGATAGCTTGGCAGGGTAGAGTACTATTTGTTGACTTACACTTTTTCAGGAATTATGATTATCTTTTATTCCTTCCTAGTGTGTAAGGCTTCTGTACCCAGATAATAATCTTTCCCAAACTTTCTGTTATTCTTTCTTTGAATGGTGTTTCTTTGTCATTTGCTTTTTCTTCTTCTTTGGGCACTTACAATAATGTAAACATTTGCTTAATGGTGACACATAGGTCTCAAAATCTCGCTCTTTCTCTTTCTCTCTCTCTCTCTCTCTCTCTCTCTCTCTCTCTCTCTCCCTTTTTCTTTGTTTTCTCCCTGACTTCCTTTTCTCCTTTCTTCCTTCATTGCTTTCCTTTTGTATTGAGACATATCAAAAGACCTATTTTCAGATTTAGATATTTTTTCTTCTGCTTGATTTAGTCTTTTTTTATGTTTCCACTGAAATTTTTATTGAATTTATTGATATCTTCATTTCCAAGTTATTTGCTTGGTTATATAGATAGATAGATAGATAGATAGATAGATAGATAGATAGATATTTTTTTTGAAAGTCACACTCATACTTCAAATGGTTTCCTTAATGTGATCCAACTATCTGTCTATTTTATCCTGAATTTCATTAAACTTCATAAGCATTACCATGAATCTTTTCTAAAAAATTTAGTCAGTATGTTTGGGGGGATTTTTTTCCAAGAATACTCTTGTGTTCTCTCGGAAGCACTGGTTGCCCGCTTTTTTTGCATTTCGTGGGTTTGTATGTTGAATCTTGCAAATCTGGTAATGAGCTATTTCTTTATTATCTGTAAAGGGGAGTAAAATTTCTCTAAACTATTTTGAATCTCTTATAAAAATAAATACTGCCCATATGCCCCAGTAATCATAATCATATGAATTGGTATTGAAGAAAGCAAGACATATTTTCAAACAAAAACTTATAGATGCATAATATCAAAAATACTTGTACTGCTTCTAACAATGCAAGCATTCTCCAACTTTGATTAATCTGAAAACTATGATACAAGTGAAAAAAGTTAACCCCAAATTTTCATATACAGTTTGAGCATATTTTTTTGACCTTCTCAAGAATACAAAAAGAAAGAAAGACAAAATGGTAATAAAGCTTTGTAAGTAAGGAGGAGAGGAGGAGTTGAAGACAGGGGAAGTGAATATGGGAAAAGGTAACTAAAATATATCATGTACAGGTACTAATTTCTTATGATTAATGTGATCCTTATGCATATCTAAATTGTACCATCAAACTTAATGAGAGTAAAAGGGAGAGGAATAAAGCTTCAATCGGAAAAAAAAAATTTACCTAAATGACCAAGAACAAATCAAGTTTCCAAAGACTGCTGCTAGGAGAACTTCATAACTAAAGCTTGAAGTTGATCAGGGGTTATGGGTTTGTTCTGTAGTCTGATTATTCCATAGCTATATATTATCTCTGCATCTCTTAAAATTCCATGATCCTTAGTATACACTAAATTATGCTTTCAAAAGCTATCATGGGTCTCAGAAAAACAGTGAGTAATTAAGTCTCAATGATTCCCAGGTCACATTTTATGACACACAACTTTAAATATTGCAAATTATCATGAAAAAGTAATTCCTTGGGGAAAAATACCTTCCTTTAAAATATACCAGTGGTAAAGCATTAAGGATCACATAAACCTAAGAAACTGATTTAGTATATTATGGATTAAAAACTGGTGGTCAGTTTAAACACAGCTGACCTGAATCAGCATGGTGCTGAGTGTGGATGGCCCACCTGACGACTGCTACCCCCATAAAAGGAGACCTGGAGAGGAACAGCCGTGTTGTGGGTCCAACTGAGGGCTGCTGTCATACAGAGCTGTTCTCCTGGAGGAGTTCGTCATGAGGCTCCCCTGATAGGAACTCAGCTGTCAGTGGAACTGCCCAGAACCTTGCTGCTGAGAACGGCTGCAGTTCACTTTGGGGAAGCTTTGTTCTTTATTTTGTGCATCCTTTTCTGGCTCTGGAGGGGAAGATGTGTGCTGTTTAACCTCCAGGAGGAGTTTGTCACACTGGCTTCCTGATATGTACTTGGCTGTTCTCTTCATCAGAGGAGCTCAGGACCTCACTGTCACTGAGGATGGCTGTGACACTTTTTTGGGGAGCCCTGGTCCTTATTTTGAGTACCGCTTCCTGGCTCCAGTACAGAACCCTCAGCCTGCTGGCCCAGATCCTTCACCCCGCTGGCATAGACTGTCTAACTTCCACTGCTGGCCTCTGGACCTTCCAAGCTCAGATCTATAAAGCAGACTTGCATGAGTCATTGTCTGGGCTCTAGGCTGCCCTTTGAGCTCATGGGGGCACTGTTATGGGCTCTCAGTCTTCCGCTGGATTCATGCAGGACATCGCTGTGGGATCCAGGCCCTTGGTTGGATTTCCTTGGGTCTTTAGTGTGGAGACAGATTTCCTGCACTTTCTTTGTATTTAACTCCTTGGGTGATCATCATAAAATAGTACCATAAATTCTGAGTCCTGTATGTAATTGTTCTCCTTGCAACCCCTGACTACAACAGTTATGTAAACATATATCAAAAGTAATGATTGTATTTTGTTAATTTTTAGTGTGCCAAAAATCAAAACAAATAATATTCTGATTTTATGCTAATGTATTTGATTTGAAAAGAAGCTTATTATTAAAATAATTTTAAACAGCATTAAGCCTAACTTTAACCTCCTAGTAAAATCTATTTAATGGGAAATAATTAAACAATTAAAAATCTGTAAATTGTCTCAGAGTTTAACAGCTCTTATACTTTCTCGTCAATCTTAATTTGTTCTGCACATTGTTTGCATGTGGACGTTACTAAGTGTGTTAATACTAGTCTCAACTTGGTACTAAGACCCAGGACATTAATTCACCTTTTCACAGTTCATGCAACATTTTTTGTCATTTCATAGAAATCTACCTTCATCTTGTACGGTATCTTTTTTTGCCATTTTGTAATACCCTTCTTGCCCTTGTTTGTATAGCCTCATTAGCAATAATCAGATTGTGGGTAATATTGTTCCTTCTTGTAATTTTGCTTATTAAATAATTTGAAAATGTCTTTATTGCAAGAAAATATCTCTTAATTATTTCTACAGAGGCACGAGATATCCCTACCACACTGCCACTGTCAGTGCAATGTTGAATTAATCTGTGATGATTCATTAATTAATGGGGTAAGAATGCTATCTTTTTTTCCACCGGGTTACCATTTGGTAAATGAGGGGAAAAATAAGGTAGTTACAAAAAAATACTGAAATATCAATACTGAAAATCTCTATGTCTTTCAAAATACGTTTTGATACTTAAAAGGAGCAGGTGGACTTGGAAACTTAGGCTGCTTGAGAGCTGACAGCTGCCCCATCCTGATACGGATTTTTCTCAGCTTGCTGAAATAGGCCCTGTAAATCAGCAGACTGACTGGTTCTTATTACATAACCACGGAGCAAACTCTGAGGTAGAAGACATGTGTCAGATTATAAGAGCATGAAATAGTACCCAGTGTCAGGCTTCCTGTTGTGGGACAGAAGACCCTGGAAACTAATGAGAAGTGGAACGTTTCCATATGAGTGTTTGAACGGATAAATAAAGACCAGAGTACTGAGTTGGAGAAAATCTGGGGACGTGGGTTGTTGGTTTTTTGATTTGTACATGTAAACATTTCAAAAATCTATAACACTTAATACTCTAGAGATTAATTAAAGCTGTGTTGCCTGACATACTGAGCCTCATACAGGTAGTAAAGTCTACCCCACCATTAATAGCCTGCTGGCAAGGAAGTAATTAAGATTTACTGCAGAGAAAAATGATCTCCAGATATATGTATCATTACATAATATTACTTACTTTAAAGATTCTAAGTTCCTTGAGTTTGGTACCTTTTGATGTTTGAATTATCTAATATCTGACCATATTTAACACAGAGAATGTGACCGTTTTTTCCCAAATGGTTGTGACATACTGTCTATAAGGTGTAATTTTCAGGAAGCAAATATTAATACAGAAACTATTTTAAACATGCAAATAAATTTTGAATTTTTATCTTTCTATGAAAATGTAAATATATCCCAAGTTATCACATTTTCATGATTAGCCAATACAACAATAGAGCTTTTCATAATACTGAATAAGTTCTTTTGAAGGGAAGAGACACTCAAAGAGGAATTGGTTAGGCTTTGGATACAGGCACTTTTGATTGGCTTAAAGTAATATTTTTCAGACTTAATTATTTCCTAGAGCATGTAGCTATTTTTGCCTAGAATCAAATTATCCAATACAGGGAAATGAAAGTATGGCTGGTCACAGAATGATTTAAACTAAGAACAAAAAATAATTTGTTCCTAGTGTCAGTTTGGATATGGACAGGGGATTAAGTTACTTTCAGTTTTTTCTTTCTGGTTTCTGTATTATAACAGCATATCCCTCTGCTCTGCTCTCAGGTTTGTGTTTCCACGACACTTGTCTTAAATTTATTTCACTAGTTGCTCAATGTTTAACTCTTTACTTATTATTTTCTTTAGTGAGTCACACTTATTATCTGAAAGAATTTTTCATGCCAACACTCTCAATTAGTAAATCTATTTGCTGAAATCCAAATTGTTATTTATTCTATGGTATTTTTGCCTTTGTACTCTTGCTATTTTGTATGTTTTCAGAAATAAAATAATATTTCCTGATTTCATACACTTTAACCATTTTCATATGGGGATCATTTGGTTTATTAAATTGTTTACTTTTCTGTTATTGTCTTTTTCAATATAATTTTAACTTTATAACCATAAATTTAGGTTTTATGAAACTGCATGTTTCTTATGCACAGTAATATTCTCACTGCTATTTTGCAAACTCAGACTTGCCAGAGTCATTATTGCTTCAAAACTTTATATATTATCTGCCAAGTGAAGATCTAAAGATAACTTCTTTTTAATAATGAGAATGTTTATTTTTCCACAGGCAGAAAATGGAAAAAAGTTGGGGGGGGGACATAATTCGAGAGAAGAAATTACTTCTTCCAGTGTCTGTGAGTAGAAATAATGCATAATAATTTGTGCTTACTTTAGTATCAGATATGCCAACACATATTTAAATTAAATTATGCTGAGTCATTGAGACTTTGTTAAACTAATAGTAGTTCATGGAATTATTAACCTTTGTTGGTGTTTGAAATACAGTTTCCCAATCTTGCAGCTTTGAGTTTTTAATGCATTTTTTAAGTGCTGAGGTAGTAATAGCTAGCATACATATTTTAAAAAACTCTAAAATATAGAACTCTCTAAATAAAAGATGCAGTTAAAAAGTGGACATCTGAAATCAGTAGCCACTTTGCAGTGGATCAAGTACAAATGGCTGATAAGTACATGAGAAAAAAATATTCAACATCACTGGCAATTAGATCAATGCAAATTAAAACAACACTGAGATTTGCTTTTACTCCATAAAGAATGGCTATCATCACGAAATCAAGCAATAACAAATACTGATGCTGCTCCTGGATATTAAAAAAAAATCTACTTTGTTGGTGGGAATATAAACCTAGTACAACCACTGTGGAGACAAAGAATGAGGTATAAAAACTTCTCAGAAAACTGTAACAAGAAATTACTTTTTATGTTTGTTTTAAAGAGAGGAAAACATTAAAAAAGACAAAATTTTGAAACAAGATATTAGGAAATTAACAATGGTTAATGATATCTTCGAAGTTATTGTTCAGATACAAAACATAGATATGTAAAATTGAGCAGATGATATAAGCACAATTCATTCTTTTCAGCGAGCTAATGCAGATTAGTAGTATAATTATCTTCGCTACCTTGTGTATATATTTTCTTTTCCTGTCCACAATCCTAATTGCTCTTTCCTCTGGACCAGTTTCTTTGCCTTTCACAGTATCTATGTACATTTTGGATCTTATTTACCCTTTCAGTTTCTTACACTATAAAGGAAATACAATGTTTACACATGTGAATCCGATTTATTTCACTTATGAATATAGTCTCTAGTTACATTCATTTACCTATGAAAATCTCTTCCTTCTGTATGGCTGAGTAGTACTTCAACATATAAAAACATATTATCCTTTTGTACATCCCATGGTTGATGGACATTTGGGATGTTTCAAAGATTTAGCTATTGCAAATTGTACTGCAATAAATATGAGTGCGCACATTTTGCTGTGACATGATGTTATTAATTCTTAACTGAGAATTAAGAAAATACCCAGAAGGGCAGTGAAGAATGGAAACTCTAATCCTAGCATTTTGAAGAGTCCCCGCACTGATTCCACTTGGATATACCAGTCTATGCTCCCAACAACAGTGGGGAAGTGTTTCTTTTTCCCCACAGCCGCATTCATTATTGACTGATTTCTTGATGGTAGCCATTCTATCTGGGGTGAGGTGGATTCTTGGTGTACTTTTAATTTGTATTTCTTGAACGACCAATTATGCTGAACATTTTTTCATGTATTTATTTGCCACTTATATTTACTCATCTGAGAATTGTGTGTTCATCTCAGATGCCCATTTTTGGATTGAGTCTTTGAATTTGGTGGAGGGCGGAGTTTTTTCAATACTCTATATGTTCTAGATAAAAGTCTTTTTATTTAGAACTAAGGGACAGTTGGCTAAAATATTTTCCCACTCTGTGAGTTTTCTTTTCACTCTGTTGGTGATTTCTTCTTATGTGAAAAACTTTTTAATAAGATGAGGTCTCAGTGGTTGATTCTTGGAAACACTTCCCGTATAGTTTCTTGTTGTTGTTGTTCACAAACTCTGCTTACCCTTATGTCTTCAAGATTTCTACTTACTTTCTCTCCTGGTAGATTTAGTGTTTCTTTTTAATACTTAGATCTTTGATCCATTTTGACTTTAGTACATGGTAATAGACATGGGTCTAATTTTAATCTTTGGGATATAAAAACCAATTTTTGCTGCAAGCTGAGTGTGTTTGTTGTTGTGTCTACATCATCTACTCTGTTCTACTGATCCTCAGCATCATTTTTTGCCAGTACTGTGCTTATTTTATCACAGTAGCTTTGTAGTGTAATTTGAAGCCAGGGATTGTGATGTCTCCTGTATCACCTTTGTTTGCCAGGATTGCTTTTGATATTCTAAGTCACTTGTGTTTCTAAATGAATTGTAGGAAGGTTTTCTCTAGCTCTGTGAGGTATGCTAGTAGTATTTTGATTGGGATTCCATTAAACATGTGTAACAGTTTTGAGAGTATGGCCAGCTTCATAATGTTGGCTCTTCCTATCCACGCACAACGACTATCTTTCCATTTTCTGACATCCTCTTCAATCTCTTTTATTTCCTTTGTTAGACTGAGTCCTAAATATTTCTGGGTTTTTTGATGCTGTTGTGAAGGGTGTTATTTCTCTTATTCTCAGTAAATTTGTGTACAGGAATGCTATTGATTTTTGAGTGCTGATTGTATCCAGCTATGCTACTGAATTTGCTTATTAATTCTAGAGGTATTTTGGTGGAGTTTCTGAGGTATTCTATGTACAATGTCATGTCATTTGTGAACAATTGTTTAACTTCTTCATTTCATAACCTTATTCATTTCATTTCTCTTTCTTCCCTAATTGCTCTGGGTAACATTTCCAGAACTATATTGAATAAGAGTGGTGATAATGGACATCATTGTCTTGTTCCTGATTATAGAGTGAAAGTATTAAGTTTTTTCCATTCAGTGTAATGTTGACTGATGGTTTGTCATAGATGGCCTTTATCAGACTGAGGTAAATAGCATAAACTCCAAGTTTCTGTAGGATTTTTTTTTTAACATGAATGAGTGTTGGATTTCATCAAAAACTTTCTCTGCATGTATTATGATGATCATGTGTCTTTTGTCTTTGGCTTTGTGGGTATGGTATATTATAGTTATTGATTTGTTTATGATGAATTATCCCTGCATTACTGGGATGAATTTCTTATGGTGTTGGTGTATATTCTAGAAGATTTCCTACACTCTGTTTGTTCATATTTTATTGAGGATTTTTGCCTCTGTGCTTTTTAGGGAGATTGAACTATAATTCTCTTTTTTGGTTGGCTTTTTCTCTGCTTTTGATATCAGTGTAATACTTGCCTTGAGGAATAAATTAGGGAAAACTCCTTCCCTTTCAATTTTATTAAATGGTTTGGGGAGACATACACATGCTTATAACAGTATAATTCATAATAACTAAAATTTGGAAATGTCAACAGAAAGGGGAACAAGGGATAGGGAGGGGGTCATGGAAGAGAGGAAAGGCAACAAAGAACAACTGAGATGCATCATGTCTAATTACCAACCTCCAAGAAGCAATGTAATCATTATGTACAGCAGATATGCATTAATAAAGATAAAACCAAAAGAAAAACAAAGTTCAGAGAAAAAAATAAGTATTTCTTAATCTGGTATGATCATATTTCCATCACTCTTTACTGTTTTCCCACTTTGTTTTGTCCAGTATGAGTATTCCATTTTGCAGCAGGTGAAACTTATTTCTTAAAGTTTTGGAGGTTTCAGTCCATATTCAGGTGGCTCCAAGGCAGGGTGGCATGGATGAGGGGCAAATATTCATGGCAATCATGATCAGCCAGAGCAAAAAGGGCAAAAGGGGGAAACATGCCTAGAGTTAGGCAACAAACCAATCACAAACGCTAGACTTAGCTGCTTCCATGACTGCATGAGGCTTAGGGGGGGCACCTAGACACAAACCATAACAAACTGCCAGTAGTCATTGGACACATGTAACACTAAAGCTGTGTAGTCAGTGAATATTCAAAGGGGAGGAATTGAGCATGGAGTGTGCATAGTCTTGCACACACAGATGGTGATAGAGCACCTTGGATTGAATTGCCATATAGAGTCAAGCTGGGACAACTGTAAAGGTATCAAAGTGAACTTCATGTATTTCTGACATATTCAGAGTGGTATTTGTAGATGAGATGCATGGTTTTGAAATATGCCATCAAAAAACTTCAGACTAAGAAATACATTTTGTTTTCTATTTTATTTTTAAATTTATTTTAACTGATACATAGAAATATACAGCTGTACACATTCATGAGTTTCCATGAAATGCTTTATATGTATATAGTGTGTGAAATTTTCAATATGTTGAAGAGGTCAACTTCTTCAACTGTCGTTTTGAGATCTTTGGATTCCTTTGTCTAGTTTTCTGAAATGTAAAATATTATGGTTACATTACTATAGAACAGCAGAGCAGAATTTCTCAGTCTTATGTAGGTGCAAACTAGTAGCCGTTGATCAATATTTCTTCCTTTCTTCTTTCCTTCCTTCCTCCCACTTGCTACTTTTCCCAGGAACTGGAAGACAGCACCCTACTCTCACATTTTTAGGTTCCCTTATGAATGAGATCATCTTATATTTCTTTTTCTGCACATTGCTTAGCTAAACTATTTTAATGATTAGATAAGAATGAAGTAAGAGGCCAGGGGTTTAGCTCAGTTGTGTTAGTTCCCACCTGGCAAGCCTGAGGTCATGAGTTCAATCCCTGGTCCAAGAAAGAAAAAAGAATAGAACTAAGGAGAACAAAATAAACTATATTTAAGTAACACATAAAGTAATATCAAGACATTGTCTAAGGTATGAATTATCAATAGCCAGATAATTAGAATTCAACAATGGCTACTATAATATATATTTTTATCTTCAAAATAGCTTCCTGTACCATCAGACATAATAAAGTCAAACAAAACAAAACAGAATAAAATCAATCAAAACAAAACATTGAAAGGGACACAGGGCTTCAATAAAAGATAATAGAAAAGCAACAATGGCTACCATAATATATATTGTTATCTTTGAAATATCTGCCCATATCATCAGATATAAGAAAATCAAACAAAACAAAATAGAATTAAACCAAACTGTACAAAGCAATGAAAACAATACAGGGCTTCAAAACAAGATAATAGGAAATTAACAATGGCCACTATGTTCCCTTTTTAGATGCTCCCTCGCCTTTCACTTTCACGATATCTATTGTACATTTTGGATCGCACTGATTCCTTCAGTTTCTTACACTAGGAAGACAACACAACGTGGAATTACACTTTGAATGCATTATCTTTTTCCTATACATTTCTCATTTTGTGGGTATAACTATTGCATTTGACTTGGGACACTAACAAAATTTTACTTCCATGGATTTCTTTTCCTTTTTCACCATTTTACACATGAAAGAAAATCATTCTTATCACAGATCTTAGCAACCTTACTGTCATACAGTATTCTTTTCCTTAAATTGACATGTTCAACATTAAGGAAGCTTTACTTTGTCATGGTAAAATTACCATGATCCTCCTTATATTCTTGGGCTGTTAATAAATAAATTAATGTTGGCTTGGGTGTGACTATTGTGAAGCAGTCAAGTTGACAACTGCAGCTGTTACTAACAGACAAGTAGTATATACTGCATGTACTGGAACAGAAAGGATTCACATACCAGGTGGAATTCAACTAAATGGCATAAGATTTTGCCACACTATTCACAACAGTGTGTAATTTAAAACTTACAAATTGTTAAACCTGGCATTCTTTCACTTAATATTTTTAGACTGCAATTGTGGCTAAAACCACAGAAAACTAGATATGGAAAGCAGCAGCAGGAGCTAGTGTAAGTAGATTTTAAAATAGATGTTTAAGTAGATGTTAAAATAGCATGAATCCAGACATAAATAGATAAGTGATTTTCAATCACTACCTTGGTCATAATTTTGTTCGTGAAGAAAATCTAGAGGTTAGCCTTTGCTAAAAGTTAATTCTAATGAAGTCTGTAATTTTATGCATGAATAAATGCAAAAAGTTGCATGCACACAGGGTAGAGTACTAGTTATCTATCTAACGTGTGACAAGTTAGTGGAATTGGAGATCTTTTTTTTAAATGAAATAAGTCAGGCATGGAAAGATAAGTATTGTAGGGTCTCACACACTGTGTAACAGTAATATAAAGCTAGTTGGTCTCATAATAAAGTGAGATTCCAATGTGGTTCACAGTCTTGATGAGAAAGTTAACAATTGGGTACTAAGTTATAGCTAGAGAGGAGAAATGATTTCTGGTCTGAAGTTGCATAGACAACTAACTATGGAAAGGAATAATACATTGTGCATCTCAAAAAGCTAGGATATATGTTTGTGAGAGCGTTTCCATAAAGAAATGATGAATATTTGAGGAGATGGAAACGATTAATCTGATTTAAATGTTATGTAAGTCAGACATATACTGAAGCACTGCACATTTTAGTAAGTGCTCCTTGTTAAAATGCAAATTTTGTTTTATGTATTAGTTAAAAATAAATTGAAAATAGATAAATAAAAATAAAAATTCACTATTGCAGACTTGATTTTAAGATGGTACCCAAGTTTATTCCACTTGGCATAAGTCCATGGTATAGTTTTATCTATTCATTTGTTTTTGTGCTCAGAGTCTGTGAAGATGTTATGAGAATCTCTAGATTAAATTATGTCAGTTGACAAATGGTAATGTTATAGTCATTCAAGAGGTTGTGTACACACACACACACACACAAAACTCCATTTTTACATGTTAGGGAGCTAAGAGAAGTTAGAGAAGTGCTCTTCTCATACCCTAAAAGGAAGTGAAAAGCCATACTCTCACACTCTGTGGAGAATTCTGAATGAAACCCATGTGGTTAGCAATTAAAGGTTGCCTCCAAAGGTTGAATACTTCCCCCAGACAAAAATCTAGCAAGAGTACAAATACATTACTCTTACAGTGCGAGGAAATTAATTATACCAACATCTGAGAACTTGAATGTTACTCTGAGCCTCCAATCTGTACTGAAGTTTGAAAACATCTTAATTTCTGGCTGGTACTCTGAGCAGAGGTCTTTATTATATTTTATTACAACTTCAGACCCTGGAGCCACCGATATAATAAATCTGTGATGTCTTAAGCCAAAATTTTAAAATATAAAACAATTTTAAAAGAAAAAGTACAAATATATTCAGGATTTTATTTATGTGACATTGTGCATATATATTTATATATATTCAAAGATGTTAAAAAGATTATTAACCATATAATGTCATTTATGATGTGTAAATTCAAGTGTATTTACTTTACAACAGTCATTCTGTATCCTTGTATTTCCTCTCTCATTCACTTTATAAATATTCTTATTTATAAGCCTAACAGAAATTTTCTGCAATGATATAAATGTTACTTTTCAAAAAAGCAGCACAGTCTCTGTACTCCTAATGCTATTTTAGTGTTAACTTTTTAATTCAAATGTGCCTAATAATTTTTGACAGTCCTTTAAAAATAGGGTGCTTCTACATTATCGCTGAGGATAAATACATATTTATGTATACTGTCATTAGCAATGAGTGTAGATTACTGAAACACTGGCTAATGAAAACTATAAAACAAGGACAAGTGAAAATTTCTTCCAAATTCTGAAAGAAATTTTGTGAGAAAATGTAAAGACATTAATATATCTTTTGGAAAGGACTAAATTAATCAGAGTAAATGACAAGGAGAAATGAGCAGTATGAATTTTGAAATAAATACTGAAAATGTATATATTTGGATAAACTATTCATAAAATGGGGTAGATTTTTAGAACCATGATTTTTAATCACTTCATGAGTTTTTCAATTGAGTAAATTCTGATGACTTTTCCTCTCTCGGAACTATTCCCAAACCTCTCTTTGAGATGAATTATTAACATTCATTTTTCCAGTACACTAAGTTCAAACAGAAAGATAATATGTGATAACTTTTGTAGCACTTATTCTTTCTCTCCATATCAAATATATCAATAGTAACTTTGAATATTATTAAACATGTTTTCATGTTCTTCAATGCAACGATCACAGACTGACACTCATCAGATCCATTCTGGTGAGTACTTGGGAGCGCCTTTACTTAAATATAGGCAAACATTGATTTGAATGTATTTTAAATGATGTGAAAGATGTTTAATTTTCAAGATAATCAAGACTATTCCATAATGGATAAAGCAGAGCTTATCTTACTTAAGAGACTACTTGCTTTGGGACAATTAATTTTTATTTAAGAATTTATAATACACTGAGAATCTCATGCTGGAGTGGCTATGTTTAAGCATTTGAACCAAGTAACAGGCTTGCTGACCTCCCAGAGGACAGACAAGACATGGGAATACACATCCTGTACATCCAATAACCTTGAGCCCTCAGGTAATTCCAGCCACAATTTCTGACTTTATTTAACCTTGTGAGACCAAGAGAGAATTCCTCAACCAATCTATTCCAGAATCCTTGACAAAGAAAATCATGGACAATATTCAAGTTGCTTAAGGAACCTGCTTTCAGGATATTTCATTATATACAATAGTAAATAAAACACATACAGTTTACTAGAAACTGTGAAATATCCAGGGAACATAAATCAGGTCTCACTTCTCTTTAGAGAGTTCCAATTTTACACACAAGTGTTTGTGATGACACACAGGAATGACAGAACCATCAGTCTCTCAATTTAATATTCAGATAAGAGATCAGAAAAGACAATAGTTTACTGATAAATCAGGGAACACAGGTTGATGAATGCCAGAAAAGATTTCAAAAATACTTTATAATTTTTATATTTAGAAAGATTAAGAAACCAATGGCCACTAGTTGGTTCTACATTTGTATAATTTATGAATTATTTCCATTTCCCTTAGAGAACCGCGTACCTGCCCAGTGCAAAGTCCTTAGTTCAATTCTTGATAACGCCCCCCCCCCGCAAAAAATATCGAAAACCAACCCCCAGGTGACTTTCTTTTATTCTGAAACTCATTCGTTGAGCATATATTCAAAAATTACTCTATATAAATTACCATATTAAATGCAGAATATTTAGTATGAAGATCTATCACTAGAGAAGAGTTTATTATTTCATGCTAAGTATATTTAAAACAAATATCATGCAAGAAATATCATCATATAATTATCAGAACATTAGCAGAAAGCCACATTTAAAAATTATTACAGGATAGAAAAGAAATATTAACGAAATCAAATTTCACATTTAAGCTAAACTTGGTATTTGCTGGGAGTTTTACTTGTGTTTTATCAGATGTTGGCTGCTTGTAGGTTTTCAGAGATCATTGTTAACATGGGCTTCAAAACACAGCTTCATGCAGCAGGGGAGGGTTTTTTGTTCACCAGAATATGTTACTTACCTGTGCGTGGAGAGCAGTAGTGAAGAGAGGGACTGGTGTAGCTGGGACCACAAAGGCAAAGGGGAATTATTCATCACGGTCAAAGTACTTTTCAGAGATATGAAAACACTATTTTCCTGCACAAGTAGCAATAGCACAGGACTTCTAAGCTTGGATGTTACTTTCTTAAAATGTATTCTTGTTTTCTTAATAAGTTTTCCTGCTCATTAACTATTATTTTAGACTTTTCAGGATAAATCAATTTTTATTGTGAATATAGGGTTGTGATACCGTGTTTAGCTATGCGATAATGATTTCCACCACTCAGCCAGCTAGATTTGAATTCACAAGTAGCAATTAATACCACATCTATTTGGTCTGAACAAATTACTCAGATAAGCAGCTAAAATATAGGCATGACATGGTTATAAATTATATATTCCAACAAGAAACGAATGAATATTTCATGTATATGAGGTATTGTCTTTAAAATTCAGCGAGTCTATGTCTGGGTGTTTCATCTGAGAAACATTATTTTTTGTAGTGTTCCTTTTCATAACAAATAACTCATTCATAGGGACTGAAAATCAAGGGTGGGTTGATTTTGTAAATAAGTCAATAAGTCAATCCAGAATAATATACAGATCTAGCAGGAAAAAAAAAAACTTGACTTCATCTGTTTTTCATTTTCTACAAAAATATACAAATGTCCTTGATTGGAAGCTGAAGGCTGCCTTTCCAACACAAGAGAAATTAGTCAAACATTATCTTCACACAACTGGAAAGCTCCAAGTAATAGAGCTCAAATTGTAGGCTTGTTATTTTACAGATAAAATATTTTTCTGACACAAGAAATCACAAAAATATGATTTTGGCAAATTTAATTTAATGCCATTCTCTAACAAAATGACACATAATTTTATATATTATAGACCTTAGTTTTTAATCCCAGGGTCTAGAAATTGACCACACTTAATAAATGGCTAATTTTGTGTACATTCAACCTCTCCATCAGAAGTACTTTGTAACACTGAAGGCACTCAAGCACAGGATTTCTTGGCATCAGAAATAGAGAAAATATATTAAAAAGAACCTATTTCATAGGATAAAAGTGTAATCATTTGATTCTGGGTATTTAAACATTACATATTTGAATTGGTATTTTTGACAGGAAAATATAACTGAGACCCTAACCCCTCTGGTCATCTACAAAGGTCCATAGTAAATTCTGAGGTTTAGATATGTAACCACAGCGAAAGGTGTTTTAGCAGCTTTCAGAGCCCAGGCATCTATGTTTGTCGCATCGACTCCCAATTTTCTAAGTATATCAAGAGGAAGATACAGCTTTAAATTTTTATCTTATACTATAAATACAATGTGAAATCACAGTTATAAATACTCCCTAATTGCTCTTGTTGCACAAGTAATGATAGGCTATAATATGACACTGGTCACAAATGGAAAAATTCTGAAATTGAAAGAAGCCAGCTAACCATGTCACTGAATTTCTAGGCTCCTCCTAAAAGTGAGATAAATATAATATATCTAGTCAGGGCACCCTTTCTACTCACTCCATGTCTATTAATCCTTGTAAAAATTCTTTAAATATTTAGGAAACTTATAGTGAGCAGTATTACTGGGGGTGAGGTGAAACAGGGCAAGTTCAGCATGTAGGGGTGACCATAATCAGAGTGAGCACTCCTGCCCATCAGGCACAGAAATCAGCTCAAAATAACATGGTTACTCAGAGTTCATTTACATATATATTAAATATATATTGCTGCTTGGGAGATAATCACAGTTTTCAATATTTATAGTTTAAAATCAGTAGCAACATCACTTGTTTTGTATGGTGCCAGGGCAAAACTGCTAATTAGGTTGAGTATTCTCAAATTAGTTTTATTTGACTGAGTAGCTGAAGATAATTGGAATGCACGTGATGGAATGAAAGCATTTATACTTGTGAGACATCTAATGTTGAAATAGAGAAAAACAAGACGTAAGCAGAGACAAAGAGTGATACTGTTGCAACCTGTATTTTATATCAACACTAGCATATTTATACCTATGACGCACAGATCATCCATTACTTACCATAAAAGAACCATGATTCCACATTTCCTCTGATTTCCAAACACTCTGAAAGTCAGGATTTTATGGGAAAATTTGGAGTTCCATGTAACTTTGTGATTAAACATTACCCCCACCACTTACTAGACAGTGTTGGATAAGTTGCTTCCTTCTTGGGCTTTGCTGTTTCATATGTCAAATAGAGGTATCACCAATATAGACTTCATGTTGTTATTCTGAAAATGACATGGAAAAATTCCTTAAGGGATTTATCATTGAACATAGTAGTATCGAATTAATGTGACCTCATGGTAGGCTATACATTCAATTTTATTCAGTGTTCGTCTTAATGATTGCTTTTATTACATGCTTGCTTGTTTTAATTGGTTTTCTATAAACATATCGCTTTAGCAATGAAAAAGAGTAAGCATTACATACGCTGTTGTTATTGGGAAATTATTAGAAATTTAACTTATAAATATTGTGATACTTTCCCAAACCTTGAAAATCTATGAAGGCAGCCACTGCAGTGCATCTATAATTGTTATGAATGATAAATGTGAATACCACACAGGAAATCTATGCAACGTGATTCAGTATGATTTTAGGAAAGAACTTAGTGTCATCTACTTTGAGAATAGTTGTATGCATTTAATTTTAATATAAAATCAGAAAAATTAGTGTTAGTAACAACCTGTTTTTAAAAATAGCTGCAATAGATTTTAAAACAATTTTATTCAATTTTAGGAGAAACATGTAGTTTGTTAAGAGATCCCAGAAGAAGAGTAGGTCTTATTAAAGAGACACATAGAACTGTAAAGTAATAGACAGACAGTGTAAACTAAGTGAAATCAGGATATGTTTTCACTGCAAATACCTCTATAGAAAGAAGCCCATCTCATGGGGGCTGGTGGTAACCTGATAACCGGCGGTTGACTTCTAGCTAAATGGAAATCTGAGCACAAATCATTGGAGGAGCCCATTTCCCTCTCCTGTAAAGACAGAGGCCTGCCCAGACTGACCACACAAACTCACAAGTTCTGAACAATAGCTGACAGAGAACAGTGAAGCTAGCATGGTTCAGATCAGGCGTGAGAATTAATTCATAACAGCAAATGGATTGTACTTTATGATAAATCAAACTACATAGAGTTTAGGGGGAAAGTGCTGAGCGACTCTGCCAAGGTAGATCTGGGTTTGAATGGCTAATAATGGGCCAGCTATGAGGAAATAAAGTGGATTCCTCACCCAGTGCCAGAATGATTAGTGGTTTTCTGCAGAGCTCGGGAGCTTCCCTACAGTGTGGAGATGTCTTAGAATGAGGCTTAGAAGTAAAACAATGCGTACAGATAGAAATTGATGCCCAGTGCTATTTGTCAATATAGAAAATACTAAGCAATCTATTATAACTTTAAAAAAAAGAAAGAAAGAAGAAAAAGGAAAGAAAAACAAAACCTGGGCAAATATTCTGCAACAGTATGGATTTTAAATGTATATTACCTATAGATTATGAAGCCTGTAAAGTGAACACAGCATGAAAATCATTCAAATATCTAAACTTCCTAGACCAACAAACTCTAAACCAGCTTCCACCATATTTTTAGACGCTTGTATTAAGAAGACACTAGCGTTAAAGCATGTGTGATCCTGTGCATGTGAAATTTGGGATGTAATAAAACAGATGAACAAATAAATGAATAATAATATAGAGAATAAACACAGACACAATTTATCTCCATAAAAATTGGACCAATATTTTTTATAGTAAGTTTCTTTAAAAAAATATGTTGTACTATAAAATAGCATCACATCTAGCATCATAGAGTCACATGTTAACATTATTATGACAAGAACAAGCAAGAAAAGCAATGCTTAACTATGGCACAATCTGAGTCAGATGTTCAGAGCTGAATTAAAAGAACTACGGATAAAAGTAGAATCATAGTGAAATAAAGATATAAAAGTAGGATAAAAAGCTTGTTGAAATAGAAATGGTATCTCAGATATCAAACATGGTGTCTTTGCTGGTTAGAATTCAAATACAGTAACATTTCTCCTGGTGCTAGAGACAGCTGTCACGTGGAGGAATGCTGAACGCCAATTGGCTTAGTGTGTTTTGTGCTACCATAACCGAATAACTGACCCTGGGTAAACGATGCAGAAAAGATCACAGAATGATTTAGAGTACAATTCTGGTGACTGGAAAATCTGAACAGCACAGTGCTGGCCTCTGTAGGTCTCCTGACAGCCTCACAGCGGGGTGGAGAAGCAGGAGGTACAGGAACCCTGATAAGAGATCAAGGCTGAGGTGGCCTTATCTTGTAACAACTGGCTCTTTCTATAACTAATTCGCTCTCAGCTCTCAAGCCACAGAGCCACTCTCATCGCTCTGGAGTGACCTCTGTGGCCCAGAACATGGGATTAAAGACACCTCCAAACTCTCGCCCTGGGGACCAAGCCTCAGCAGGGGTTTGGACAGGGTATATCACATTTAAAACACAGCTGCTATTCAAATTTTTGTAACATGTATACATGAAAAATGAAGAAAATAAAAATTTAAAAATTTACAACTGAAAGCTAAAATTATTCAAATATAAATATTTTCTATGTGCATATGGATTAGGGTGGAGTAATAGCATGGGGAATCTTAAAAGGTGGTAGGAACAGGATAAGTACTTAAAAGAATAACTTACGAAGCAAACAAACATAACTCATTGAAATTCCATGTCTGTACAAAAATAATGTCTAAGTAAAAGCCAACAGCTAAGTGATTATAATCTCTATTTGTGGTATTTAAAATAAATAACCAGAGCAAAGTGACTGGAGATCTGTGTAAATCACTCAGAACACAATAGCAACCAAAAGAAGATGCATAGATAGCTCTTATAATTGGAAGTCTGAATGACAGCCAATATATGAAGATATTTTCAAATAGGAAGGGGAAATGTAAAATTTACAGCAACAAGAGTAACAATTCCCCTCTATCATATGGGTAGCATTTCAAAACTAACTGATGCAGTCATATAGAAAATAGGAGTGACATTCTATCACTGTGATCACACTGTGTTAACTCAACACATGTCATACTTCTAATGAACATGTACAGACAATCTGAGAAGGAGAATAATGCCAGAAAAACAGAAAAGCCATGAACTACTTTAGTATTTGTCTGCTACAGTTTTCACTTTGGACTTCAATGATAACATGCAAAATGCATTATTTCTCTTCCTTAATTCCCAAGAGCAATGCCCAGTTTTAAGTTCCAAATTAGTGAAATTAGCTTCTAATTAGTCAGAACACTACTTTAGAAACTTTATCAATAAGATGCATGTCTAAAATTAGGGAAATTTAAATAAAGGAGATTATGCTATTTTTGGTCCTGATTTGATCAGCTCTGTGACTTTGACAGCAGAAATGAAATTTGCATATGGAAGAAATTCTGGGAATGCGCTTTAGGGAATGCCTGAGACTTTCTGCCATCCTTGTGGAAAATGGATTTATCTGTACAAATCTCACACTAACAAAGCTAATTTCCTGCTACAATTGCATGTATGTACACACATACACACACACACACTTACACAGCCCACTTGTCCTGTTTTTCCGACTCATTCGTATCACACTACAGCATTAACTGAAAGATCAAAACTTTTATGTATAAATTGTATTTAGTTTTGTTGAAACTTTAAGCTTTAAACTTCTAGCAATGTGGGTTTTATTGTGATAAATTTTTTTAAAAAAATTAAATAGTACACTATATTTCAGTCATATCTCAGATATGATGAAAGAAGAAAGGTCAAGACTGAAATGTGTATGTGTATACTCTACATTTCCCATGAAGCTACAATCTATGAATGCAGTTTTCTTCACTCAAATATGTTTTTCCTCAATGGAACAATACAGAAGTAAACCAAAATAGCATTAAGCACAACTTGTTCCTTTATGCATTAATTATGGAATAAAGCAAGCATATCAGAGGGACTCACTATAATTAGAATTATGATCCAGATTATTTCTTGTCATTATCATTTCATGAATCTCTTTTCCTAAGTTCTGTTTACTTACTCTAACCTATTTGTCTGCCGACAAACGTATGCAGTTAGCTTTTCATATTTCATTATATCTGCTTTGTATTTCCCCTTTGAACACATCAATGGCAATATTTAGCCTTTTTTATGCTCCACATATGTTTTAAGAAACATATTTAAAAGTTATACAAAGTCCAGGTATACTTATTAATATATAGAACTTTGAATGTTAAAAATGAATGTACATATTTTTCAGTTATAATGAAATTTCCCAGGACTTTAAATTTCCCACAAGAGAATCATAGAACCTCAAGACACTAGAATGAGCTTTAGATTGAATCTTTGAGAGTGTGATTCCATCTAGTTTTGGAAAGTTTCCATTTGTCCTATTGTCAGCTTGAAAAGAAGAATTTCTTGGGAGGCTAAGGCAGGAGGATCATGATCAATTTGAGGGCAACCTGAACTACACAGAGAGACCTTGTCCCCCCAAATGCAAAGCAAAGCAAAGCATGAATTAGGTTATTCTAGAATATAACTGGTAAAATACTGTGAGTGGAGCTGAACTGGAGGATAAATTCATTCTCACATCCTCTTTCCCTAACTGAAGGCAGTGTGTGAGGGCTCCCACAGAGAGCAAAAATGAGGATATACCTCAAGTTTGCTTCTATGTTTGGTTGGAATCACGTGTGCACAGGATTGGCACTGGTGCTATTTTGCATGTTAGATTATGTTTAACAAGCAGAGGAGTGAAATGAATGCGATAGATGGAAACAATCTTATAATCACCTTTTGAGTGATGGGTAATTGTGTGTCTGCTTTTTGGAACACAAATTGCATCAGACAATGTTGTTGGTTTATAGGAGGTGTGGAGAGACACGTCTGAAGTCTTACTGAAGTTAGCTGTACGATACACAAAACAATCTCGGATTATACCAGAACTAGAAATATAAAGAGCATTTCTGGCGCATAGTAATTGGCTTGTAAATATCAGCAGTAGTCATAGCTTGATTAGCTCTGTTCCTGCTGCTGTCTACTTAGCACTGTCAGAGGGTGAGGCTTAGCACTTCTCTGACTTAGTGCTCCATATGCACACAGCTCTTTGGTGATCTTATGTGCTCCATTAATAACTAAGGGAACGTATGCTATACAACCTTCCTCAGTTCCGGTGGCTTTCTAGGAATGCAGAGCATTCTTGTACAGTTACAATACAACCTATGCAATCCAGTTTTTAAGGTTGTAATTTTAAAAAATATTTTTTTGGGGGGGTTTGGTTTCAAGTAAGAGTTCACTGTCCTTTGGCATCCTGAAACAAAACAAAAGAAAGCCAAATCCCTCTGGAGATTCTCTCTAGTGAATATAAAGCCTTTATTAATTTAATACATACTGATTTTGTGCTCAAATATGCTTTCCTAATAAACTCATGCAATTTGTCTGTAAAACTTAATTCTCTTTTATGTCTCTAGTGTAGTCGAATGAAATAAAATTTTGGTCACTGGCTTGGATAAACAAAGTTTCTCAAAGCTATTTATGATAAATGAATTGAACAAATAAAATCTTTTCTCTTTTTGAAATGCTTTGTAGTAATCAGGATAGCTTTAAATATGACTGACATAATCACATAGAGATGTCCTGATTTTTTTTTCTTACCTATAACTCCCTGTCTCTCGGATTATATCCATAAAAGATTTTCTATATTGCATTAATCTTTCCCTACCTGAATAAAAAATGCTAGGCTCCTATCACAATTGGCTTCTGACAGTCATAATAAGGGTACAAAGAAAGGATTAAGATGATAGACTGAGAGTGAGACAGACAGAGTAACCATCAAGCACTAAAACTCTTATTTATTTTCATATGTTGGTCATAACAGTTGGAAGACCAACAAAGAAGACAAGCTGCAATACAGATCCATAAATAGAAAGTTTCTCATGCATATCTACGTTAACTGCTATTGGAAATTTTCCATCTAGTGCTAGCTTGTGTAGAAAATATACTTTGAAATGTTTCCTTTGAGAATTTCATCATAATGTTTATGAAGCCCTCAGGCAATGCCTGCTATGACAGAGGTGTGACAGTTGTTTTTGTTTATTTTTATTTAAGATTAATAAGATACAAAGAAGAAAAACAAAAAAGCAATCCAGGCAGACAAACAACAAGAAGCTGAATACAATAACAATACAGGTTTACAAAACAAGAGGATAGGAATTTGACAATGGCTGTAATATTGTGTATTGTTACCTTCAAGAGGGTTGCTTAGATTAACAGACACAGACATGTAAAATGGATCTAAACATGTGACTATTAACTGTTCTTTTCCAATAACTAATACAATTAGTAGTATAGTCTGTTTAGCTGTCATATATACTAACTTAATGTCTTTTTCTTTTTCTCTTCCTTCTTTCCTTTATTCTAATTACTTTTGCTCTTTGAACAGTTTCTTGCCCTTACAAAGTATTCATTGTAGATTTTGGAACATACATAATTTTTCAGTTTTTTTCTAATGGAGTAGTAAATAAAATAAATGTATTAGGTACATTTTCTAATTTTAAAATGCATTTTTGTTTTATGGTTTATACCATAAATCTATAGAATTTGCTTGAATATTGATTCAATCCTAGAGAAATTAGTTAATTTCCATGATGACTTTCTCCAAGGCTCACAGGGATGGATGGTCAACTTTCTCATTAGTGGAGAAGGGGACAGTAAAAAGGAGACTGAGCAACAATGGAGAGCAAACTTTATGATTTCAAAAGAGGGAAATGGTGTGACTGTATTTATTTAATTCTGTGAATGAAACAAAACAAAACAAACCTGATAATCAGTCCTCACCTTCAATGAAATCTACATTATATTATAGAAGCATCTCTCACTGGTACTCTTTGCTTTTGGAGAAATATTAAACTAAATGCAAATTTGATTTATTTAACTAAAAAAATACTTTTTCACAGGGATGTTGCAACATGAATCTTAATTTCTCTGAGTTATATCTAACCCAGGTAGTATAGAAATATCTTATTTTGATTTCATCAGAACGAAAGGTAACAAACACAATTCTCTAAACTTCTTTGTTCACTGTATTAAAAAACATAATCAAGGCCAGGGATTTAGCTCAGTGGCATAAGCACCTGCCTTGCAAGTGCGTGGTTTTGAGTTCAATCCCTGGTACCAAAATAAATAAAATAAAAAGATAATCATAAATCCTGTAATATCAAACCTGACCAGGCAGTACTTATATGGGCTTCTTATATCTCAGTACATTTGGAAAAGTAAATCTTCCTTTCTGCACCCTCCCACAACTCTGCATATGGTAAAAATGAACATATTTCTTATTTTGCTTTTTATTTATGCATAGTAAGTAAAACACTGATATACTGTAGATATCTCTTATCTACAGGACTAGTATTTTTTAACCAAAATATCTTTCTTCAAATATCAGCTAAATTAGCTGGACACTAATGCTTCTCTTTATTTCCATTTATTTATTTTCATTTTTTATTCATATCACACCAAAGTTGACATTTTCTGAAGTAGTGATATTTCTAATACACAAAATATACTCAGTAATAAACAAGTTTTGACCACAGTATGCTGTAATAAACACATTTTGATGAAGACAGTTGCAAAGTTTTAATTTCACTATCATTCTAGGTAAAAATTAAAGTGTACATCTAAATAAATTCTCCCAATCCTTCTATATAAAAGTTTTTCTTTTTATTCTACACTGCTATCCATTACCCTTCTTTAAAGTGATTACCTTAATTTAAAAATATTTTAATGTCCTGTTTTACCTTTTCAGAGTAAATAATTCATTTATTTAATTTTTCTTTGGAAAGAATAAAACCAAAGGTGAAAAAAACCAAAATGGGATCATTCAAAACAAAAGGATGGACATAATACATGATTTAAAATCACAATACAGGGTGATCTACAATGGTTACCATGATGTCTCTTGTTATCAGTACAATTGCCCATATCATCAGGCACAATAAAATTGAACATAGCAGTACAGAACAAAGTCAATAAAAACAAAACATTGCAGACATTATACGAGGGTAATTGTCAAACCAGAATGGGTAACACAGTGAATCTTACTGTCTTCAGGCTAGATGCCTATACTCTCAGACTTGATATATCAAACAAAACAGATTTCAATAAAATCAATCAAGACAAGACAGTGATTGAACAAAACAGATTCAAATAAATCAGTCAAAACAAGACAGTGAAAGCAATACAGGGCTTCAGATTAAGTTAATAGGAAATTAAAAATGGTTACTGTAGTATATCCTGCTATCTTTGGGATAGCTGTCTGTGCCCTCAAATCTAGCACAAGTAGAAAACCTGGAACAGAATATAACCAAACTAAGCAGAGCAATGAAAGCAATATGGGTTTCAAATTGTGATACAAGATTAACAAAGTCCTGCTATTTACCTAAGTGGTTCTGAACATTTTTACCCCTGAGCTTCATCTCAAGTTATATGCATTTACCTACAAAGGCCTCAAGGTTTTCATTCCTTATATTGAGTAGTTCTCCATTTTATAAAAGCCTTTCCAACCAATCTGCAGTTGGTGGGCGAGCTACTCCCACTTTTTTCTGGTTCCCTGTAACATAGGGCATTATTTTCTCATCTTTGACTTTCAGTTCATAAACCCTCTTTCAGGTTAATTATATTTCTTATATTGAGCATCTTGATGGACCCTGTCTCCTGATCCACTCTGCCTGTGTTTCTTTTTATTATTGTATCAAGGCCATCTATATTGGTGATTATGGCCAACCTTCTCTGCCTCATCTCTGCTATGCTATTTTTCTGCTGTTGGTTGACTACTTTTCCCCTTCATCCCACTGTCTGCCCCCTTCAGTGAGCCGCTCTGCTGCTGTTCCTGAAGCCATGTCTTTTTTCTCTCTCTCTAGACTGTCCTTCAGCAGTTTTTGTAAGGTTGGATTGTTGGTCACGAACTCCCCCAGTTCCTCTTTGTCATGGAAGCATGTTGTTTCTCTGTTAATTTTGAGAGATAGTTTTGCAGGGTGCATCAATCTGGATTGGAGGTTATTTTCTTGTGTTGAATTTCTGGGATCTTATGTCTGGGTGTAGATATAGTTTGGTTTAAGCTGGCTGGAGTTCTGTATGCTTCATATATCTGGATAACATTTCATTTTCCTATGCTTGGGAAATTTCTTTAATTATTTCTGTAAATAGCCTTTGTATTTCATTTGTGTTTATCCCTGCTTCTTCACTCACATTTTTCATTCTTAAGTTATAGATCCTCTTGTCATCTTCTAGGTTTTGTATTGTTACTTCCTGGGTCCATTTTATTTTTAAGAGATCTTTCCTTTCACAATCACGTTGCAAACCTGTCTTCAAAGTTTGATAGTTTCTCTTTAGTTTCTTTCAAGCAGTTTTTCTGGCTTGCAATGGAGTTTTTAATTTCCTGGTAGTCTCTCTGAGTCTGTTTTTTGTGTATTATAGATTTTTTTTATATTCTTCATCAAAGGTTTCCCTCTTTTTTCTATGCTCCTCCATTCTTCTATCTGTGTCTTGAGAGGTACTTAGCATTTCTTTTATTATTTTCTTATATCTTCCTTTACTTGTATTAGTATTTCTGTTTTGAGTTCTTTTATAACGTCACAAAGACAGTTCTTTATGTCAGATGCTGTTGCTTCAGAAACTGCAGATGTGCAATCCCCAATCTCCTCTGTGCTTATCTCTCCTGGTCCAGTACTGCTTGCGTTGGAGGCTGGAGACTGCCTTTTGCTTCTTCCTCTTGTCATGTTTCTGGTTTCTTCCAAACAAGTGGATAGTGGGGGTTCCCTGGGCTTCCTGCATTGGCTACCATTACTCTGAAGTGTGCTGGCTAGGGATTGCTGCCCTCCTCAGGCTGCTGGTGACCACTGGAGTACTAGCAGTGGTGGGGCAGGCTGGCCTCTCCCTTCAGAGCTGGTCAAGCTCTGGGAGTCTCCACCACGTTAGTGTGTGCTGCGCAGAGGGGGCCAGATAGGATTAGCTTCAGGGAAACCTCGTACTGGATCGTGCACAGGGGCGGGACTCAGTCCAAGCATTTCTCACCTATTTGCTCTGCGCTAGGAGTGGCTGATTGGAGCCACTGCCGTTCTTCTTTCAGCAAAATTTCAACAGCAATTTTAACGTGCACAACTTTTCAAAACATAGGAACATATTTTGCATTGCTTCTTAAATGGTTTGAAAGTCAAATCACAATGACTTTCATTGTAATGTTGAGTTGAATTATAATTTGTACAGTGTACACTATGCCCTGAAGTGTTTAGCTTCATGAAATTTGACAAACCCATGGTTCCAATTCACTAGCACCAAAAGAGACAATGTTTCTATTACTCAAAATGTTCCCTCCTTTTTACTAATCCACATTGCTTCTTCACTGTGAACCAGTTATAGCTCCTTTTGCTCAATATAATATTTGTATAATTCATTCCTATTTTTCCAATTTTTCAACATTTCATTTTTATTATTGAATAGCATGATATTGTATAAAAGCATCACAGTATATTTTTTATTCACTATCAATAGACATTCTGGTCCTATTTTCAATGAAAATAGTAGGAATTTTCTTGTGCTAGACTTTGTGGCAACATATTTGCTATTTTTCCTTTAAAAATACCTAGATCATATTTTAGTGCATAACTAAAATAATTGCATGATTAGCTACTGGTCCTATTTTCTAATTCCACAACCAATGTATGAGAGTTCTAACTTCACATTCTTGCCAACATGTTATCAATATTTTACTATTTACATAATTAATCTTATAAAACAATATCTTAAAATACATGAAACCAATCAAGACCTAATAAAATTAATTCCTGTCATTCTTAAATTTATGATACATTTTCATTTATAATTATTATTTTTAACCTTTAGGTATCTCAACTGTATCATTTTTAGTGTTTGCTTCTTCCAGAAATGTCATTCATTAGAGGACCATATGCTTATGTGTAAATTGTATATGAATTTTGGCAATTTTTACAATGTCTTTTTCTGTAACACATATGCTTCTATTTGAATATTTGTTGCATCTATTAATATTTAATACAAAATGAATAATAAATGAAATAATTCACTTACATTTTACAGAGAATTCTTGAGAGCATTACATAAATATTTCATAAAAAATTAAAATGAGTTGGCAACTTAATTACATGACATAATGACATTATTTTTAAAATAATAAAAGTAAATTTGAAGTCAAATTATACAGGATATTTAGATTCTTTATATATCTGTACAGTTAACTATATTTTTAAATATTAATATAGAGTCTCAATTTGTTAACTCAGATACCTCACATGTAAAATTCATTGGAACTGATACCAAATATTTCATGACTCAAAAAAATGCAATAAGAGAAACAAATGTCAATTGTGGTTTTTACAAGTGCAGGGAAAATTGAAGTAGGGAGAAAGAAGCATAAGACCTTTTGTAGTATTTAAAACTGACATTTTATGGTTAGGACCCGACGATTAGCCAGTCTACTTTCAATAAGGCACGCAAGTGTCACAGTTATGAGGTCAAGAATTGTACATAAGTTTTATGACTGGGTTTAAAGATTCCCCAGAAGTCTCATGTTTACAAATTGGGCCTTTTGGAAGATGATTAGATCATAAAGTACTAACCTCATTAACGGATCAATCCACTGATGAGAGCTCAGTTCCACCTCTTGTTGGGCGAAGGTTGTGGAAGTGGTTGGTGTCAGTGAGAAGGGAATATTCTTGACTCTGGTACCTTCCTCGCCCCCTGCATCTCTGGTCTTAACTCTCCTTCCAGCCCTGACAAGGTGAGGAGCTTTCTTCTGCTGTGCTCTCCTGCTCCGTGATGCCCTGCAGCCAGCTGATTATGGGCTGCAACCTCTTCAAGTCTGAGCCAAAGCAAACTGTGAACTGCGGCGTCCTTTTCTGTCCATGCCGCGTCCTAGTCCATCCACGCCTTGTGACAATCGCTTCTCCAGGAAAAGGACACCGCATGTTCGGGAATTGGGCGTGGGGATCTTGAAATATTTTGTACTGATAATTGTAATTTGTGTAGTTCACATGTGTATGTTTTTATGTAATGCTCAATATGGAGTCGAGGGTGGAGACTCCAGGGGGGTTGCTGGAGGCCCTCTAGATAACCCCTTTGTGAGGACTGGTTGTGGGGTTTTGCCTTCTGTGAATAATGTGAGAGAAATGAAAGAGCTCATGGAGGAGGATTTACAA